>VWZE01013273.1:150433-227094 GCA_013396675.1 Eubucco bourcierii
CTGCAAAGGGAATGAGAGAAATCGATCAGCACCCCCAGGATCCAAGGATGAGCTCTACAGGAAGACTGCAAGCACAGCAAGAAACACACAGCTACAAGAAGATGGAAGCTCCAAAACCACAGCAGGCTGAGGTGCCCCCATCCATGACAGGGGGGAGACCCACACTAGCATTTTCCCTTCTCCTCCGTGGTAGGCACATGGTCCTTCAAACCAACCCAACCCACCACAAACCAGCGACAACTCCCACCCAGCTATACAACTGCCAAAAGCCTGAGTAAGATCTCAAGAACTTGGGGAAGTTTTGGATTCTCAGTGCCACTGGGCACTGCCATCAGCCTGCTCCCACTAGGAACTGTGGTTGATTTCCTAACGCCTTCAGAAGGTGAAGAGTCAAGACAAGCCTCAGCGTGGTTGAAAATCCCATCTACAGGGACTCAGGAGACTCAGACCACAGAGCAGTCTGCATTGATGCAGGTTATGAAACAAAACAAGGGCTTCACATCCTGCCCAGCCGCATCAGAGCTGTTGAGTAACGAACTCACTCTATTGCCACCCCTCCAAACTCTCATTGTTTCCACACCAGCAGGAATTTGCCCACACACACAAACACTGAGGTTAACCTGGACTCCTACTCTTCCAAGAGGGTTGAAAACAAGGGGTTACATTACCCACATCTCCACCTGTCGAGGGGCTTAATGGCTCAAAGGCCCCTTCATCTCCTACTTACAGTTCAGTGTCTACAATGACATCTGGCTTCTCCAGAGTTTGTTTCCTCCTCTGGATGGCATCCACAATCTTTTTCCTGGGACCCAATGGGATATTGATGCTTTTCAGGTCGTTGTCTGAACATAACATGAGGGCCTCCAAGTCAATCTTTTCCTTCTTCAGAATAGAAATGAACTCAAACATGTGCAGGGAGGCCAGAAAAGTCTCCAAGGGGCTGGTGTCTGGTTCGTCGTCGTCATCTAAGCCCAGCTCCACCTCATCCCAGGGTAGCTCCTCCGCGTTCCTCTCCTGCAGGCTGTTGGCACTGCCAATGCTATCGTTGAGACTTGGCGAGCGCTGCAGGCGGCTCCGCAGTTTGACACCTACCCCCTCCGCATTGTCTTCGCCCAGGGTGCCAGCGTCCTCCCGGCCGATGCCGAAGAGCCCGCTGCTGACGTAGTTGCGCCGGAACACCATGGTGCCCAGCCCGGGGCGGTTGAACAAGGAGTCGTGTCCGGAGTCGGTGCTGACCTCCGAGTGGGCAGAGTCCATGTGCAAACCCGGGTCGCTTATGGCACGGGAGACAGTGTCTTCGTCCGTAAGGAACATGTCTCTGATATTCCGCCGCGTCCACTCCTTGGGGCTGGCGTAGGTGCCCTGCTTCACGAACATGACGTCGTTGCCCAGCTGCAGGCCAGACAGGGACCGCACGCTCTTCCTCCCGTCCTCGTAGATCTTGAACGTCCCATCCACCTGCTTCTTCTTCTCCAGCTTCTTCTGTATTTTCGTCTTTCCCTTGGCTGTGCCGTGGATGGTGGCTTGTGAATATGGCAGGGAAGTCACCATGGACATGTGCTGGAACTTCTTGCTTAAAGTGCTGCTCGAATAGCTGGAGAAGCTCATGGTATCTGAGGTGTCCGACATCTCCTTTCTGTACCGCTTCTCCATCCGCTCGTGGTGCTTCTTCTGCAGCTTCACGCAGTCCTTGATCCTCCGCTCCGCCTCCCGAAAGGCCTTGTCCTTCAGCTTGCTCACCAGCTTGGGGTTGAGGCTGCTCTGCTTGGCGGCGATGGAGTCCAGGTAACGCACGCACTCCATGTGCCCCTTCATGGCTGCCATGTCCAGCGGGGTGTGGTAGTCGTTGTCCAGGCACCAGATGTTGGCCCCAAAAGAGATGAGGAAGGAAAGGCAGTTCAGGTGGCCGTTGGCTGCTGCCAGGTGCAGAGGGGTGTTCCCCCAGATGTCACATTTGTCCGGATCACCCCTAGAGGGCAAGAAGAAGACTCACTTAGCACACAGGTATGGCTGGCAAGCTCTACTGAGGTGTTCCCAGTCATGCAAGATCAAACCAGCACCAGCTGTTGCCACCCTGAAATAGGAAGTTGCATGCCTCTGGCCCCCACAGCTTGATTTTAAGGGGGTTTTCTGGAGGGGCACACCACTGACATGGAATCATGTGCCTGACACACAAGCCTGCCTTAACTTGCTTGAGATGAATTTAGCTCTCAGGAGATTCCTCCCCCTGCATTAAATCAGCTTTTGGAGGGACGTAAGCCAGATTCTGAAAAACTGAGATGTGGGGCTGATCCTGAGAAGCCCGGGACTGAGATGTGCCCTGATTCTGAAAAGACCACGACTGAGATATGGACCTGATCCTGAGAAGCCCAGGGCTGAGATGTGCTCCTGATTCTGAAAAACCCAGGATGGAGATGTGCCCTGATTCGGAAAAACCCAGGATGGAGATGTGCCCTGATTCTGAAAAGCCCAGGATGGAGATGTGCCCTGATTCTGAAAAGCCCAGGACTGAGATGTGCTCCTGATTCTGAAAAGCCCAGGACTGAGATGTGCTCCTGATTCTGAAAAGCCCAGGATGGAGATGTGCTCCTGATTCTGAAAAGCCCAGGATGGAGATGTGCCCTGATTCTGAAAAGCCCAGGATGGAGATGTGCCCTGATTCTGAAAAGCCCAGGATGGAGATGTGCTCCTGATTCTGAAAAGCTCAGGACTGAGATACAAGGCTGATTCCAGCTCAGTTTGGAATTTCAAGTCTCAAGCATCCCATTAAATTCTAGTTGGGCTCTACCACCTTCAAATCTTAGCTTCATTCAGATTCTGTGGAAGAACATTCAAAAACATCTCTGCCTGGGAGACCCTGGAGTCCTACCATGAAGGTAGCATCACCATGGAATGATCATCCTCAGCAATGGTTCTGAAACCTGCCAGCTGCTGCAGCTTCCCATTAGTGTCTGGAGAAATCTGAGGCAGAAGATGCAACATTGGCAGGAGAGAATTAGCAAAATCCCTGGCATTGGCCTTGGGGTTGGGGTTTTGGGGGCTGGGGGGATTTGCTGTACCATGCTTGGTCTCGATTACACGGCCTGAGGCACATTGATATTAGCACATCCTGAGAATCCAGTTTCAGAGAAAGTGGAGATTAGGTTTCTGCACTCCTCAAGAGCTGGGCACTCAACTACTGCCGCTAGCGACTCTTCTGGCAGCACTGGCCCCTAGCCCAGCAACCTGCTGATGGGACACAACTGCTTGCCTGCATCTCCTGCCTTCCATGCATGGAAGGACTCAAACCTGGGGTACAGGGGAAGTCTGTCCTCCTGGCATTCCTCCCTATTTGTCAGCTGCTGAAACAAGAGAGAGTTCACACCCCTGTTGGCACCAGCCCTTGCCCGAGCGCGTGTGCTAATGATATGCAGCTAGCAGCAGTATCTGTCAACAAGATGCACTCCCTCTGCACACATGGGCAAAGCAAAGCCTTTTATTAAAGCTGGGCAGCTCCACCACCCTCAAGAACAACTCCCCACAGGCAGCATGGTTCTGGCAGAGCTCTGGCTCCACACAGCCCCTGCCAGTTTCCACACCACCCTTTCGGTGAGCTCCCGAGGAACCGAGCACTGTCCCTCCAGCACAAAGGCCTCTGCTCCAAGTCCTGCTGCCACCAGGAGTCTGGAAGGCAGAAAGATTGGGAGAGGCTGAAAACTTAAGACCTTCAGCCTGCACTACTTTACTCCTTGCTGCTTTAGGACATGTGTTGATCAGAGCTGGGAGCAGCAGAGCCCAGAAACCCCTCCTAAACCCCACAAGCTCTGTGCCCATCTCAGTGAAGAGTCTGAAAACTACTTCATGGAAAGAGCGTGGAGACCACAGGAGCTGGGGGATTTCTTTCCCCTCCTGCTTTGCATCTTCATCACTAGTACCCATGCACAAGGCCCAGCACCAGCTTATTCACCTTCCCATGCAGCCACCAGACTCCCTGGGCACACTGCCAGTCAGGGGACAGCAGAGCCAGAGCAGGGCCACCAGCTGGTGTAAAGACCAGCACACAGACCTCAGGCTTTCAGCATCTCAACTATTTCACTGAAGGGAAATGATTCTGCAAAAGGCAGAAGCAACAAAAACAGTCTCCAAACATTGAGCTGGAGATTATCTGGACACAGGGAGTGAGCTTCCTGGCTGTACTCCCACAGAGCTGCTATGAAGTGTGCTCAGCTTTCCCCTCATGGGAGCATCAGCAATAGCTACACCACCACAAAACGTTGTAGAAACTCCTTAAGCACAACCTGGAGCCTGCTGGTAAATTCAGCAGTTAGTCAAAAGGTTTAAAACTGTGTAAAGCCCCAAACAGACCCACAGACCCTGCAGGATTTCTGTACCCAAAGCCTTTGATACCTCTCACAGAACAGACCATAGAATCAGTCAGGGATGGAAGGCACCACTAGGATCATCTAATTCTAATCCCCCTGCCATGGGCAGGGACACCTCACACTAGGTGCCACATCCAGATGTGTGCTAGGGAGGAGAAGGGCAGGAGAGCAGAGGGTCAAGGAGCCACGAAACCAGCAGAAGGAGAGGAGGGAGCAGCCAAGTCTCCAGGAGTGGTAACTCCCCAGCCCTTGCTTCCACCCTCGTAGTGACATGTCCAGGCTGGGAAATTCATGGGGAGGATAAATATTTGATGAAATGCAAGAGGAGAGTAAATTATTGATGGAGCTGGTTTAAAGAGGCAGTGAAACTGGAACTGCCAGCACTGGCAGTGGGACTCCGGTGTGTGAAGAGTTGTCCATTTGTTTACATGTGCTCTGAATGGGCACATGTGTGCCCAATGTGTGTGAGCAGACAAGTCAGGGCACCAGGAGGGTCCCAACATGGACACAGACTCATGATGTGGACAGTGATTTAGCAGTGGACTCACTAGGAATAATCTTGCTCCCTCAAGCCAAGTGTGTGGATGCTCAGATCCATAAAGAACATCCCAGAGCCCATCCTCATGTCTGGTTCAGGTGGTAAAGGGCAAAGCCAGGGAGGTTTGGGTGGATTCATATTTGAAGGTCTACTTTCCTGCTGCTTTCCACCATCTCAGAGAGTAAGTGAGGGGCAAAAGCATCAAACTCAGCTTTCCCTGGATGTTTCCACTGTCTAGAAACAAAAAATCTTAGAGCAAAATTTAGAAAGAAGTTCTACACCATGAGAGTGGTGAGACCCTGGAAGGGGTTGCCCAGGGAGGTGGTGGAAGCCTCATCCCTGGAGGTGTTTAAGGCTAGGCCGGATGAGGATCTAGACAGCCTGATCTAGTGTGAGGTGTCCCTGCCCTTGGCAGGGGGCTTGGAATTAGATGATCTTTCTGGTCTCTTCCCACCCTGACTGAGTCTGTGATTCCATGAATCTCTGATTCTGTTCCTATGATTCCATGAAACTCTGATTCTGTTCCTATGATTCCATGAATCTCTGATTCTGTTTCTATGATTCCATGAATCTCTGGTTGTGTTCCTATGATTCCATGAATCTCTGATTCTGTTCCTATGATTCCATGAATCTCTGATTCTGTTCCTATGATACTATGAATCTATTATTCTGATTCTATGATTCTGATTCTATGATTCTATGAATCTCTGATTCTGTTTCTATGATTCTGATTCTATGAATCTCTGATTCTATGAATCTCTGATTCTGTTTCTATGATTCTATGAATCTGTTTCTATGATTCTATGAATCTATGATTCTGTTTCTATGATTCTATGATTCTGTTTCTATGATTCTATGATTCTGTTTCTATGATTCTATGATTCTGTTTCTATGAATCTATGATTCTGTTTCTATGAATCTATGATTCTGTTTCTATGATTCTATGATTCTGTTTCTATGATTCTATGATTCTGTTTCTATGATTCTATGAATCTATGACAATTCAACCTCTACATCCCTTTGCCCTATAAATGTCTGCCAGAGGTGCTAAAAATGCAGCAGGAGGAGGGCAGAATGGCGACTTGCAAAGCAGAGCTGTTTGATCCAGCACAGATAATAAACATGAGGCCCTGCCTCTGGCAGGTGCCTGTCCCAGCAAAACTTCCCCTCCAGGGCGCTGCGCACAAGGAGGTGCTGACTGCAGGGTCCACTAAGTGGGAACCTATTTTAATGACAGGTGGCAAGCACAGCACTGCTCAACTTCAAAGCGTCTTCCAGTGCTGAGTCAACTCCTGTAATAATCATTATGAAAAATGCTGCTAATTGAGCCCCTTGGGTGGACATGGGCATCTCCTGAGTCACCCTGCTCGCACCCTCACACGCACCCTCGCTCCCTTCCTGCTGGTTTTTCCCCCTCACTTCTCCCATGGGATCCCAATTAGCCAGGGAATCCAGCAGCACTTACACACCTCCTTCCCCAGCTGCACGTGTGAAGTTCCTCTGATAGCAATGGGCTGGCTCAGCCCTGGCTCATGGGTGTGTGGGAAGGATTGAGGTCTTGGACCAGGAGCCAGCTAGGTGCAGTGTGTCTCCAGTTCCCATAAAATGTTCTTGGGTGTAGGAAGAGGGGGAAAAAAACATTAATGGCTTGAGTGGAAAAAACCCAACCCACCAGCTTCAGCATAGCCAGTCAGGAAAATGAGCTAAGCAAAGCCTAGAAATAAGCAGGAAAGGTGTTTGGACCCCGAGCTGAGCCTTGGGTCCAAGCTTTATCCAGCTGGTGGCAGGTCAAGGATTTAGCTTCACTCCAAGTCCAGATCCCCCAGAATCATGAAATCATAGAATACATTGGATTGGAAAACACCCTTGATGGTCATCTTGTCCAACTCCCCTGCACTGGAGCAGGGACATCCCCAAACAGGTTGCTCAGGGCTTCATCAAGTTTGACCTTGCGTGTCTCCAGGGATGAGATCTCCCCTTGATCCCTGGACAACTTGTTCCAGGATTTCACCACCTTCACTGTGCAGAACTTCCTCCTAAATCTATGCTGCTGCAGTTTCAAACCATTGCCTCTCATCCTGTCACTACAAGCTCTTCTAAACAGCCCCAACCCATCCTTCCTGCAGGTCCCCTTCAAATACTGCAAGGCTGCTATAAGGTGTCCCTAGAGCCTTCTCTTCTCCAGGCTGAACAACCCAAATTCTGCCAGGCCTGTCAAATCCAGCTCAAGAGCTGCAGCTGAAGTTTGCCTCTTGCACCAGCAAAAAGCCAGGCCAGCAGTTATTGTTACTGGTGACTATTAACACTGGCTGGCAGTGCCCAGGGGCACATCTCCTGGCTCAGCACTTCCCCATGCCCATGCTGACTCCAAGCAGCCAGCTCAGGTGCCGGAAGGGATGAAACTGTGACGGCTCCACCCTGCTCCCTCACCTTCCTGCAGATCATCGCCCAGAGGGAGGTTCCCACCAACAAGGCCAGGCTGCTCCTGGTAGCCACATGGATGGCCATCAGCACCGTGGCATGCAGAGGATGCACATCACCTTCACGTGCCTTGCTGCAACCTCTGCTGCAACCCTGCCCCAGCCAGGGTGACCTGAGCTCCTCAAGCAGTCTGGCTGACGGCAGGAGCCATCTCGTCCCCTCCAACCCACCGCTGAGCCACCCGCATCCTTCTGCCGTCAACACCCAAAGCACCTTCATTCTACAGGGAGAAATTCTCTGCAGTGAGGGTGGTGAGACACTGGCACAGGTTGCCCAGAGAGATTGTGGCTTCTCCCTCCCTGGAGGTGGCCAAGTTGGACAAGGCCCTGAGTGACCTGTGCTAGCGGGAGGTGTCCCTGCCTATGGTGGGGAGTTGGAACTGGATGAGCTTTGAGGTCCCTTCCAACCTAACCCATTCTATGATTCTGTGATCTGTGACACACACACATCTCCCCACCTCACTGTAAGAAGGGAAACTGAGGCACCTCCCTGCACAGAAACACCAGGGGACAAAGCTGACTGCAGACCAGCACAGCACATCCTTACCCCTCCTGCGGCCCACTCCAGGACAAGAAAGTCCTGACCAGTCCCAGCTGAGCCCCCCAGACCTCTGTTTAACTGGAACTGGACTGATGCCCACCCCTGCCACAGCAGTTTGCAGTGAACCATGCTGAAGAATTACAGCCTCTGAAAAGCTGCAATGCTAAATGCCAGTTGGCCTGCCCTGCAGCCATCATGTTAATTGAGTTTGCTTCCCTCACTGGAGCCCAGCCAGGAGGAAGAAAAAGGTTTTTTGTGTTGCAAACAAGAAGGATGAACCACTGCTGATCCCTCCATCCCAAACTCTTTCTTCAACCCCATGCAAAAGTGGCACACAGGCACGGGCATGTCACCAGCTGTTACAGACAGAGCCATAAACAGGCTTCCTAACCCCCTGTGTGGGGGCTGAGACAATGAACTTCCCTCAGGGATCCACCAACAGCTCTAGAATACTTTCTTTCCCCCTCCCCATTTCAGCACTCTGCCACAACCTGCTGAGCATACAGGAGTACGAATTAAGCTCCTGCACTGATGTCAGAGCCTGGCCTGCAGCAGGACACAACAATCAGAGTCACAATTTTTGCCCACCTCCCACAGCCCTGCTTCCTCAGGATGCCTCTAGCCAGCCTCTAAGGAGGACATTTCACAAGAACCTGGCCTCAGCACCCTGTCTCCCAGCTCATCTGGGCACCCAGATGTGTCCAGCACTGGCAAGGAGGAATGTCAGGTTTCACTGCCTCAAGACTCCCACATCAACCCCTGTGCCTCAGCTTCCCCCTGCAAACTTCAGAGCCCAGAGCTGCTTCTCACCTCACCCCTGCATGTAGCCAGCCCAACCCTGGAGCCTCCACACCACTCAAGACACTGTTCCACGCCATGGTGCAATACTCTCTGCCCTGCAGTGTAGGGCTCTGTGCCAAAGGAGGGACAGTTGGGCAAGAGAGGGTGGAGAGAAATGCCCTGACATTTTGGAACACTTGGAAGTCCTCTCTCTTGCCTTCCAAATGTCACAGTGCAGGTGGAGTAGGAGCACATCCAAAGCTGAACTAAGTTTCATCCCTGAATGAGACCTCAGTGCCCTTGCAAGTTGCCCTAAGCACTAACAGAAAATGACAGGGTCTGACCACGGCCTCTCCTGGTCTCTCTGGCACCCTTGTCCCCAGACTAGGGCTTTCCTGCCCCTCACAGCCCCCAGGCTGGCTCTGGGGAGCAAAGCCTGCCCCCACACTGAGCTGAGCGGCAGCGTGAGGAGGCTTCGCTGATCTCTGCTTGGTCCTGAGTGAGGCTCTGACATGAATTTTGGATCTGAGATGAATTCATGGAGCTAAGTGCATCCTGCAGCCCCACAGACACACGCTTTGCTCCACCATCCATCATGTAAAGGGCACCAGGCTTTTGCCAGGCTATTTGCCCTGTCAGGAACAAATGTATATCAGGCTGTTAATTAAAGAGCAGCCAAGCTGGACGTGGACATGGCTGAGCCCAGGAGGTCCTTTTAATTCAATGTGAATCTATAAAAGAGGCTCTTCCATGGGAAAGCATCCCCTGGGTTTTGTGGAGAGGCAGAAATTGCTGGCTTGGGTGCAGGCAGTGGTGCTGGAGTGTGTCCTGTGATGGAGGCAGGAGATATTAAGGAGATATAATGACACAGAGAGATAGAAAGTCAGCCTGAAAGGTCCATGCTGTGGATGAATGTCTCTGCAGGAAGCAAAGGAGGAAGGCAGAGCCTTTCTGAAGGTGTCTTCATACATGTCATGTGTCTTTCAAACTGGTTTTTTGGCCATCAAAGAGTCTTTGGAACCATTTCTCATATCAAGGTTCTCGTCCCGCCCTCATCTCTCTGGCCCTGTGTGGCAATTTCCCTTCCAGCAGGAGCTCAGAGCAGTTTTCTGCTGGGCACAGTCCCTCTTGGGACACACACAACAAGTCCCACAGACCCCATCCAGGGAAACCCCACAGGGCTCCCAGCTCAGGAACACCTCAGGGTGCACCACTCACAGCAACATCTTGCTCTCTTCCCTCTGGACTCCAGATTATCTTTGCCTGACCTCACTCTTATTGAATCAAGCACTCAAGAACTCCCCAAAACGACTCTCTACACAGCCTCTCTGACCCCAGGATCTGAAAAGAAAATACCAGGGAAGAAGAACAAAGTGTGTGGGAATTCTGCCTGCAAATATAGCTGACCAGGAGCTGGGGAGCTGGCTGAAGATTTTGCACAAGCAGAGTAGAGTATCAGGAGTAGCTGAGAGCCCAGGAACAGGCACAGTGGACATGCAGCTGATCAGGTGCAAGACCTGCAAATGCAGCCCAGGGTGGACACAGAAAATCCCCTCACTGAGCCCCAGCCCAGCACATAAGAGCAAAGCCCTTCCAAGGAGGCATGAGATACATCCTGGCTGCCAATCTCAGCACTGTTCCTCCACATTAAAAAGAAACAAACCAAAATCAGCACCACCAGCAAGCTCTCAACACATGACAGAGGCCACCCCACCTTTAGATGAGGCGCTCAGAAAAGCTGCTGGAGCAGAAGGAAGCACTGCCACATGCTCCCCTGGGAGGTTGGTGACAACAGGAGAGCCACATGCCACTAAAGAAAGAGTTAGGAGTGGCAGATCTTGCCTCAGCACAGGCCCTTTGTGAGGTTCTCCCAATGCCAAGATAAAGCTCTTCAGCCTGTCATGTCCCCTCAGTCCCACTCCCTTCTCTCCACCACATCCACATTTACAGAGCCAGAGATACTCAGACTCAACCAAGAGACACATCAGCATCGAGCAGCATCCATGGGGGGAGACTGGGCTAAAAGAAATCTGCTCTTGAGGAACCTGCTCCTGAATTTCCTGGCTCCAGGTGCATGACAGACTGCCCAGGGGTCATGTATTGAGACCTTGCTTTGGGTAAAGCAAACAAGTGTCACCTATTGCAACCATCTCTCCAAGCAAGCATTTCTTGGGGCAGAAGGAACAGCTCTCCCCTCTACCCTCTCACTTAAAAGGGCTTCTTTTTTTGTTGTTGTTTATGGCAGTGACCTTATGTGCTTGCACTTCAGCTCTGTCTATCCTTGCACTTCAGCTCTGTCTATCCTTACAGGACCTGCTTCAGGACTGCAAAACCCTTGCCAGGAGGACCCAGCCCCATCTCAAAAGGGGTTTGGGGCAGGGGTGGTAATAGGATCAAAGGAGCTGGGAACACACAGAGCAGTTCTCAGCAGCGTTGGATTAGGCTCAAGCCGTCATAAGCATTAAAAAAAAATGTCAGAGAGGAAGACGGGAGGAGGGTATTAAGGACAGAAGCCATCATCTGGGGGGGCTCCTGCACCCACACTGACTTGCAAGCAGGGAAAGGGGAAGAGGGGGTCGCAGCTACTCGGTGCCCCAGTGTCGTGCGGCCACCAGCACTCACCCTCTGCTGACGATGAGGCGCAGGGCGTCCAGGTTGCCGTGGTAGGCAGCCCATAGCGTCGGGGTCATGCCATCCTCATCCGGAGAGTTCAGGTCCTTCTTGGTGGCTTCCTTCAGGAGGTCCAGGTAGCCGTCCCGAGCTGCTCGGTGGTACTGGTCATTCATGGTGCAGAACGGTCCCCGGGCGAGCGCATGGGTGCCCAGGGGTGCTCAGAGGACGGGCATGGAGCTGGGGAAGGGGGAGCTGCCAGGAGAGCCCAGCTCGCCTCACACAGCTCTGCAGCACCACGACACCTGAGAAGTCCTGGCTGGGAGGCAGGAGCTCCTCCAAGCCCAGCCAGCCAGGTCCTCCAGTGCTTCCCTGGGTCCTAAGCATCCTCCAACCCTGACAGCTCCTCACAACAAACCTTTCACGCATCAGCTCCACTGCACATCAAAAGCTCCAATTAAGCAGCCTGGCAGCGCCGGGCTCAGCCGAGTGCCTGGGCACAGGGTCACACAGTGTCAGCTCGCCAAGTCCAAATGTCCCCTAAGTGGAGCAGGCTGCCAGGAGGGCTCAGGGGCTGTATCCTGATCCATATCCCTGCACGACCCTCGCCAGAGCAACTCCAGCTGGAGTGAGGGGCAGCAGCAGCCAGAGGAGGCTGATGGAGCACAAGTGCCCAGTGTGCCCACTAACAGCCTGGGGCACTACACAGGTGCTCCTGCAGGGATGGTGGAGAGCAGTCTGGTGACTGCCCCAGAGTGTTGGCAGCTCAGGTTTTCCTGGTTATGTGAAAAAAGGAAGGAGAAGGAAGGAGAAAGGAGGGGAAGGGAGAGGGAGGAAGGGGGGGAGTGGGAGGGAGGGAGAAAGGAAGGAAGGGAGGGAGGGAGAAAGGGTGGAAGGAAGGGAAGAGGGTAGGAAGGAAGGGAGGAATATAGCTATTTGCATCTCCTTAGTGTCACTAGGAGGACAACAGCAGACCCTGTCACCATTCCTGTCCCCAAACTACCAGATCTGTGCCCACAGGACTGCTTTCCAGGGAACTGTGCAGCAAACTGCACAACAAGAATCCATGATAAGCCAGAAGAACTCACACAGGTTGAACAATTGCCTTCCTCACTCTTTCTGTCTTTGGACACCAAAAGACCACCACCATCCTACCCCCTCAAACCAAACCAGCTCCAGGGGCATTATTTGACCTCTGATACCTGTTATGCTGGCATAGAGCTTCTGTCTGTGCTGAGCCCTGTCGTAAGCTGGATAGTCCCAGGCAACCCCTCCAGTGCAAGATTCCTAGGACCTGGGCACCCTCTACTGTCAGGAGAGATGAAGCCAAGCCTGGACACTGACCAAAGCACAAAGCTGTCAGAGCACATTGCTCCTTTCTTCTGTGTTTTTCCTATCATGTCCTGGTTCTGGGTACAGAGATGTCCTGAGTTGGACCTTGTGGCTGTCACCATGGCTCTGTGACAGCACATGAAGCTTGGAGAGAGTGAGGCAGTCACAGCAGATGTGTGAGAAAGGGGGAAAGAGTAGAAAAACAGGGACAGACTGAAAGGCAGCAGAGAAGAGGGGGGAAAAAAGAAAAAAAAAAAAAAAAAAACCAAACCCAAACCAACCCAACCTAAATGCATCTTTGTAAGCAAAGAACTGTCCCAAACAGCAGGGTGGCCCTAAAGTGGTCCCAGATGCATCCACACAAGTTGCAGGAATTAACTCTTGAGTCACCCACACAGAGTCACCATCTTGGCAGCCTGGGGACCTCTGCAAGTGCCTCAGAGATGAGTTCTGCTCCCTGCAGGGTTTGCTGACAGCAGATTTGTACTCATCCACTCAGCCTTCTTGGGAGAGCTGATGGGAAGTAGGAGAGATGGAGGTGTTTGGGATCCTTCCAGGTGAAAAGACATCATCAATGTCTGTAATTCATTACTGAGGTTATTTAATGATTGTTGTATTATCACTAATTAAGCTTCCTATGCTGTATGGTGGCTCCCAGGGGGACACTGGGAGCATTGCCCAAGACAGTAAACACTCTTTGCCCTGTTGCTGGCTGCTGAGGACAAAAGAGGGAGGATAAATCAGTGCATTTAGGTCAGAGGGACTTTCAGCCTCTGGCCTTAGGAAAACATCATCATTATCAGTACAGATTCACCACACAGGGATCTGGGCTTCCCCAGACAGAGAAAAGACCTTTTTGATCACTGAGTCCAACTGTTCTCTAACTCTATCAAGGCTGTTGCTAAACCATGCCCCTCAGCACATCTCTCCCTCTTTGAAACACCTCCAGGAGGAGATTCACCTACCTCTCTGGGGAGCCTGTTCCAGTGGTTGAGAACTAGTCCAGTGAAGAAGTTTCTTCTAATGCCCAACTTAAACCTTCCCTGAGGCAACCTGAGACCATTTCTGACCAACCACTCGCCCCAAAGAGGAATCCCCAAGAATCCACAGAGGCCAGCCTCAATACTGCTGGTGGCAGCACAGAAAGCCACACAAAGGTCTCCCAGGGCTGACCCTTCACCATCTCACACAGTTCAGCTGGATGCTGTCCCTGTAGTGCTGCAAGGAGCACAGTGGTGAGCAGGCAGGGATGGGACTGAGCAAATGCACAGCAAACAGCCCCATCTCTGTGTGCATCTCAGAGCAGGGGCATCTCCAAAAGAGCCATCCTCGTGAAGAAATAAAGCCTGTCCCTATCCACACACAACTGCCCTGGGTCTCCCTATCTGCCCAGCAAAATCTAACAGCTGGGGTAAGAGAAATTCTCAAACAAAAGCTGTTCCCTCACCTGGCAAATGCTTGGAACACCTCTGCACCAGGGTTTGCGACATGACTTTCTTTTTTAGTCTGAGAGAAGCTAAGCTCCTGAGGGCCAGGGAAAGGTGATGCCACCCAGAAATGCCCAAGGCAGTGCGTCAGCAAAGGGGAACTTCTGTTCCAGTTCCCAAGTCCTGCCCTGCTCTACTGCAAGACCTTCCTCATTGCTGCCACCACGGGTGGGAAAAGCTTGAGCCCTGACAAGCTACGAATGCAAATTTCTCCTTTCCCTCAGAAACATTGCAGGCATAGAGCACCCTGATGGGAATGGTACAGGGTGAGGCACAGTATTTGTTGTGCTCAGTTAAGCAGAAAGCCAAGCCCAAAATCATCAGCAAAGACAAGTTCATCCTCTAAACCATCTTCTCTCCAGGAGGCAGTGTGGGGAGATGGGTTTGCTGGGTGGCTTTGCTTTCTGGTGACCGTGACTCTGCGACCGAGCGGTCTGCGCCGTGCTCAGCTGCGTGGCCACCTCCTGCCCTCCCCGGGTAAATAACCCTTATCTTTTCATTTCTCTCCTGCTTCCCTCAAATCAGCTATTGCACAAAATGGATCACATGAGCCTCTCTGAGAAGCCCACAAAGCACCTCTCTCAGCTTCAGACATGGTATAAATCACAGAGGCATCCCAACAGGTATAAATTCTTTGGCTGACCAAGCTGCAGCAACAGGGGAAACTTCTCCGCCTGGCAAGAGCAGAGCAGAGCTTTGGATCCCAGGACAGGTTGGTGGCAGAGCTTTGTTTGAATGGTTACCTTGCTTCATGTTGGTCTCTCCATTGAGAATCAGTGGAGTCCCAAACTTGGCACTGACAAGGGGTTTTAGAGGGAGTTCACATGCATCTTGCAGGAAGTGGTCCCACAAACTATGGTGTGACGTTGCAAAGGCTCCCAGGGTTTTCCTACCTTGCAGCTGCCTGTTCCTCAGCCAGGAAGTGTGTTTAGTGGGTGACGTTTAGAAATCAAACCACACTGGCCCTTTGCCCCCAGGATATTTGATCCTGTTCATGCTTTTTTGGTGCTCCTCCAAAATCTTGCATCAATAAACACCTGAATGTTGAGTGACAAATTAGGCAGGCCTTGTTTAAACTGTCCTGGGACCTCCCCAACCAAAAGCATCTTAAGCAAGAACAGAGCCCTCAGGGAAGCAGGAACAGAAAGGCTGAACGTGAGCTCATCTCTGGTTTTGCACTCCCCATCTCAGCCTTTCCCCTTCCTCTGATACCTCCTCTCCTCCTCTTCACATGTCCTGCTCTGGTCCAGCCCCGGGCTGTTCAGAATGAAGTGACACCTCTCATTGATGGAGCTCTCCTCCCAACAGCACTAACCCTCAGCTAAAGCAGTAACCGAACCATGACCGACGAGCCCGTGTGGAAGGACAGCGAGATCAGAGGCTGCCACTCCAGCATGGGCTGCGGGCACAAAGCCAGCCTCACTTCCAGCCAGATCGCGTCTTTTGGCCACCAGCCTCATCCGCCCCACTCCACTCCTGCCTCCAAGGAGGTGTGGAAGAAGGGTGGGCGCATGTTCTCCATCCTGCTGGCGGTGCACTTGGCGCTGCTGGCCTGCACGCTGGTGAGCAGCGGGGCTTTCGAGAAGATCGCCGTGCACGACTACGACGTCTTCTTCCTGCTGACTGTCATGATGCTGGTGGTCATCATATGGATCATCTTCTACCTCGTCAGCACCTCCCGCTGCCCGGATGCCATTCCCTGCAAAGATTCCCATGCGGGGCCCATCTGGCTGCGAGGTAGGAGCTCGTGGGGGTGTAGGGCTGAGGTGAAGGGTGGGCGTCAGTTATTACCTGGGAAACAGCAACCGGCTGGGGCAGAGTCTTCTACTCCTGTGCTGGGTATGGCACCGCGCCCTGCTTCACAGAATCACAGGATGGTAGGGATTGGAAGGGAGATCGCTGAGTCCAAACCCCCTGCCAAGGCAGGTTCACCTAGAGGAGGTCACACAGAAACATGTCCCTGCAGGTTTTGGGTGAATCCAGAGATGGAGACTCCACCACCAATCTGGGCAGCCTGTTCCACTGCTCTGTCACCCTTAAATTAAAGAAGTTCCTCCTCAGAAGGTTAGCTCCTGGTCTCTCCACTGGTTTCACTGACAGGTCTCCCTTTATCTGCCAGCACCCTTGGCACTTCACACCAGGTTCCTTCCCAGTCTTGCCACAGCTCTTGCAAGAGCTTCCAGCCTCAGTCAGAGTAAGAAGCTGACTGAAAACCTCTTGCAGTCACAATTACTACATGATTCTGTTGGTGCCAAAATAATTTGGATGCCAACAAAGCAAAAAAAACCCAAAAAAACCAACCAGAGGTAAAAGCAAAGCCTCTCCATGGCAACAGTTCTCTTCTTCCTCTGTCTGCATCTATCTGCATTGTCCACAAGTGCATGCATCTGTCCAACCACAGATACTTTGGTTCCTCCACAGGAGGCCTGATCCTATTTGCCATTTTCAGCCTTGTCATGGATGTGTTCAAAATAGGCTACTACTCGAGCTTCTACAGCTGCCTGTCTGCAATCAAGATCATCTACCCCATCGTGCAAGCAATATTCGTGGTGGTCCAGGTGAGAGATGGTTGTGCTCTGTCTTGGAGAGAGGTGGGGATAGAGCCACCAGCAGAAGGAGCTCTGATCTCAGGGACATAGTTCCACTGCCCACGCAGTGAATGCAAAGCGGCTGCATTCAGCCCCTGTCCAGCCCACATCTTCTCCCTCCAACCAAGATAGCTTCCCGCAGTGGCAGCTCACCTTGAGGCATTGATTTCAACTTGTTCCCATCCTGTGACATTTTGGCTTAGGCCAGGATGGTTTGTCACAAACTCTAAGCAGTCCCCAGCCAGGGAGGTTTCCTTTCCCATGAAGAACAGAGAGGAAGGGCAGTCAGGGCACAGGGACTGTCCTGCAGTTTGAAGACCTGCACAGAGGACCAGCTGCTCTGGGACAATACTAAGGTGGGAAGAGATCAGAAGTGCCAGTTTAGACAGGACCAGGGGCTGGCCATGGGCAGAAGAATGGCAGTGGGACAGGGCAGGAGGAGCAGAGAAAGAGCAGGCCGCATCCAGCAAATGGCCAGGATTATGGACCCAGGTGAAAGGCTCCGGCTTGCTCTCTGCTGAGCAGGGAGATCCTTTCTGCAGAATGATGTGATTTGCTTTCTTGCTTTGCTGGAACTGACAACTTCTTCTCTTGCTCCTGCCAGACATATTTCCTGTGGATCTCTGCCAAAGACTGTGTCCATGTACACCTGAACGTTACCAGGTGAGCATTGCTGCTCTTGGAACAGCCCTGGCTCAGGAGACCTGGGCCACCACAAAGCCACTGCCCTCTCACACAGCTGGGATGCAGCAAGGAGATAATCTCACCAGCCTTAATGCTGGCCAAAGATAAACCTGCTCAGTCTCCAGCTAAACTTAGATCCCAGCTCAAGCAGCTGAGGTTCATGACCTGTGGATCTATCAGGGCTGGGATTCACTTCACAAACACAAGCATTACTCAAAGCAGATTAGTGTTAAAGAAATGATTAGTATTAAATAAAATGATTCAGAGCTGACTTTTGCTTCTCAGGGGAAGATGACAACACAGTGAGCAAGCCTCAGGCTAAAACCAGATCTTGTCCATTTTTGCAAGACTGGATCTACTGGAGATCAATCCAGACTTATTACTCTCTTCATTGTTGGGTAGCTCTTCCAAAATCAACAGGAGCTTTGCTGATCCTCATGAGCACGAAGAAAAGATAGGATGAGAGCAAGAGCAGCAAAGTGAGGGTCAGGATTCCTAGCTTTGACCACCAATGTCCCTGCACTGCTTCAGGCAGCTCCTGCAGTCCCTCTGGACACGCGTACATCTGTAACAAGGACAATAACAACATGGCCTAGAGCCATTGCTTTAGTCTCATGAACCTTCTCTTTCCTCTGCAGGTGTGGCTTGATGCTAACACTGACTACTAACTTAGCAGTGTGGATGTCAGCAGTGACAGATGAGTCTGTTCACAAAGCACACTCAAAGCTGAAGAAGAACATGACAGATGAACTCTACAGATGGCTCCTGAGAGGTAACCTATCCATTTATGAAGCCAGCTAGTCCAGGGAGGGACCCCCTGAGGTAGAAGTTGTTTTGTAAGTCAGTTTTTTACCGCTTTTTAGAAGGCCTATGTAGAGCTGAAGGTTCCTTTAACAGAGCTGGCACATTAAAACCCAGGTCTGAATGTTTGGAATATTAGTTTGATGGTTGGACTTGATGATCTTAAAGGTCTTTTCCATCTTAGAGGTCTTTTCCAAGCAAAACAATTCTATGGTTCATTTCTTAAAACGTAAAGTCAGAAAGGAATGGGAATAAAGAAGGGAAGGGGGGAAAAAAGAGATTTAATCTGCCACTTGACTTCTTCAGAAAGACCATGAGCGCCAGAAAGCTGAAGTGTCCTCACTGTCAAAGCGGTCAGGTGTTCCTCTGACCTTGGTCTTGCTTTTCACTGACCCTGAGTATCCGTTCCTGAGGGCTGCTAACAAATGCTGGCTCAGTGTTTTCACCTCCCTGTGTCTTTGTGTTTCTGTCTGGTTTCAGCGGGAATAAGAAGCAGCTCAGCCGAAGACTGCAACTGCAACAGCCAAATCTGCCAGATCTTCAAGAATGGCTACTTCTGGCTGTACCCCTTTAACATTGAGTACAGCCTCTTTGCCTCTGCCATGGTCTATGTCATGTGGAAGAACGTTGGGCGCTTCATAGACCACCACTCCCACCACATTCAACGCCTGAAGTTCAGGCTTTTCCGCAGGACCTTCTTTGTAGGCATCATGTTGGGCCTCATCACTCTGGTGAGTGGTTTGGGAGTCCTCATTCTTTATGAGGTGCAGGTAAATTCCAGCACCGAGTCCAGCAAGAAGAGCCAAGCCCTCACCATGTACTATATCTTCAACATTGCCTGCCTGGGCCTGATGTCTCTGGTCTGCATCGGCGGCTCTGTCATCTACCGCTTTGACAAGAGGGACATGGATCGGCACAAGAACCCCACCAGGACCCTGGACGTGGCCCTGCTGATGGGGGCAGCCCTGGGGCAATATGCCATCTCCTACTACTCCATCGTGGCCATCGTGGCCAGCACGCCAAGGGATGCTATCAGCGCGCTCAACCTCACCTACGCCCTCCTCATGATCGCCCAGCACACCTTCCAGAACATCTTCATTATCGAGGGCCTCCACCGGCAGCCCCCCAAGGAGGACCACAAGCGAGAGTCTCACCAGAAGGATCTCTATGGACTCACCTTTGTCAACATCAACGCCGTGTCCCTCCGCGTGCCCAACGGCGGCGACGGCTCCTCGGCCCCCGGCGCAGCAGCTGGCGCTGAAGCCACCCATCCTGCCGACCTCGCGCGGTCCCTCACTGCCCCCAAGAAGATGAACTGGAGGAGGAAATTCTTAAAGGAGATCTCCATGTTCCTCCTGCTGAGCAATATCATAGTGAGTACAGGCAGAGAGAAGAGCTTGTCAGGGCTGGCGGGAGGGAGGCCAGCACCGGGGGGGATACATTAAAGGTGAGTGTCAAGAGGAAGGTGAATCAGTTGTGGGGATTAATAAGGCAGGAGTTATAAAATCTGCAGCTATTTTATTTCCAGGAAGCCCCACCTACAACGTTATATAATATTAATTAGATGGGGTTCGGAAATTCGGTCGGGAAAAGTCTTTCACAAGGATGCTTCTACAAGGAGTTTAGTAATTCAGACAAGTCAGAGAACTTGGAAAAGGGTTTTGCTATAAAAAAAATAGCTTTGCTGCACTTAGGAACAAAGGCAGCCTGGAGCTCCAGGGAACTGAAAGGCTACTCAGGGCAGGCTTCCAGGCAAAGCTTTGAAATGCAGATCGTGGGGCTCTTTGTCGGCAGGTCCCTTCAATGGGCAGGCAGGATCTGACAGTCCGACTTCGGTGGCTGGCAGTCTGTTGCTGGCAGCCCCTCTTAAAGCCCCACGTAGCAGTCTCCTCCAAGTCTGCCTCGAAGTCCCTCTCAAAGTTCCTCATAAAGTTCCTCTGGCAAAGTCCCTGGTAAAGTCCGACTGGCAAAGTCCTCCTTCTGACTCTCTCTTCTGAATTCCCTCTCTTCTGAGTCCCTCTAGATAATGTGTCCTGTTGCCATATGTATGCTGGGGCGATTTGTTCTCCCCGGTTCAAACCTGCGGGGGTGGGGTGAGGTACTTAGTACCAACTCCTTTCACATTCCAAACCCCTGGAACCAGAGGGGTGGGGGGGAGCAGAACAGTTTCACCCCCTATTCAAACCTTCGATGGGGCAGGCACTTGGGTGTGCCCTGCCACAGAAGGGGACAGTCTTTTGTCAGTGGTGCCCTGAGATAGGATGAGGGGCAACAGGAGCACAGGAAGTTCCTCCTCAACACGAGGAGAAATTTCTTTGCTGCAAGGGTTCTGGAGCCCTGGAGCAGGCTGCCCAGGGGGATTCCAAACCCGCCTGGACACTCTGATCCCAAGCAACCTGCTGTGGGTGACCCTGCTTTGGCATAGTGGTTGGACTGGATGATCTCCAGAGGTCATAGAATCACAGCATCAGTCAGGGTTGGAAGGGACCACAAGAATCACCCAGTTCTAACTCCCCTGCCATGCCCACGGACACCTCACACTAAACCAGGCGGTCCAGAGCCTCATCTAGCCTGGCCTTAAACACCTCCAGGGATGAGGCTTCCACCAGCTCCCTGGGCGACCCCTTCCAGGGTCTCACCGCTCTCACGGTATAGAACTTCTTCCTACCTTCCAACCCTCACCGTGCTGGGATGCTGTGACTGTGAAGTGCCTGTGAAGAAGCAGATGCTCCCCTCACACAGCCAGTTACTTCTGTGCCTGCACCACACAGACAGCACACTCACAAGGAATGGGTGGAGATGGGATTCCCTTTTCACTTCAAAGCAAGAGCATTTACCCTTAGCTGGGATATTTTGGGCTATGCTGATGGACCTGCTGCTTATCACCGGAATATCAGATAATAAAATTGGTGGGTACAAGAGAAAAATCAGTTTCAGGGAGCATTAGAGGATGCGTAAGAGAACTTGTTAAAGCAACAAGAGACACTGACCCCTCCCCTTAAGCCCCCAAAGAAAGGACACGGAGTGACAAATACCTGGGGTGAAGTCTGGGTGTTCTTGAGAGATGGCAGCCTACCTCTTCTCAAAACCCATGGCCTAGGAGCCCAAAGGCTGACCCCAGTTTCTGTGAGGAACAACTGGCCACCTTTAGAACTTCCACTTTAGTGAGCAGCAGGGGACCACAGTGACCTGTAAAAATCACAAAGGGTTACAGCTGCACAGCCAAAGCAGCCATACACATGTTTAGTGTAGAATCACAGAATCATTTTGGCTAGAAATGACCTTTAAAATCATTGAATCCAACCGTTCTCTAACTCTGCCAGGCCTGGTGCTAAACCATGTCCCTCAGCACAACATTTCTGTGTCTAAACACCTCCAGGATTAGGGATTCAACCTAAGGAACCTGTTCCAGTGTCTGAAAACCCTTTCAGTGAAGAAGGTTCTTGCCTCTAGAGAACCTCCAAGTCTCAGCTAGTCACTCACATTGTGTCCTCAAACTGATTTTACACCTAAGCTCAGAGAGAATGAGCTGACAACCCCCATGCAACCAGACAGATGTGCTGGGCTTCCGAGTACAGCATAAACAGAGCTCAGGGAGACTAAGCTGCTGTCAGCTCAGCCCTGCCCACACTTGCTCCATCCAAAGAGGTTGAACAGGCCAGGGTCATGCTAAGACAACATGCTCAAGGTCTTCCCTGTGCTGAGTGCTTCAGCGCTTGGTTCAGGCTTGTTTCTGAGCACAAATAGAAACTGGGTTAAAGGTACAGCACTAGGTCACACTGGATCTTCATGGAAATGCATGATCCTGGCACAGTGCCATGCTCAGAAGGTTGCTCTTTTCTCACCTCTTGGTAGCTGCGATGGGAGGTGCTTGCTGTGCCACACAGGGTCACAGGATGTTAGGGGTTGGCATCATTGGGTCCAACTGCCCTGCCACAGCAGGACCATACAATCTAGCTCAGGTCACAGAGGAATGCATCCAATTGGATCCTTAAAGTCTTCAGAGAAGGAGACTCCACAACCTCTCTGGGCAGCCTGTGCCAGTGCTCTGTGACCCTTACAGTCAAGAAGTTCCCCCTTGTGTTGAGGTGGAACCTCCTGTGCTGCAGCTTCCATCCATTGCTCTTTGTCCTATCCTAGGGAGCAAGGGAGCAGAGCCTGTCCCCCCACTCCTGATCCCCAGTCCTCAGATAGTTATAAACATTTACCAAATCCCCTCTCAGTCTTCTCTTCTCCAGATTAGGTCCCTCAGCCTCTCCTCACCAGGCATGCTGCCATATATACGCTGGGGCGATTTGCTCTCCCCAGTTCAAACCCGCGGGGGTGGGGTGAAGTACTTAGCACCTACTTAGCATCTACTCCTTCCACATTCCAAACCCCAGAAACCCGAGGGGTGGGGGGGAGCAGAACAGTTCCACGCCCTTTTCAAACCTTCGGTGAGGCAGGCACTTGGGTGCTCCAGTCCCCTCCTAGCTCTCCGATGGACCTTCTCCAGCAGATCCCCGTCCTTCTTAAACTGGGGAGTCCAAAACTGAGTGCAGTACCCACTTCTCACTGCAGTGTTGTTCTCCTCTTCCCTCCAACAGCTCTGGATCATGCCAGCGTTTGGTGCCAGGCCCCAGTTTGACAATGACACGGAACTGAACTTCTATGGCGATTCCATGTGGCCTGCCATCGTGGACATCTGCCTGCCCTTTGGCATCTTCTACCGAATGCATGCAGTGGCCAGTTTGCTGGAGGTCTACATCATGTCCTAAGGAACTTTCCTGGGAGGAAGATGAGATCCTCCTCAATCAATCCACGTTCTTCCTACCCCCAGGGCTGGGAGAGTGCCAGGATATCCCCAGGGGTCCCCAGCACTGCCTGAATCTTGTCCTCTTGCAGTGTTGGGACATTTATGAACTGTCAAGTGAAGATCACCCAAACATAGTCCAGATTTTATTTTTGCTACTTGTGTGTGGGTGTGGACATGTATGTGTGTGTGTGTGTGTATGTGTGTGTGTGTATGTGAATTTCTGGAAGCTTAACAGAGGGAAAAACAAAACAAAAGGGATTAAAAAAGGAAGGTGTCCAGAGTAGGATCGTGGTAATTACCTTTGGTTCATGCACAGACTCACCTTCTTTTTTAAAAGCCTGTTCACTCCATGCCACTGATGTGGTCTCCAGCAGGTGCTCAGCACTCTTGGCCCATCAGTGCCTGCCTGTGCAGCCAGACTTGAAGGGCACAAGAGACTAACACGGGTGTGGAGGCAAAGACATGGAAACCACTTCAACTTCTGGTACGGCCAGTTGGAAATCACTCCCCTGCAGAGATGTGAAAACAAACCAGTGAGCATCAAAGGCTTTGGGAAACAATTTCATCCATCTGTATTGCCCATCCCCTCTTGACCCTTCCCTGTCTTTAGCCCTTTCCAGGGAGGCATCAGTGCTGCTGAGTGCAGTTACTCACTACAGCCTCCTCTTCCTAAGGGCCAGGGCATCCCTACAGGAGAGCTGTGCCTCTGGGCCTGATATGGGATTGCTCTAAGCACACTTCTTTTTTTTTTTTTCCCTAGTTTTCCTGAATCAGGGCTCAAAAATCATAAGGATCAGATGGGCAATACAGTCTTGGGGATGACAGAGAGATTTGGGTTTATTTTTCTTTCTTTCTTTCTTTTTTTTTTTTTTAAATATATGGACATTTTTGTACATGAAGTTATTTATTGATTTGCACTGTAAAATTGAACTCCTGAAGGGACCTTCTGAGCTCCTGGAGACAGAAATCAATGCAATGCCATGACCAATTTGATCTCCATACCCTGAAGGGATGGCTTGAGCTGCACCCTCAGCCCTGTGTGTGCTTTGAGGCTGTAAGCACAGCCCCAGGGCATGTGGCAGCAGGGTCCTAACACAGGTTTCTGGGTGCCTGCAGCTCTCCATGAACCACTGTATGACTGAGGGGGGCTTTCAGAACAGAGCTCCCAGGCTGCAGGGAGGTAGAAATGGGCCCATTTGCTGTACCCAGAGTCCAAGCAGAGCCTCAGGGAGCCCACACTGCCATGTCTAAATGGCATAACTGAGCTCAGTCTGTGTCCTGAGACATCAGGGTCTACGGTTCTAATAAAGGGTTTATTGCTCCATCAGGATTTATCATTACAATAAAAAAACACTGCAGAGGTGCAAGAAATCATCAAAGCCTGCTCCTATGGACCTGTGTCAGCCATCAAAAAAAAAAAAAAAAAAAAAAAAAAAAAAAAAATCAAACACACTGTTTCTTTTAACATCTGGTGTTTCATCAGCAAATGTTATAGAGAGAATCCTCNGCAGTTTTCCACCTGATGGCCCAGGCTGCTTTCAAATCACCTTTCCCCTCCAAACTAAGATCACCAAACCAGAAGGGACCAGTGCTTCCAGCTGGTCTGACCACAGAGCCCAGCCTGCCTGCCAGCTGCCTTCCTCTGGGGTGGGTAGAATCATAGAACGGTAAGGTTGGAAGGGTCAGATCCCCTCTCAGCCTTCTCTTCTCCAGACTAAACAGCCCCAGGGCTCTCAGACTATCTTCATAGCAGAGATGTTCATGTCCCATGTCCTCATGAAGTACTCCTGCAGAAAAGCACTGCTGGCAGCTCCACCTGCCACACCTGGAAGGAGAGAAACTGAGGCACAGGAGCTGAGTGAACACAAAGTTTGTACCAGAGCAGAGAATGAAGTTGGGCCCTGAGGGCACCAGCAGCATCCTGCTGAGTGCTCCTGCTGTTGTACCAGTTATGGAGCCAAGACAACAACATGCCTCAAGGTGACTGTTTAAGTGGTAGTCACCAAAAATGAAGAGCTACAGGAAAGAAAAGAGGCTACCCTGGGGCTGTCATGTCTTTCCAGAAGCTTCCAGTCTCTGGTATAAAGCCCCTTTGGGATGAATCCTTTGCAGTAAAAGCCTCCTTGGTCTCCTGAGGATCTGAGGACCTGCTGTCCTTGCAGGGTTCTGATGGGAGTACTGAATCCCACCAACAAAAATCACTCCTCAGTTGATGCCAGGGTTAAGAGTCCAGCTCTGGTTGAACTCATGAAGCACCAGCCCTGCAGGTCCAGGTCCAGGTTTGGAACCACTGTGTGAGTGCTAAGAAGGTCCCAGTTCAGACCCTGGCCTGAGGCTTACAGTGCAAGGGAGAGCAGCAAGAAGGGGAAGGGATGAAGAGCAGGAGGTCAGAAATCACTGCTCAGAAAAACAGCAGGGAAGGCCACAGCCAAGGGCAGAACTGAGTCATCATCCCACCACTACCAGTTTCACATCCACTCCTCTGCTTCTTAATCATTTGTTATTTGAGGGCGAGTTTTGTTTTATTATGAGTTTTGTTTTATTAGGGGAGCAGAAGAAAAAAAAAATCAAAGCCTTTTATCTGAGTGATTTGCTCTGAGGTGTGTCAGGGACAGGGGAGGAATCCAAGTTAATTATTATCTGTCAGAGGAGCAGCTGGAAAGTGATGCATGGAGAAGGTCACAAGGCTGATGGGTTTGGAGTGCAAGGCAAGGCGCAGACTGCAAGCAGGACTGGCTGGGAGGTGTGTTGGGAGCTAGGCCAGGGGCTGGAGAGGGCACTTCCCAGGGACCAGGACACTGGTCCTTAGAGGAAGAAGCAACTCCAGGCAGGCAGGAGGTTGAAGTGACCTGCACTAAGAGCAATAGAATCATGAAATATTTTTGGTTGGAGAAGATCATCAAGTCCAACTGTCAACCCAGCACCACCACAGTCATTAAACCATGTCCCAAAGTGCCATGGCCACAGGTTTCTTAACCCTTCCAGGGATGGTAACTCCATCATCTCCTTGGCAGCCTGTTCCAATCCCTGACCACTCTTACAGCAAAGAAATTTTTCCCAATCTGCAAACTAATCCTCCCCTGGTGCAACCTGGAGCCATTTCTTCTTGTTCTATTGCTTGACACTGAGGAGAAGAGACCAACTCCTGTCTCACTCCAACCTCCTTTCAGGGAGCTGTAGAAATCAACGAGGTCTACCCTCAGCCTCCTTTTCTCCAGGCTAAACAACCTAAGTGACCCCCCTCACAAGAATCACAGAATGGTAAGGTTGGAAGGGACCTCAAGGATCATCCAGTTCCAACCCCCTGCCATATGCAGGGACACCTCCCACTAGCACAGGCTACTCAAGGCCTCCTCCAATCTGGCCTTGAACATCTCCAGGGAGGGAGCAGCCACAACCTCCCTGGGCAACCTGTGCCAGTGCCTCACTGTAAAGAACTTCCTCCTAACATCCAGTCTAAATCTCCCCTCTGCCAGTTTAAACCCACTGCCCCTTGTCCTGTCATTGAAAGACCTTGTCAATAGTCCCTCCCCAGCCTTCCTGTAGGCCCCCTTCAAATACTGGAAAGCTACTATCAGGTTTCCTCAAAGCCTTCTCTTCTCCAGGCTGCAGAGCCCCAGGCTGAAGACTTTTGCTCTAGACATGACCACAAGCAGAGCCAACACACACACACCCTGCAGCAAGGGACAGCACTGGGGTGGTGCACCATGGCTTCCCCTCAGAACCACAGGATGGATTGAGTGGGAAGGGACCTTGAAGGTCACCTAGTTCCTAGCCCACTGTCATGGGCATGGACACCTCCCACTAGAGCAGGTTACTCAAGACCTCATCCAACCTGGCTTTGAACACCTCCAGGGAGGTTGTGGAGCACAGAAGCACAGAATGTGATCTTTGATCACATTCTGTGCTTCTGTGCTCCACAACCTCTCTGGGCAACCTGTGCCAGTGTCTCACCATCTTCACTCTGAATAATCTCTTCCTCATCTCCACCCTCAATCTCCCCTCTTTGGGGACTAATGTAGGCTGAGGCTGTTGTTCCCAACCACCCCAAAGCCGTTGCCCCCTCAGCAGCCGTCACCGTCGCGGCCGTGGCCATCAGAGAAGGGCAGGGTGCGGGAGCCGCGGGGCACGCAGTGCTCCCCGGGCCGCTGGGCAAACACAGCGGCTGGGCACAAACCTCCTTCCTCCCCGGGGCCTGTTTACAGATCTGCTTGGGCCCAGCCTGGGTGTTATTGCTGAGAAGCACACAGATAAGGCCATTAATAAGCGAGGTGCTGATAGCAGCGGGGCAAACATCGCTCCCAGCCTTCAGCAGCCTGCTCCCAGCCTCTGAGTGAAGGCAGCTTCTTGGGGCACTTATCTGTGGGATCAATCCAGTTAGTCCCACTCATCCTCCCCTCCTTCCACTGCCCCTCTCCTGCATGCCTGCTCACTTGATTAAACTTGTGTCAATCTATCCTAATCAAGCAGCTGCTCTTCTTCAACAGAGAGGCCAAATCAGGAGGGTTAAGCAGTCTCCCAGGGCTTCATGACTCCCCTGGGCTCCATCTCGGCTCCAAAACCAGCCAGACTAGGAAGGGTGCCTCATCTTTGCAGGCCAGATGCAAGACCCTCCCTGGCAACAACCACTGGAGCACAGCAGACCCCAACATTTAGGCTGGGCCACTGTAGACCCCAGTGTTATGGAGAAGGCTCCAGGGGAACCTCACAGCAGCCCTCCAGTACCTGAAGGGGTCTACAAGAAAACTGGGAAGGGAATTTTTTACAAGGGTTTGTGGTGATAGGATGAGAGGGGATGGATTGAAGTGTGAGGGAAGCAGATTTAGACTGTCAGATTAGTAAGAAATTCTTTCCAGTGAGAGTGGAGAGACACTGGAACAGGTTGCTCAGGGAGGTTGTGGATATTCCCTCCCTGGAGGTGTTCAAGATATTCTTGAGCAACCTGGGCTGGCAAAAGGTGCCCCTGCCCATGACAGAGGGGTTGCAACTAGATGATCTTTAAGGTCCCTTCCAACTCAAAGTCTTCTATGGTTCTGTGATTTAGTTTCAGGTCCAACTTTAAAGCAAAAGCCTCCAATTCCATCCAAACTTCTCATTCCCCAGATATTCAGGCTCCTGAATATTCCATTCCCCAGCTCTGCACCCTCACTCCAGTTTAAGAGGAAGGCACTGAAAACCAGCCAGTTTGTTCAAGTCTCACGTGGAAACTGTTTGCTTTGTTCAACAAAGAGGCCACCAAATCTCTCTGCTAAGCTCTGAAATGGGTTATGAAGTAGAGCCAGGCAGCCAAAGGAGGGCCTGACTCCACTCAGGGGATCCCAAAGCATCCAAGCAAGGAACGAGGATGTGGTCACCCAAGCAGGCTGGAGATGCTGATGCTTTGTTGAAAGGCAGAACAACTCCAGCCTTGGGCACTCATGGAAGCCTGCCCAGCTCAGAGCCCAGGCTGCCCCACAGCAGGGCCAGGTCAGACATTAAACATGACTGGTTTGTTGGCAGACATTAAACACCACCAGGGCACACCGAGGGTGTTCTCAGCCAGCAGCAATGGGCCCCTTTCACTCTTGTTTTCCAGCCCTTTCGTCACATCCCCACGCACGATAACCTGTGCTCCCCCACCCACTCCTACCCCTAATCAGCTTCTTGAAAAACATTTTCATGGCTCTGACCTCTCAACTCACGTGGATTTGCCAGCTGCAAGAGTCCCAGGGCTTGGGAGTGCATCCTGGGACACACGAATGACCCCTTCCACGGAGACAGCAGTTCTCACCTGATGGACACTCTAGGTTCACCAGCTCAGCCCTGAACACCAAATCCCCATGGCCAGCCACAAAACCAGAGGCATAGGAAGTTCCATGTAAACTTGAGGAGGAATCTTTTCCCTGTGAGGGTGACAGAACACTGGAACAGGCTGCCCAAGGGGGTTGTAGAGTCTCCCTCTCTGGAGATATTCAAAGCCTGCCTGGATGTGTTCCTGTGTGATCTGGTCTAGGTGATCCTGCTCTGGCAGGGGGGTTGGACTGGATGAGCTTTTGAGGTCCCTTCCAGCCCCTGACATTCTGTGATTCTGTGATCAGCTCACCACCAAGTCCCAAGAGAGCTTACCCTGCAGGTGAGAGGACAGGGACAGCACAGCTTGGACAGAAAGCATCCTTGACCCCACACAGCTGAGCCTGTGAGGTTTGCACAGAGTCCTGCTCTTAAGTCAGCATTAATAGTTTGTAGCTATCACACCCCCACCCCCCACCCACCCCCAACAGAAGCAACCTTTCTGCCAGAAGGTCATCAAATTGGCACCATCTCTGCACTTAGGCTGGACTGTGAGTTTTGCCTTTTTGGGTCAGTTTGGGTACCTATGCCCTGGATAAGGGCACAAAATAAAGATACATGTGAGGAAAACCCCCAAAACATTAGGACCTACCTAAAACCAAGGGATTTGGGAACTCAGGTGGATTCTAGCCAGAGCAGTGTGGCCAAGCACTCCCAGTACAAGGCTGTGCCAGGAGATTAGCTCTTCCCTCACCCCAGCCATGGCACAAATTAGTCACCACAGCTTGTGGTTTTACCAGTTGGCACATTCTTTGCTGAGGCCGTTGGCATGGGGCAACCCAGCAAGTGTATAAAGCAGCCGATCCCCATTGGCTGCCCTTGGCAGAGCAGAGAGCTTCTCACTGAGTAATTAAGGTAATGACAATAATAGACCCAAAGTAAACAAGGAGGGAAAAAAAATAAATCAATGGGCTGGGAGCAGAGGCTGCATTCAGTGAGGAGCAGTCCTGGCTGCTTCTGCCAAGTGGTCCCTTGGGAAGACTCACATGAATCCTGCTGGAACTCCAGAGAAGGGTTCTCACGTCGGGGCTAACGGAGGCTGTGCCAGAAGCTGCTCCCATTGGGAAGGCTGAAGGAAGGTAAGGGCTGGGGCTCGGCTTAGGTAAAGGTTGGGGCTCGGCTGCTTGCAGCAGCACACAGCTGCGGGGTCAGCAGGGGTGGGTCTGCGGCAGCAGCTGCTGTGTGCAGCCTTGTTAGGGTGCTCCAGCACCTGCTGATGCAGCCTGGAGGGGTTTCCAGCTGATCTTTCTGGCTTTATGGTCTCTCACCTCTTTCCTTTGATCCTGATGAAGAGGAGCCCTGGGAAAGGGAAGGGCATTTGCTCCTGCAAATTTAGGAGAGTTTTGGAACCAAATGGGGAAGAGCTTAGGCTCAGTCTCTACTAACAGGAGTGCCCTGAGTCCAGGAGAGCAAAGGAGTCAGAGCAGCTTGGTGCACCTCGGTGCAGGGAAGCTCTGACATTTCAAACCTTTTTCAGACAACTTCTCCCCCAAAGCCTCAAGACACCTACATATAATTCTCTCCCCTCTCAAACACATCTCGAGGGTCTCCTTTCACTCCAGCCACCCCGTGCTGCAGCCAGAGTCACTGTCTGGAGTGAGAACAGCTTTCCACATGCCAAGCCTATAGAGAGGTTGATCGCTCCCATATGAGCACGGAGACTTCTTTCATAGGTAGTATGGCCCCACTGAGATTCTTCCAAAAGCTGGACAGGGAATCTCTCAGGCTCTGGCTGTGCTCATGGCTCTGTGCTTTTTTCTCTGTGTTACAAGCTGATAAAGGAGTTAAACTGGAGGTTTAACCTTGTCCCAGTCTCAGCCCACCTGGGATCAGCTCAGACCAGCACTTACAGACCTTCTTTGTATATGTCTCCAGCTCTGCCCCAAAAGCAGACAAAAGCCTGGTGCGAGTCTCACAGCTCAAAAACACAGGCTGGGGCCAGCAACCAAAATCAAGCAGCTCTGAATTTGAGAGCAGGTCACAGCTTGCTCTGCATTTCCACCTAATCCTTATGGCAACCAAGGGAAGGGAGGAAGCCTGGATCCAGGGCTGGATGCAGAGGAGGAGTGAAAGATGAGGATGGGAACTGTTTGGGCACCTCTGGTCCCCACATCTCCAAATACTGGTGAGGTAGGGCAGAGATATTAAATGTCCATTTTAATGCAGGTGTCTCTGGACAGCTTTTGACAGAAGGGTCTTTTCCCAGAGCTCTGCAATGCCTCTGCCCATGAGGAAATTTTTCACTCCTAACCTAAAGACTAATTTATTTCCTCCCTCATTCAGCTTTTGGAGAGGAAGGGAAAAGCTGCAAAGCAAGGAAGGGAGATCACCACGCAAGTGGCTTTTACAGCACAGCACACAGCCTCTCATCTCAGCATGTCATAGAACGGTCTGAATTGGAAAGGAACTTAAAAGATCACCCAGTTCCAACCCCCCTGCCATGGGCAGGGACACCTCCCACTAGCCCAGGTTGCTCAAGTCCCTGTCCAACCTGGCCTTGAGCACCTTCAGGTGTTCTATGTCCCCCACCATCTTTCTTACTTTAACCCCCACCTTTCTTCAACGCAGCAGGTGACTCCCAGGCAGATGAGCCATGCTGAGCAACAAAGTCTCAAGGCAAAAGCCCTGCCATCACTGCAAGAGCAGGTCAGCAGCAGCCCCACCAGACACGTCCACCATCCACTATGAGAAGTTCTGGCTGTACCGTCACTGCTCCTCGGTGCTGCAGGGGGACAGGCAGGCTCAGAAAGCTGGGCAGCTCTTCTCGGGGCTGCTGGCCATGAATGTGGTGTTTCTGGGCTGTGCCTTCATCAGCAGCATGATTTTCAACCACATAGCCATCACCCTGGCAGAGGTTTGGATCCTGCTCTCCATCCTCAAGGTCTTGTGCCTGTGCTGGATTATCTACTACCTGCTGGGCACCAGTCGGCAGCCGCACGCTGTGCTGCATCGCGATTCCCACGCCGGGCCCGTCTGGATCAGGGGTGAGTTCTGCTTTGGGGCATCTTCTCCTGCCTTTCACCTTCTTCCCAGTGCTTGGAAGAGAAAGAAATTTTCCCTCTACTACCAAAAGAAGTAGATGCCACAGGAGATGCAGTTGAGGAGGTGTTGGGAATCTCAGGCTTGTGGTGCAAGGCTGGGGGAAGGCAGAGCTGCAGTGGATGCCTGAGAGAGGAAGCAGAGCAGCCAGGAAAGTCTTGAGGTTGGCTTCCCTTCAGCCTCCATGTGCTGGTTTGAGGCTAACTGGAATATTTGAATGAAAAGAATTAGATTATAGGCTGTGAAAAGCAAACACTGCTCATGTCTGCTTCACTCATAGGCTTGCTGAGGTGTATGAAAACAAGGACACAAAAATAGATAAGATAGAGAGAGTCTCTCTCTCTTCTTGGAGCTTATATGTCTGCTGGCCTCTCTGCTGTGTAACCTAACTAACCATTCTGCTTCTAACCCCCCTGCCTGATCCTTCAAACTCGCCTTGCATGTAAGCCAGACTCTGGAGTAAGACACAGGGGTGGAAAGAAGTTGGAAGGGTGGTTGGGAGCCCCTCCTGGGGACTCTGATTTCTGGGAGGGGAGTTGTGTTTCTGTATTACCTCTAACTTGTCTATGTCTGTAACTATTCCTGTCTGTTGTGTACATCTCTGCTTGTACATTGTGCTGAGCTGTAAGCAGAGCTTCAGTCCTTAACTTCCAGCCAGCTGAGTCTAGTCTGGGGGATTTTCATAGAGTGAGGGGCAGGGGGGAGTGTGGGTAACTCCCAAACCATCACACTCCAGTCCAACTTTGCTCTGTGGTCCCTTCCCAAAACACAACCCAGAAGTCTCCCACCTGCAGCCCAGCAACTGAGCACACTAGAAGAGACATAGGAAAGGTTTTAGGCATGACCTCTTGCCAAAGTGAGAGGAGAACCACCACTTTTACCACCCCAAGGGATTTAGCAGCCCCATGCCACCCTTGTCCTTGTTTAACATCATAGCAGTGCTGTTCCCAGGGAAGGATTCCTGGCCAGTGAGTCACATTCCAGCGACACCCAGGCTTTCCTGGGAGATTTCCTATCAGTACTTGCCCCACTTTGTGAAATGGCATTTCTCCACACAGCCCTGCCTCTGGTCTGCTCAGCAGCTTCTAATTAGCGTTAACTAAGTAGAGAGAATTAAAGGGAAGAAAGCTGCAAGATGCCTGCACACCTGAAACTGCAGAGGTGCCCCAGGAGAAGGAGAGAATCACTCAAAGGGTCTCCTGCAGTTTGGTGCAGTCAAAAGCCTCAACGGACCTGTTGTCTCCTCAGGGCAGGAGCTATCATTAGCCATTAGCTTAGCCCTGCTGTAGATTCACAGAATGGGTTGAGTTGCAAGGGACCTTAAAGATCATCCAGTTCCAACTCCCTTACCATGGGCAGGGACACCTCCCACTAGCCCAAGGACCTGTACAACCTGGCCTTGAACACCTCCAGCGAGGGGACATCCACAACCTCCCTGGGCAACCTGTTCCCGTGTCTCCCCATCCTCACTGGAAAGAATTTCTTCCTAATCTGACAGTCTAAATCTGCCTCCCTCACACTTCAATCCATCCCCTCTCATCCTATCACCACAAACCCTTGTAAAAAAGTCCTTTCTCAGCTTTCCTGTAGACCCCTTCAGGTACTGGAGGGCTGCTGTAAGGTTCCCCTGGAGCCTTCTCCGTAACATTGGGGTCTACAGTGGCCCAGCCTAAATGTTAGGGTCTGCTGTGCCCCAGTGGTTGTTGCCAGGGGGGTTCTGCATCTGGCCTGCAAAGATGAGGCATCCTTCATGCTCTGGCTGGCTTTGGAGACGAGATGGAGCCCAGGGGAGTCATGAAGCCCTGGGAGACTGCTTAACCCTCCTGATTTGGCCTCTCTGTTGAAGAAGAGCAGCTACTTAATTGGGATATATTGACACAAGTTTAAGCAAGTCACTAAGTGAGCAGAATATCACTTAAGATTGGACAGAAGAGGCCCCAAAGCCCATTCCTACCTTGTAGCCAAGCACAAAGCAATAACTCAAATTGTGCCAACACCTTGAGCCAGCCAAAGCACACAACCAGGTCCAGCACTCAGGCTCCCCTTTCCCCCTGCTCTCCAAATGAGACCTCCAAAGGTGAAGGCCTCCAGCTGCACCCAAACCCAAGGGGCATGAGGTCTGCAGTGTCCAGCTGGGCTCAGGTGCCCTACAGAGAAGTCTGTAACCAGTGACTGTTCCTTTTGCTGTTTGCCCAGGGTCAGTGCTGCTGTTTGGCAGTTGCAGTGTCCTCCTGAACTCCTTCCAGATCGGCTACAGTGCAATTCTCATCCAGTGCAAGTCCAAGGTGGACATTTTGTTCCCCAGCATTGACATCCTCTTTATTTGCACCCAGGTACTGCTCCCTCTGGAAGCTTGCTTATTCCCTCTATCCCCTTCCTGGGTGCCCAAAGGGGAGGGGGGAAGTGAGGAGACTCTGGAAAATGAGGGGTTCTCATGAACACTAAAGGTATTGAAGCATCACACTCCACTTCAAGTGCCACCCATGCTCTTCATGAGCCAGATACAGAGACAAAGCAGTAAAATTCAGACAGAAATCTCTTCAGCAATACCTGACCTACTGCAGGATCCACTGGAGTGGGTCTTGATGCATCACAGTAGGCAGAGAGGAGAGTAGGCTTTGGATTTTGCCAGAGGTGTCTTTGAAGCCCAGACTCTATACCTGCTAATGCATCCCCTTGAAAAACCCTTTGGGGCACAAAAATCTCTCACCAAAAGCAACTGTTTGGCAGCTCATTTCTCTGACACCAGCCCTATTCTTTCTGCACCCAAAGCCATATCAGAAAAGCAGACTAGCTGCCATCCCAGCAGCAAATACCCCTGTATAAACAGCCAGAGGAAAGCAGAACTCACAGAACCACAGAATGGTTTGAGTTGGAAGGGACCTTAAAGATCATCTATTTCCAGCCCCCTTGCCATGGCCAGGTACACCTCCCACTAGACCAGACAGCTCAAAGCTTCATCCTGCCTGGCCTTCAACACCTCCAGGGATGAAGTATCCACAACTTCTCTGGGCAACCTGTTCCAGTGTCTCACCATCCTCACAGCAAAGAGCTTCTTCCTGATGTCCAATCTAAATCTGCCCTACTCTAGTTTCAGACCATTGCCTCTTGCCCTGTCACCACAGGCCCTTGTAAGAAGTCCCTCCCCATGCCCGTTTGGAGCAGGGACACAGATGCTGCAGTCACCCAGGGATGCCAGCACAGGCCTCAGCACTGAGCTGCAGGCTCACACATGCCCCTGCACCACTTGCTGCCAGGCAGGTTTGCTCCTGCTGGGACCTGTGTCTGCTTGCCTGCCTGTCCCTTTCCACCATGTGCGTGGCCAGCTGCCAGCTGCACCCTGCTCACCTCGTTCTTGGTATCCATTTGCAGGCTTTTTTCCTGTGGCATCACTCTAAGGACTGCATTCAAGTCCAGCACAACTTAACCAGGTACAAAAAGGGGAGGAGAGCTCTGCCTTCTGCTCCTCTAAACTCTTCCTTTCTGCTGCTGTGATTTCCATTACTCCTGCTAGAATTGCCTTGCACTGATCTTACACATACTCTACATTCTGCACCACACAAGAACCACCAGACCCATCCTTCTCCCACTGACCTGGGCTCACCAGCTGCCTTCCCTTTTCATTCATGCTTTGAACTGCTGCTTGCTGCTTCCTCCAACCCCCAAATACCTTCCTGCTGCATGGCTCTGGGAGAAGCCATTTACTGGAGGATGAGGTGGGGTGGCCTCCCCATTCCCATCTCTGGAAGATGTCTCAGCCTTCCCTTTCTCAACCCAGGCCAGTTTCACCAGCAAGCTTGGCATTGTCCGCCCTGTTCCTTTGCAAGTGCTCACATGGGAACATCTTCAGGTATATTTGGGTGTGAAAAGTCACAGAACAGGCACAAATGGGAAAGTCCTCAGGTGTGCTGGGGTGTGCCCACACAGAAGGGGCACCAATGTTTGCATGGGCAAGCAAGAAGCAAAGGGCAGCACGACATGACAGGTGGACACACAGGTCAGGAACAATCTCCACAGGTCACACCCTGAAAAAGTGCCTTTCTCTTCTGCCAGGTGTGGGCTGATGCTGACCATAGCCACCAACCTCCTCCTCTGGCTCTTGGCAGTGACCAACGACACCATTCACATGGAGATTGAGTCTCAGCTGCGGGAGGTGGAGCAGCGATTTGCAGGCAAGGCTCCTTTCTCACCTCTCTGCTGGTGTGAGCTGGCTTCTAGGGAGACAGCAACTCTTAGCTCATTGGGTACCCAGAGCCAGTACCCCCAAATGCTGCAGCTTCCCTGTCATTGTAAGATGGGTTGCAAGGAGAAGGTATCTACATCTGTGGGGAGATGTACTGTGTAATCCTGGGGCTGAGGGCTAGGAAAGGAAAAGCCCATGACAAATGAACACTTTTTGCTCATATTTGCCTGTCATCTGCAAGCAAAAGATTGCCAAGCTGAAAGAGGCTCTCACCTTCACCCAGGGAGGTCATGGGTGCCCCCTCCCTGGAGGTGTTCGAGGCCAGGTTGGACAGGTCCTTGAGCAGCCTGGTCTGGTGGAAGGTGTCCTTGCCCATGGAGGGAGGAATGGTTGGAAATAGATGACCTTTGAGGTCCCTTCCAAACTAAACCCTTCTACAGTTCTACGATTCGCTGTGCTTTTCCTTCTGAGAATACAGGAAATTAAAAAAAGGGAAACAATATTCCCAGGGTAGAGAAAGAGCAGGCCTCACTGTGAAGCAAAGCGTCTCTCTGACCCAGTCCCTATAGTGTTGTTGACCAGGAGGAGCACTGCAACTGTAAGAAAAGACATTTGCTAAACTCTGTTATTCTGAACCCTGGCAGCTTGAGGACGGAGTGGCAATCCCTTAACTTCCTGCTGAGCACTGTTTCTGAGGTACACAGAGACAGATGTTGTGCCTGCACACAAGAAACTGCCAAAGACAGCCGTGAAATCCAGGCCATCTCCCTCTTAATTGTTGCCTTCCTCTTCTCATGCTCCAGGCAACGAGACTACCTGGTGCACATGCCCAAACACAACCATCTGCAAAGTCTTCCAGAAGGGCTACATCCTGCTCTACCCCTTCAACACGGAGTACTGCCTGGTCTGCTGCTCTGTGCTGTATGTCATGTGGAAGAACGTGGGCAGACGCATCAGCCACCACCACAGCTCTCCCACCAAGGCCAAGTTCAAGCTCCAGGGGGTGGTCTTTGGGCCACTGCTGGGCGCCGTTGCCGTGATCATCGGGATCTGTGTCTTCATGCTGTACCAGATCCAGGCCACGGGCTCGGTCGCCAACCGCCAGGTCTTTGTGATGTACTACTCCTACTACATCGTGCTGCTGCCCCTGATGAGCGTGGGTGCAGTGATTGGGACAATCATCCACGCCCTGGAGAAAAGGGAGCTGGACACGCTGAAGAACCCAACCCGCAGCCTGGATGTGATCCTGTTGATGGGGGCAGCCCTCGGCCAGATTGGCATGTGCTACTTCTCCATCGTTGCCCTTGTGGCCACTGACCCTGTGGACCTGTTGAACAGTCTCATCCTGTCCTATTCTGTTCTCCTCATCTTTCAGACCATCACCCAAAATGTCTTCATCATCGATGGGCTTCACCGGCAGCACATTGTAGCTGCAGCTGAGGCCAAACACACAGGGCATGATGGGCAGCATGCTTCAGAGCTACCTAGTGAAGAGGAAACCATGGCAAGCAGCAAGCAGGAGGACACACAGACATCTTCTAGCAAAGAGGAAGAAATGAAAGAACAACAGATTCATGAAGGTTATGACCAGAGAAGAGTGAGCATGATAGAGCTGGGACAGGAGATCCGGAAAGTTTCTCTGTCCTATATCCATACCTACTCAAACCTGACCTGGAAGAGAAGAGCATTGAGGGAGATCTCCTTCTTCTTGGTTTTGTGCAACATCATAGTAAGTATTGCTCTGCCTTCTACATCGCAGCTTGCCTGAGCCTAGGATGGTTTGGGTTGGAAGAGACCTCCAAAGGTCAACTAGTCTGACCCCACTGCAGTGAGCAAGGACCTCTTCCACTAGATCAGGTTGCTCAGAGCCTTGTCATGACGATCTGTGATGCAGATATGCTCTCTCTGTCACTCTCTTGGGCTGCTTTTCCACCCAAGAAACCTTTGCCCACCAAGTTTCAACCTCCTGGTGAGGCAAGGCAAGACCCTTTTTGCTGTCAAGACCCCACTCTAGTTGTGGTAAGGTCTCTTCTTTCAACCCATGAGTCAAAGGTGGCTGTTTCCTGGGTGCAGGAAAGACAATTAATATGATGTTGATCATATCACAGAGATGATCAGAGAGCTAGAGCACCTCTCCTGCAGGGACAGGCTATGAGAGTTGGGGCTGTTCAGCCTGGAGAAAGATCCAGGGAGACCTTAGAGCAGCCTTCCAGTAGTTGAAGGAGGCTACAAGAAAGCTGGGAAAGAGCTTTTAATGAGGGTTTGTAGTGATAGGATAAGAGGGAATGGATTGAAGCTTGAGTAGGTCAGATTTAGACTGGAGATTAGAAATAAATTCTTTAGAGTGAGGGTTGTGAGACGCTGGCACTGGTTGCCCAGAGAGGTTGTAGATGTTCCCCACTTGGAGGTGCTCAAGGCCAGGCTGGAAGAGGCCTTGAGCAACCTGGGCTAGCGGAAAGTGTCCCTGGCCACAGCAGGGAGGGTTGGAACTAGATGGTTTTTAAGGTCCATTCTAACCCAAACCATTACATGATTCCATGAATAAATCCTTATGTGCCAAACTTTTAGCCTCTGAAAAGGTTATCAGACTCTTTAAGTGTGTTCCATGAGATAAGTGGAGAAACATGAGGCAGCAGCAGCAGCAAACCTTTGTACATGAGTCTCTAGGGTTGAAGCTCACCCAACAATGTACACTGAGCTCTGGGAACTTGGATCAACGCAGATCTTCGCTGCAGGCCTGTGAAAACAGACTGGCAATTGAAACAGTGCAATTCTGTAGAAAGCTGAAGCTGGCTGGGGCAGGAGGAGGCCATCATTAGGCTTCCAGGAATTCAGCAGGATTTGCCTTACAGCAAGGAGTCAGCAGCATAAGCAGAGCATTTTCCCTCTCTTTGCTGGCAGGGAAGCTGCTCTGACACTCCTGAAATACTCCTACAGCCCCTGAGCCAGTGCTGACGTTAGAGTGGAGATATTGTTTAGGCAGTTTGTCCTCCTCTGACTTCTCTTTTCCCCTCACCCCTCTCTAGCTGTGGGTCATGCCCACGTTTGGGGCTCACCCTGCCTTTGAGAACGGCCTGGAAAAGTCATTCTATGGCTACTCCACCTGGTTTGTGATCGTGAACTTCGGGCTTCCGCTGGGCGTCTTCTACCGAATGCATTCTGTTGGGGGGCTGCTGGAAATCTACGTCACAGCCTGAACCACACTGAGTCTCCACGCTCCAGAGGCTGGGGTGAAACAACAGAGCTGAACAAAGATGCAGGAAGCAACAGAAAGCTTTCAAACTTTCCCCCTCCAGCTTCTGCTTTCACTGCTCCTCGCACAACATCTCCATGAGTTTCAGCAGAACAGGAGGGTGGTTTATATTTAGCATTTTTTTTCCTTCACAGAGAACAGACTCAAAGCCTTGTTTGCTGCTCTATGGGACCATGCATGCTGGTAGGCTGCCAGGGGGTGCTGCATGGTAGCAAGCAGGATGTCATTGGCTCCTCTTGAAATCTTCCAGATAAAAGAATGCAAGAGCAGCCTTCAACAAAAGCAATAAAGACTGACCTACCCTTCACAGAACTTCAAAAATCCTCACTCAAGGACCTCCAGCCCTAGCACTGCTCACCAACCCACCACCCTGCAGCACAGAAGAGCCCTTGCAGCACAGAAGAGCCCTGGCAGCACCAGCCACACCAGAAGCACACACAGCCACAGTCGTTCAGAAATGCACCAAACATGCACTTTTGGGGTGCAATTATCAAGGAGGTGCTGGTAGCTGCCTCAGTGGTCAGAACAGGCACTGGTTCTGCTTGCTCCTGGTGCTGACATCTGGCACATCAATTTGTGTGAGTTTCACAGGGCTCTGTCCTGTTGAGTGCCAAGCTCTTGCAGTGCTGGGTACTGAGGAGCAGGACAGGCCTTCGGCCCTGCACTGGCTCAGTACATCATTTTCTCTCATCAAAACCAGAAGCTATAGCAGTACCTTGCCTTACTGGGGCATGAACACCATTGCTCCTTGCAGCACTCAGAGCCCCAGGTGAGATGCACAAGAGAAGCTGAGCTCTACTTGATGCTCCTCATGCATGTTCTAGCAAAGGTCCCACCCTTGCCCAAGGAAGTGCTAGTGCCAAACCTGCTGTGGATCCCTCCCTGCCCCAGCACTTTGCTCCTCAGCTTTGCACATCCACAAACATTTCAGGAGGTGTGGGAGGGAACACAGCTGCACCATGCAGTGCCTGAGCAAAGACCCTTGGCACTTGTTCCAGAGGTGCTGGATTTGAAAACCCAGGGGAGAGCAAAGGCACTTGACTGTGGGTCCCAAAAACTTACGGGAAATAAAGAGAGATTGAATTTTCACTTGTATCTTGTGAGGTCTCTGGCTCTGCTCTGCACTCACTCAGAGTCAGCACACACTGACACAGCTCTTGCAAGCAGAGGTTATGTGAGATGTAAGGGCAGGCCTTGTTTTACAAGCAAAATCCTTCATGACTCAACCAAGGCCAAAGTAGCACGGTGCAAAAGGCATTTGGGTTATTGCTTCTCTTCCTCTATAAATCAATCCCAGGCTTTAGGATCAGAGCCTGATGTTTATGGAGTGCTTTGTGATCTCCTAGAAAAGCAAACTCTCCCATAACAGTAGCAGTGATGACAGGTAGAAATTCCTGACCACACACACACCCCCACACTCCCCTCAGGATTCAGCATTCAGTGACTGAGAACCACTCCAGGAGCATGAACTTTGCCCAACAGATGTTTTCACTTAGGCCTATGACATGAGAAATAACAGCTGGATAAATTAGGCTCCAATAAAGTTCATTATTACTCTCATGTCACAGTTTGGGCATGCCAAGGTCTGGCCTTTTCAAATGATGAACACCTCAAACCTTGTTCCTAGCTGTGGACAAGCTGCAGGCAAGCAATGATGCTCTTCATGGGCAAACCCAGGTGATGGAGTTTATCTGCAGTGTCATAGTGAACCACTCTAAGTTACTGAGACTGCAGTGAGCAAGTGACTTTGGAGCTATAAAAACCTGTAGGTACTGTGTGCAAGGAGAGGCTGAAAGAGAGGTCAGCTGAGGATTTCTTGCTGAACAGATGCAATATCTGAGTGCCTGATTAGCATGAACAGGAGTGAAAACCAACAGCTCCACCTCTTACCCACAGGCACTATAGATCAGGTCCTCCAGGCCCTTCTCTAGCACACCCAGTTCTGACACTGCAGATGAAGGAAAGAAATCCCACATCAGGCCACAGTAAAAATGTTCCTCCAGGCCAAAGGGAAATGTAGGAGCCAAGGTTTCAGCTCTTTCACTTAAGAGAGTTCTAACTTGGAGAAGAGAAGGCTTCCAGGAGACCTTAGAGTAGCCTTCCAGTATCTGAAGGGAGCTACAGGAAGGCTGGGGAGGGACTATTGAGAAGGGCTTGTAATGCCAGGACAAGGGGCAATGGGTTTAAACTGGTAGATTTAGAGGGAAGATTTAGACTGGATGTTAGGAGGAAGTTGTTTGCAGTGAGGGTGGTGAGACACTGGCACAGGTTGCCCAGGGAGGTTGTGGCTGCTCCCTCCCTGGAGGTGTTCAAGGCCAGGTTGAATGAGGCCTTGATTGACCTGTACTAGTGGGAGGTGTCCCTGCCTATGGCAGGGAGTTGGAACTGGATGATCCTTGAGGTCCCTTCCAACCTTCCCATTCTATGATTCTAACTTGTGTCTGCCTCCAGGAGGGGTAAAACCACAAAGCCAGTTTGCATGGGATTAAAACTGAAGACAGCAGGGCTAGGGCACAGGAATCTGAAAACCTAGTGAGAAGTGAGCATGACTCCTGTATCCAGCACAGCCATGGCAGATCAGTGGCCCACTTGCTCCTTTGTCATCTGCTCCCCCATCTTTTGTCATCTGCTCCCCCATCTTTTGTCATCATGCCTTGATTTCTGGGTCAACTGCACAAAGGTTTTAGTATACAGTTCACAAAGTCAGGAGACTTAGAATCACAGAATCCTTTGGTTGGAAAAGACCTTCAAGATCATCAAGTCCAACCATTCTCTAACTCTCCTAAGCCTAGTGCTAAAGTGTGTCCCTCAGCACATCTCTGCATCTTCTACACACCTCCAGGGGTGGGGATTCAGCCACTTCCCTGGGGAGACTGTTCCAGTGTTTGAGAACCTTCCCAGTGAAGAAGTTTCTTCTAATAGCCAACCTAAACCTCTCGTGGTGTAGAGTGAGAAGATCTCCCCTCAGCCTCCTTTCCTCCAGACTAAACAACCTCAGCCACTCCTTCTAAGACCTGTTTCTCCAGACCCTTCACAGATCCTGTTTGATCTAGTTCCTTCTCTGTACCCTCTGGGGCAGTTACACTTGACAGAGTCTCATGCTGCAAACACAGAAACAGCCAAAGCCACAAAATCCAGGCTCATTTCATAGAGGAAGCAGCACCTGGTCTCCTGGTGCACAAATCACCCCAGTATAAAAGACAAACAAGATTAGAAAACCTTTCTCAGGGAAATAAATAAGTGACCAACTGCATGTTTCAGATAATCTTTATCTTTCTCTCTGTAAGTAAGCAAATAGTTTACAGTGCAAGTTGATTTCCACAGAACAAGGATCAGACTCCAAACACCAATAAACAAACAAAAATGTTTCCAGAGAAACTCACAAAGAAACAAAGCAGAAAAGAGAGGATGGAAGAGATTGTGAGAACCAGCAGATCCATGGGAGGGAAGAGGCAAGCACGTGGGACACAGGATGCCCTGTTCCAGCCATGAGGTGCATGTGCCAGAGGCTGGCCCCACCAAATCACATTCTTATAGATGAAAGAGATTCCAAGTGAAACAGAGACCTCACCCTGTTCACATTGGAACGGAGATGAGGTCAGGACAGGAGCAGTGCTAAAAGGCAAAGTGGGTCGGAGATGAGTGGGGGAATAACTTCTCTCTAATTCACATATTTCTTATCCTTCAGAAAACCAGGTAGGTTTTATATCAGCTTTCTACTGGCCTGGGACTTTGGTCCAGTTTCAGTGCCCAGAGGAGAAAACCACCTGACTACCAGCCAGCAGGAGCCAGCAGTACCTTAGAGCAGTTTGTCTCTAGGACAGAATGGTCATGCTGCCATCATTTGAGCTTCAAAGTTAGCCAAGGGTTAAAAGACACTCAAGTGTGGCCATACCTGTCCCCTCCCTTTTCAGATAAATTTCAGACAAATTTCCTGATCTCACTGGTTCCAAGCTGTGGCAAACAGTGATGCACCCAAGATCCCAAAGGGCTAAGGTTTGGTGGAGAGGGAAAGGTTTCAGTTCATGACAGGACCCCTCCTCACATTTCATTGCCTAAAGACCACACAGGTTTAGGACAGCAGCCTCTCCCAGTAGGACACCAAATTGGATTCAACCTCCAGGATGTCTCCACCTACCACCATGCAGCCCCATGCTGCTGAACCAAGCCAGTAGCAGCAAGTTTCCCATCAGTTCTCATTCTGGTTTCCCAAGCTTCACATGCTTGGGACCAAATACATTCAATATCTGATAACTTGGTCACTAGCAAAATGCCCTGAAGAACTGCACTTTGCCTCAGCACTCTCCACTCCCTACTGACATGGAGATGCTTTTCCTTCTATGACTTCCAAATTCCTCCTGCAACTTCCCTGAGTGCCTCCCTCAATTCCCTGCCTTAGACAGTAGTGTGCAAAAGACCCTTCTGCTCCTTGCATTACACCAGCCTGCCAGGCAAAGGCAGAAGGATATGGTGCCTTTCAGACCCAACTGACACTGTCCTTTCAGCCAACAGGAGAAGACTATAGGAATTTAACAGTCATGTCTCTTCTCCTTGCTCTTGCTGAGCCAGTCCCTTCCTCCCTGTGTGCACAACATGGCTTAAGCAGGGCCTTCTAAAGTGACAAACACTCTACTGCACCAGCCCGACATGAAGGACAGGCTGCTGGGCCTGGCAGCTGAGGAAAAACTTCTCATGCCACATACCAAAGCACTGGCTACAACAAAACTTCTTAAGCAGTTTTCCAGGAAAGGAGTAGAGAGACTGAGACAGAACCGAGACACAAAGTTTTCCTTCAGCAACTTCTCCTTTCATTTGGATGGGAAAAGTTTCCCTACCACTATGCAACTGAGACACCAGGGAGATACCTGCAGCCAGAAGGGATGCCCTGGAAACTTCATAGAGCCACATGAGAGTAAGTGCAGTTTCCAAAGCCCAGCTCCTGCAGGAATAGCAGCTTCTCCCTTGCACCCAATGTACAGTTCTTCTCTTCTAGTTACATGCTGACTCTGACCAGGGAGAGGACAGGGTCAGGCTGGTTTCCAAACCACATCCAGGAGCAAGAGTTACAGAAGAGCTAAAAAGAGTCTGATTTCTAGTGCAACCACAACGATGGACAATCCCTTAGACATCTTTCACTCAAGGTTCAAGGTGAAGGGCGAGGGGATAGAAGTGAGCTAGAGGGAGGGATATCCAAGCAGGTCCCAATTAAAGCTTTAAATGGCAGGGAGGTAAATGAAGTGATTGTCCTTTTGGTCTCTCAGCTGGATGTGAAATGCAGGAATAGCTGTGATGAAGCAGCACACAGCAGTCCTTAGATCCAGTGTATTTCTCTCAGTAGAGGTAAGTGCTCTCTTAGACCCGTTGAATTTCAAACAGCTTCACATCTGTGTCATACCAGATAGGGGGATCCACATTCCTGCAGGAGAAAGACAGGAGTCACTTTACTCTGTGGCCAGGTACCTGGAATTCAAATCACAGCCAAGAATACAGGAGCTGGCTACACAGAATGCCTTCAGCTTTGCAAATGAGGAAATTCCTGGTTGAAAGACAATACACCTGAAAGAGATGACAGCATCAGCAGCATTCTACAAAGCCAGAGCTTTGCATGAAAACTCTACACCATCTCCTCTAAGCAGCTTTTCTGCTGCTGCCAGTTCCTAAACAAGCAGTACTGCTGGAACAACTCCCACCACATCATCTGTCAAACAAAAGCTTAGGAGCAGCTGATTTGGGCCTGGTCTCTGCTAAGGCAGCACCACCTTTCTACCCTATAACTATGAGACAATCTAGAGTCAGCCAAGCACATGAAATTCTCCCTACAGGCCCCAAGAAAGCCTTTGGAAAAGACCAACTAGGCTGCAGCCAGCTGGTTTACCTCAAGTAAATAACTCCCCACATGTAGGTCCGGAACCACATGGCAGTGCCCGAGTTAGCCTGGTACTTGCGGATGAGGATGGGGTGAGGCACGGGGAGCAGCCCCACCAGTGTGCCATGCTGCAAGAACTTGAGGATCTCTGATTCATCAGTGAGACCTCTGCAAAAAANAAAAGAGGTCAGGAAGAGCCTTAGCATGTCCCACAGACAGCCCCAAAACTGCTACAGCACAAAGTATCATAGAACGGCTTAGGTTGGAAGTGATCCGAGAGATCACCTACTGCAACCTCCCTGCCATGGGCAGGGACACCTCTCAACTAGACTCAGCTGCTCAAGGTCTCATCCAACCTGAACACCCACAAGGAGAGGGTATCCTCAACCCTCCTGGGCAACCTATTGCACAGTCTCACCACCCTGGTACTGAAAAAACATCTTCTTCAGATCCAGTCTAACCTTTCTCTCTCTCAGCTTCAAACCATTCCCCCTTGTTCTGTCTCTAGACACCCTTACGAAAAGTCCCTCTGCAGCCTTCCTGTAGGATCCCTTCGGGTACTGGAAGGCAGCTCTAAGGTCCCCACAGAGTTTTGTCTAGGTTGAACAATCCAGGCTCCCTCAGCCTGTCTAAACAGAGACAGCAATGGTGGCCAGCAAGAACACATGCTCTCCCCACTGCAAAAAACAGCTGAGAAGGGATCAAACAAACAAGAAGCCTGGGAAGTAAAATAACACTTCCTCTGCTGAGACCATGATGCTTTCAGTCACACTTTACAAAGTGTCTCCTAGAGACCCTTCATATTCAAACTCTGCCAGCCTCACAGAGCTCTTCATATGCTGCACAGCCCTTTCTCTCCAAAAATGTTCTTACTTGTCAATGCAGATCTTCTCCACCTGAGGGACCAGCACCTGCAAGAGCCTCATGATTGTCTGCAGGGGAAGCTTTGACTTCCAAGACATCACCTAGAAGTAGGAAAGCCCACAGAGAAATTAGTGCTCTGCAGTAGCAGCTTTATAGAATAGAACAGTTATAGAATCATAGAATGGTAAGGTTGGAAGGGACCTCAAAGATCATCCAGTTCCAACCCCCTGCCATAGGCAGGGACACCTCCCACTAGCACAGGTCACTCAAGGCCTCATCCAATCTGGCCTTGAACACCTCCAGGGAGGGAGCAGCCACAAACTCCCTGGGCAACCTGTGCCAGGGTCTCACCACCCTCACTGCAAACAACTTCCTCCTAACATCAAGTCTAAATCTCCCCTCTGCCACCTCAAACCCATTGCCCCTTGTCCTGTCACTGCCAGACCTTGTCAATAGTCCCTCCCCAGCCTTCCTGTAGCCCCCTTCAGATCCTGGAAGGCTATTCTAAGGTCTCCTCAAAACCTTCTCTTCTCCAGGCTGCAGAGCCCAAACTCTCTCGGTCTGTCCTCACAGCAGAGCTGCTGTAGCCCTCTGAGCATCTTTGTGGTCTCCTCTGGACCTGCTCCAACACTTCCATGTCCTTCCTGTGCTGGGGTCTTCAAAACTGCACACAGGGCTCCAGATGGAGTCTGAGAAGAGCAGAGCAAAGGGGTAGAATCCCCTCCCTTGCCCTGCTGCCCACACTGCTCTTGCTGCAGCCTAGCACACAGTTGCTGTCTGGGCTGCACTCACACTGCAGGCTCATGTTGAGCTTTTCATCAACCCAGACCCCCAGGGCCTGTTCCTCAGGGCTGCTCTCCAGCCATTCACCACTCAACGACTATCTCCACAACAAATGAGGTCTGCAAAACTCATGGAGGTGGTGGATGAAGTGAGTGTACAACAGCAATGCAATCCATCCTGGAGCACCAGAATGATGAGCCACTCAATGAGACTAGTGGCATGCTGGTTTGAAACAGGTAAAGCAAAGACTTTTCTGCAGGTGGTAGTAAACTTTTGGACCTCTGAACACATGTCAAAGACTTTCCTTTGTGAGGAAATGATTCTTATGGAGAGTCTTTGCTGGCAGGGGAAGGGAGGGTCTGTGTGTTGTGTGCAATTTCTGTCACAACTCTCCTCCTCATTGTTTATTTCTTCTGCCCAGATTCCCTTACCCAGTCAGGAGTTGGGTTCCACTGTCCAACAGAGGACGTGCTGGAGAGACGCCTTCGATCCTGTCGGGGCTGTGATGCCTCCTGTCAATAAACAGTACTTTTTAAAAGACATAAAGCACAACCAACCAAACAAAAACAAATCACATTTAAGAGAAAGAAAAACAACCCATTTTCTGCTGGCTTTACTGAAACACCACTGGGAAAGACAGTTCAGCCTGTCCCTAGGGCAAAACAAAACTGCCAGACCTCCAGTCACCAAAACCATCTGACCCAGTGAGTGGCAATATTTGATGTCCTTCCAGTCCTCTGTTTTAATTCATTTCACCTCCCAGTCCCTCCCTACACACCAGTGTCTGGCCTTACCCCACTCCAGGGCTCCCCATCACTCCCAGCTGAGGGTGGGTTCCCCTCTGGAGGAGGCTGTGAAGACTCAGGCTCCAGAGAACGCATGGTCCCATCCTCTGACACCTGTGACTTCTCCGTGAGCTTGTCAATTCCTGTGTTCAAACCAGACAAAGCTCAGAAACAAGAAACACAAGTGAATTAAACATGATTAAAAGCAGGGGGTTCTGCTCTGCCCCCCCAGGCACAAACACCCTGTGCAGTTGCTGACATCTGAAGTGCTCTCCTTCCAAGAGGAGAAGCACAGAATGGCAGGGGTTGGAAGGGACCTCCAGAGAATCAAGTCCAACTGCCCTGACAAAGTAGGATCACTTAGGGGAGGCTGCACAGGAAGGGATCCAAGTAGGTTTCAAAAGCCTCCAAAGGAGGAGAAGCAAGATCTAGCCATGATTTCACTACCCCAAAAGAGTTTGTCTCTAGGAAAATGCTACCTGGTGCAAGACAAACACAGGTTCACATGGGTAAAGTTTCACTGAGGCAACTTAGTGTTCACATGGACACCAAGTCTGAGAGGAGAGAAACTCAAGGGAGTTTACTTTGACTTGATTGTGATCAGCTTGGACAAACTCAGACTGGAAGGCAACAAATAACTGACAGATGTAAACTCCTAATCTCTCCCACACCCTGTGAAAGGGTGAGTCCAGCTTGTATCTCACAGAGAAAACAAACCTCTCTGCTGTCATAAAGACACTTCAGAGGGAACTGGACAGGCTGGGTCGATGGGCTGAGACCAGTGGGAAGAGGTTTGACAAGGTCAAGTGCAGGGTCCTACACTCTGGCCACAATAACCCCATGCAGTGCTGCAGACTGGGGGAGGAGTGGTTGGAGAGTGACCTCGAAGAGAAGGACCTGGGAGTGCTGTGTGGCAGCAGTGTGCCCTCCTGGCACAGAAGGCCAATGGCATCTTGGTTTGTATCAGGCATACTGTGGCCAGCAGGACTAGTCCTGCTGTCACTGTTCCCCTGTACATGGCACTGGTGAGGCCTTACCTCAAGTTCTGTGTGCAGTTCTGGGCCACTCACTGCAAGAGAGATAGTGAGGGGCTGGAGTGGGTCCAGAGGAGAGCAATGAGACTGGGGAAGGGACTAAAGGGCAAGTCTGATGAGGAGAGGCTGAGGGAGCTGGGAGTGTTTAGCTTGGAGTAGAGGAGACATGGGGGGGGACCTTATCTCATTCTACAACTACCTGAAGGGAAGTTGTAGTAAGGTGAGGGTCAGGCTCTTCTCCCAGGCAACTTGTGCCTGAAGCTGTGCCAGGGGAGAGTTAGGTTGGATGTTAGGAAGCACTTCCTCACGGAAAGGGGAATTAGACACTGGAATGGACAGCCCAGGAAGGTGGAGTTGCCATCCCTGGAGGTGCTTAAGGAAAGACTGGATGTGGTACTCAGTGCCATGGTCTAGTTGATGTGGTGGTGTTAGGTCATAGGCTGGACTTGATGGCCTCAGAGGTCTATTCCAGCCTCAATAACTCTGTGAAAGCTAAACTAGAACTGACCTGGAGTAGCCACCAAACTTGTCTTCAGCGTCCCTGGTTCAGCAGGGGCAGCAGGACGTGACCCTTCCATGGAGACCCCATCCTGGGAGTTGGTGCGAGAAATGGGCTCAGGAGTCTTCTTCTTGCGCTGCAGCCCCTTCTGGATGGCCTGGGAGTCCGTGGGCAGGTTGGCCAGCTGGTGGAACACGTTCCGCTTGCGGATCACCGCGTAGACCAGGTTGGAGTTCCCTGGGAATCACAGGATCACAGGATGTCAGGGGTTGGAAGGGACTCAAAGAGATCAAGTCCACCCCCCCCCTGTCAGAGCAGGACCATACAATCTAGCTCAGGTCACACAGGAACACATCATAGAATGGTTAAGGTTGGAAGGGACCTCAAGGATCATCCAGTTCCAACCCCCTGCCATAGGCAGGGACACCTCCCACTAGCACAGGTTACTCAAGGCCTCATCCAACCTGGCCTTGAACCCCTCCAGGGAGGGAGCAGCCACAACCTCCCTGGGTAACCTGTTCCAGTGCCTCACCATCCAGATAGGTCTTGAAAGTCTCCAGAGGAGATGACTCCACAACCACTCTGGGCAGCCTGTGCCAGTGCTCTGTGACCCTTACAGCAAAGAAGTTTCCCTTGTGTGAAACACTGGAAAGAGTTTCCAGTGGTGAGACACTGGAACATGGTCGCCCAGGGAGGTTGTGGATGCTCCCTCCCTGGAGGTGTTCAAGGCCAGGTTGGATGAGGCCTTGAGTAACCTGTGCTAGTGGGAGGTGTCCCTGCCTATGAGAGGGGGTTGGAACTAGATGATCCTTGAGGTCCCTTCCAACCTTACCATTCTATGATTCTATGATTGTGTTGAGCTGGAACCTCCTGTGCTGCAGCTTCCATCCATTGCTCCTTGTCCTATCCCAGGGAGCAAGTGAGCAGAGCCTGCTCCCCGCTCCTGACCCCCAGCCCTCATATTTATAAACATTTATTAAATACCTTCCCAGTCTTCTCTTCTCCAGACTAAACAGCCCCAGGTCCCTCAGCCTCTGCTCACTAGGCAGTGTTCCCCTAATCATCCTCATAGCTCTCCACTGGACCTTCTACAGCAGATCTCAGTCCCTCTTAAATGCAGTACTCAAGATAGGGTCTCACCAGGGCAGAGTAGAGGCAGAGGAGAACCTCCCTCAATCTGCTGGACACACTCTTCTTAATGCACCCCAGGATCCCATTGGCCTTCTTGGCCACAACAGCAATGAAACGAGCAGAGAGATAAAGACTCAAGGAGCTCTGTCAATGCAGCACAGCTCAAGGGGTACCCCACATGCTCACAGAGCTGTGCTGCCACACATAAAGGCAGTGGTGTGAGAGGAAAGAGCAGAGCTTGATAGCCTCTTATCCATCACAAAGCAATACAGGAAAGCCAGAGAAATCCTTCCTAGGTTGGAAGGCTAACAAAAAGTGGCTCAGAAACTGGCATTCCAACAACAGAAAAGGGACAGCTTAAACCACATCTCAGCACCCGTTTTGGAAGGTTGCTATCCAAGAGTCAGCATTTCTCCACCTTCCAAATAGCTCACAGGAGAAATCAGGGGAGCATTCCATCTGAGGAAAAATAGACTTGGAACACCAAAGCTGAAAGCTCAGAACTGTTGCAGTTTGCAAGGCGGCAAAGAGAACAAAATCATCCTCTAAAATAAAACACAAATCACAAAGGCTGCTGCAGGATCTGGCAACCACCACTTGCACATTCTCCAAGAGGGAAGCAGTTTGAAAGCAAAACATGAAGTGTTGAGCTGGTTAAGGTAGCTCTCTTGACTATTTCCTTGAGGTAAAAGGCTGTCAAAGCAGAAGGTGATTCCTGGAAAGGTAAGAAGTGCCATAACTTTTGTCTGGATGGAGCTGTTTGATCTTCAGCTCCAGTGACTTGCCAGAATAGAACTGAGAGGCACTTCTAAACATTTGAGGAGATGGAAGTTGTTCTGTCCCTCACTTACACTGCTGCACAACACGATGAGGTTCACAGCGACCTCTAGCCCAACACAGCTTTACCACTATACACTTGCCCTTCTTCTTACCCACCTCACCTTCTGGTCTACAGAAAGCTGAGGTTATGCTGATAATTAGCTGCCATCTCATTTAGCTCTAACCCAGTCTGTCTGGGATACTGCTTACCTACTAACCCAACCTCTCAATCCTAAGCAAGTCTCCACACAGCTGATACCTATACTCCCCTTCTCTCATCTGTTTGGACTTTCTCTGAATTTCCACCTCAGGTTCTCTTGGACAAAACCAGTGCAAAGCCACTAAAGACAGCAGTCTCTTACCATCAAACTGGTACTGAATGATGTTGTTGAAAACTTCCAACAAGAAGAAAACGAGATGGTGGTTCTGGACAGCAGAGAATAGGAACCAGGTGGTGGAAAAAGCCTCCAGCAGATGCAGCAACTTGTTAGCAGCCACCATGGAGAGAGACTTCAGGTAGGGTGACACTGAAAGGCAAACATGAAAACTAGAAAGAGCCTAGAGGTGCATTTTTTCACTTAAATACACTACTGAAATAGCTGCTTTTACTACCTTCCCACCTTGCACTTTTGGGAAAGCCTCATGGCACAGCTGAGCCCAGCAGGGTTCCACAGAAGCATTTCCAAACATAGAGATGGAATGAAGATATTGGCTAAAAAAAGCAGGTACTTCTGCTTCCAGGGGGCCTTGTGCAGTAACATCATCTCCAATATGACTTCTGCAAAGCTTGCACCACTGGCACCACCTGCACACTCACTAAGCCCACAGGGAGCCACTGCCACCATGGGGAGGTGGCACTCCCTGCTGGAAAGGGAGAGTAGTGCCAACCATCTTCACCAGGCCTTCTGGCACATGCCACTCTGCCACCCTAGAAGGGCTCCAGGGACTCTGCTGCCCCATCTGACTAAGCTCAGGCAACAGCCCTGCGGGCAGGTCCAATCTGCAGCTGGCACCTCCATCATGCACTAAAAAAGATCCATTTCCAGCAGTACTGGTCAAGATTAGGGGGCAGAGGTAGGAGTGCAGGGAGAGGGGAAGGAAGAGCAGCCAGAGGTGTCCCCTCTGTGCATTGTGGTTTCACACAGTGCTCACCGTTCACAACGATGGTCAGCAGGCAGTCAAAGAGAGGTTGCAGCCGCTGGTGCCCGCTGGTTATGATCTTGTGAAAGACCTATGGTGAGGAAGGAGTTCTTGAGCAAGGCAGTACCTTACTGAAAGCTCCCTCTCAACCAAAACCAGTGCCACCCCCACACTAATCACTTCCTGACACAATTCCTGCCTAGGCAGGGCCCTGCACACTGCACAATTACACAGGTGGGGAAGGATGCTCTGGCTGCAGCCTCACGCTCCAAGAGTACAAAGGATTCTTTGGGGATGTGATTAGAGCTCCACAACACTGCAAACAGAAACTGACTCTCAGCTCTTCCAAAACCCACAGGCAGCCCAAGACAGAAAATAAACCACCAGGAAGTGAGAAACACCTCCACCTCCAATTGCATTTTGACTCTGAACCCTAAGGATAGCTGCTTGAAACACCACAGAACTAATCATTTCACACTTGATTTTAGTGCAAATTTATAACTCAAATGCTTGTCCTACTTTTCTTAGATATACCCTCAGCCATGGAAAGACTCAACTGCTTCACAACCAGTTCAGACATTTCCACTCTTGGGCTTCCCACCTCTAGCTGGTATGCCTGTGGAGAAGATCTGCAGCATAATAAAAATGACCCAAAATTAATGGAATGCAAAAGGAAAACACAGAGCACCAAGCACACTTCAAATGGGCACATTTCCTTCTGCTCCTTCTAATGGGATTCTCCTTTTGGAAGCTGCTGAGAGAGTCTTCTCTGATGGACAAGCACTAACATGCCAGAAGGGGAACCTGAGGCTGGTACTGTGAAATGCACAGCTCTCTGCAGGCAGTGCTGTGCCCTCAGCACTACAGTCTGATAGGTGAACAAAACCTTGCAGCAACCCCAAGCTGTGGGGTTGACCTTGGTAGCACTGACCTGACACGCTCCACACAGCTCCTGTTACCTGAGATAGGGCCAGTAATGCAGTCACATCTCCTGCCTTAAAATCACAGAATTGTTTTGGCTGGAAAAGATCTTTAAGATCAAGTGCAACCTTTAGCTCAACACTACCAAGCCTGCTGCTAAACCATGTCTTTCAGCACCACATCTCTGCATCTTCTAAATCCTTCCAGGGATGATGATTCAACCACTTCCCTAGGGAGCCAAAGTTTGACAACCCTCCAGAGAAGAGATTTTTCTCATGTCCAACCTAAACATCCCACAGTACGACCTGAGGTCATTTCCTCTTGCTGCTTGAGAGAACAAATTAAACCCCACCTTGCTCCAACCTCCTTTCAGGGAGTTGTAGAGAGTGAGGAGGTCTCCCCTCAGCCTCTTTTTGTCCAGGAATCCCAGTTCCCTCAGCTACTCCTCAGAGGACTTGTTCTCTAAACCCTTCACCAGCTTTGTTGCCCTTCTTTGGACCTGCTCTAGCACCTGCAATCATGTCTGGTAGAGACCACACATTCATGCCACCAGTCCCAGCATCCTTTAGACATGAGACCAGCATCAGCCAGAATACTGTTCTTTAGGATCATCTCCTGGAGGTGGCATCTGCATTTCATGCATCTGCACCCCACCAGACCTATCATCTCAGGTTAACAGCATGCACCCAGCCTGTCCCACCAGTGCTTGGACAGATCCCAGCTCCTCAGGGGGCTGGCAATCTAGAAAGGATGAGCATACATCAGAGGAGGAAGGACAATTATTTGCAGAGGTATGAAAGAGGAGTTTAGGAGGGACAGGAAAGAGCTGCTGGAGCTGTACTCACTATGATGAGCAGGTCTGCATGTGTCCCAGTGAAGACAGGGATGTCCATAGGCACTCGTACAGAATAGGGCTTGTTCAGTCGGACCCCAAAGTTGCGCTCCCCACTGAGAAGCAGGAGGATAAAGACTCCAATGTGCATCAAGCCCACTCGTGCTGCAGGGAAAAAACAACCAAAACCCAACAAACCACAGGTTAGAGTGAGGCCAGTGGAATTCTGAAGTCAGAAGAGCAGTGAGGAGAGATATTATGGGACTGAAAGAAAAAAAGCACAGGCCAGCTCATTCTGATAAGAGACCCCAGCGTCCTCCACAAACACATCCACAGGTCAGAACAGTGTTAAAGTCTTGAACAGATCAGAGTTTTCTCCACGCTTGCAGAAGGCCAGGAACAGGCACACAAAATGCTACCATATCTCAGTGTTAGGCAAGAAGCATCTTAAAACCATTCTATAGCTCAAGCACCAAGCACAAATCATCCCAGATAGTGAAACAGCTAACTTACACTGGTCTGCTCTGGCATCATTGAGAAAATACAAGATGGGGACAAGGATGTCCAGAACATCACTACTCTTCAGCACAAAGAAGAGGAATTTCTGGAAGAAAGGGGAGGACTTAAGATAATCACAAGCATATTTGGTTTCCTGCATCACCCTGGAGGATTCAGGCCAGGTAGCCTCAAGACAATTAGTCTCTGAAGAACGTTATAAGGCTGGTGTGTGGAGCAGCTCCTCGACTCCACTGTTATTTGTGCTCCTGCATTTGCCCCAAGCTCTGACCCTCAGGAGCTGCCACCTCCCTCACAAGCTCTCCCTGGAGCCAGCCCACTTCCCCAGCCCACCCATCAGGATTTGTGCTGCTGACCAGCATACAACAGAATCACTGCTATCTGCCCACAGCTCTTCACCAGGGCTTGGGCCAGTCACAGACACACAAGACTCTGGGTAACAAGCAAGGTGAGGCAAAGCTCAGCAAGAAGCAGATCCACACCTTGTTGAAGTCACAGAGTTTCCAGAAGAGGACAAGGAGTTCCTGATGGAATTGGATCTTCTTGGCAGAGTTTGGTAGGTAGGTCTGGACCAGTGGGTTTGATAACAAGCGGGCCACTCCTTTTAGGATGAACTGGAAATCCTGATAACAGAGCAGGAAAGAGCTTGTGGTGGGCCCAGGACTCACGCAGCCAGAATGAAATCAGAGAGGAAATGGTTCAGGACAGAGGGCACATTACCTCCTCTCGGTGTATTCTTGAGAGGTAATTCACAAACAGATTGTCTGGCCCAGGAGGCTGCCAAAGAAAAACAGTTAAATGTTTAGTGGCAGCAAAGTTCACTCAGGAAGTCAAAGGGTAACCACTGGCTCTGGGGCCTGCTGTCTCCACACTTCAATTTTCCTCTCTGAATGATGTAATTTTAAACACCAGGAGACAGAGCACCTCAGGGAAGAGTGAAATCAGAGCTTTTAACTTCTATTCTCCTGATTCAAGTCAGTGACCAAAACCTAGCAGTTTAGACATCTACAGCTGTTGAGGGACCTCCAGGAAAGGAGTGGTGCTGAGCCTTATAGGTCCACGTTTGACACAAGCTGGTGGAAGACAACCACAGAGAGCTCAGGAGAGCAGCAAGTACAGATCCCAGCATCACTCACATCCACATCATCCATGGCTGTTCCAGTGGTTGTGCCATCCACAGTGGGACTTGAGCTGGTGGAGCTGTCATAGTCCAAAGTGACAATCAGCACCTGGGCTGCTTCTTCCACCAGTGGCTCACGGTAGTCAGAGAAGAGCAGGTGATTGTAAGGGATGCCATAGCCCACTGGGTCATAGGCACAGACAACATTCAGGAGAGAGGTGAAGAGTGGCAGAGCATGTCTGGGGAGGAGAAAATGTTGTCAGGAGGCAGAAATAGGGCACATAAACTGTTCCCTTGGAGAGGGACAGGAATCTCCCTCCCCAAGAGTTTGGGGTCATAGAACTGTTTTGGTTGAAAAAGACCTTGAAGATCATCAAGTCCAACCATTCTCTAACTCTACCAAGGCTGGTGCTAAACCATGTCCCTCAGCACCACATCTCTGCAGGTTTTAAACATCTCCAGGGATGGGGACTCAATCACCTTCCTGGGCAGCCTGTTCCACTGTTTGAGAACCCTTTCAGTGAAGAAGTTTATTCTAACATCCAACCTAAACCTCCCCTGGTGCATCCTGACACTGTTTACTTTCATCCTAATCACTTATTACGTGGGAGAAGAGACCAACCCTAACCTGTCTTCAGCCTCCTTTCAGGGAGTTGCAGAGAGCAAGAAGGTCTCACCTCAGCCTCCTCTCCTCCAAACTAAACAATCCCAGTTCCCTCAACTGCTCCTCACCAGACCTGTTCTCCCAACCCCTCACTATCTTTGTTGCCCTTCTCTGGGCCCACACCACCACCTCAATGTCCTTCTTGTAGTGAGGGCCCCAAAACCCAGTACTCAAGTCAACACTACACATAATCATCTTTAACCTGTGACAGTGGTTCATGACTGAACAGCCCAGAGAGAAGAGCTGACCTCCAGCTCCCAACTCATCTCCTGAAATACAGCTAAGATGGAAAGGGAGGAGAAAAAGGCCGCGTTGGCCTCCCAGAGGAGTCCTGTGCAGCAATGCCAAAAAAAAAAAAGGGGGAAATGATCTCAAAGCTCTGGAGACTCTGGAAAGACAAAGCTGCCTGCCTTCAGCCAGCCCTCTGCTCTCCAAGCCGGGCAACTGTCACCTGAGGCGCTCCCAGAGGAGACACTGTCACTAGAGGGCAGCATTCACCACCACCACACACCATGCACTGCAAGGCCACGCCACCAGCCCCACCGGGGAACCGGCTCCGCCGCAGGGAACAGGATCTGCCATTTCCCAGGGGACAGGGATCAGTCCTGCATCAGACTCAGTGAGCACCACGCTCGGTCTCTCCTTGAGATGCTGAGGAACAACTCTCACTAAGCAGAGATGCTAACAGAGCATATGCAAGACAGAGGCAAAGAAAAAGGACAAGAGCCCCCACGTGCTGGAGCTGGCAAATCCTTGATCCCTTATTACCAAGACACTTCAGGGAAGAGATCTGAAGGTATTTCTCCCGCTAACACCCAGTCCCCCACCCCTCACCTGTTCTCTGTAGAGCAGAAGAACTGTACCCAGGGGTTGGTGTTGCTGCTGTCTGAGGATGGAGGCAGATACATGGCCTCAGAGAAACAGGTCAGCAGCAGCTTAAGCAGCTCTGTCCTGAAAAGTGGAAAGAAGAAACCAAGGTCTGGAGCTATTCAGGAGATGCAGGAGGCACAATCACCAAAACAAGACCTGAGGAAGGCTCAGCCCCACCTAGAAAGTGTGTCCCCCCTACACGGGCCTAAGCTCATTTTGTCTCATAAGCAATGTGAGTGACATAAAGCTCAGCAGAATTACTGCCTTATGAAAAAGAAATACAGAGCAGAGCTCCCAGATATTTTCAAAGTAGCAATGTTCTGCCAGCTCCTGTTGCAGACACTCTAACTCCCATATCATGCTACAAAAAGTCAACTGGTTTGGGATTTTTTTGGGTTTTTTTTTTGTTTTTTTTTTAACCAGTTGTCTCAGAAAGAAGCAAGCAAAGAGCCCCTTGGGAACTACAAATACCAGTGAAGGCAAGGAGAGACCATCTCCTCCACGCCCCCTCTTCCTGAGCCCAGTTTCTCTCCATTATGCCTTTGCAGAGCCTCTTACCTATTCAAGTCATGGATGTAGTTAGGCTGTGGAGAATGGGCAAAGCCCACTCCTGCCTCCCAGATGTACTCACAGCTGTCAATGGAGTGGATATCTTCTGCTGTGTCCTGTGGGAAGGAAGAAGAGGTTTGAGCACAGAAGGCAGGAGCAAGAGTTGACAGAACTTGTGGTACTCAGGGCAGTTCAGCTGCTTTCTTTAAGCAACAGCAAAGGACACAGCAAGGAAGCATCCAAACACTCAGCCCTACCCAGGGAGCATCTCTGGCAGATGGCCTCTCATCTTCAGCTGGTACTAAGCACTATGCAGAATGAGACCCTCCCTCTAGCACGCTAAGGTGCAATGCTAGCCAGCTCCACCAGGAAGAGTGACCACTGCCAAAGGATCCAAAACACATTCTGATCTCACTGTTGGATGCATCACCATCTCCTCTGCCTTCCTCTGCATCTCATGAAACACAGCCCAGATCAGGGTTTTCCTCTGCAGCTGCAGAGCACCACACAGGAGCTCAGTCTTGCTTGACACACTGACCCTCTTTCAGAGCACATCACCCACATAATAGTGACTTCAGTGTAGCATCCCAAGGGCAGGAGAAGCAGCAAATTAACCCTCATTTAAAATAAAAGCAGATACAGCTGTGATTTGCTTTTCAGAGGGTAAAGCAAGAAGGTGACTGCAATATCCTATTTCTCCTAGTGAGAAACCTCCCAGTCCCTTGGCAGCTGCTGGCAGGACTCCCAAAGTCTTGCTTTGCAACGTGAGCAGGTGAACCACAGCAGTTGGCCCTTCTTTGTCACGGCGAGGCAGAGTTAAAGCAGCTTTGCAGAGACAAGGAAAACCACCTGCTGACCCTCCAGGAAAGACCAGGAGCAAGAGCCCAGATGACTACATGTGCATCAAGGGCACTTGGAACACTTTGGCTGTCTCCTTTCTGGGGTTTAATTTAGTTAATTCTGCTCTTTGTCTTTCTCTGTGCTTGGGGAAAGCAGATGGGAGGACTGTTACAAACCACTCTAGGTTCTCACTGAAAAACTTCCTCCCATGAAGACCCTGATCTTGCCCAGGGAGGTTGTGGATGCTCCTTCCCTGGAGGTTTTCAAGACCAGGTTGGATGAGGCCTTGAGTGACCTGTTCCAGCGGGAGGTGTCCCTGCCTATGGCAGGGGGTTGGAACTGGATGATCCTTGAGGTCCCTTCCAACCTAAACCTTTCTATGATCTCAAGACAGCAGGGTTTGAGGGCAGCCAAGATGCACTTACCCCCCTAACCATGACTCCCATAAAGCCAGCATGTTGACAGCAGCCACTGCTGACACAGAAGCAACTGCAGCTTCCTCTACACCCTGGGCTTTCCCTGCCTTGCTACTCACTTCCTACAAATGAACCAGAGTTCACCTGCTGTCAAGTTTCTCTCCTCAGAACACCTTTTACTGAGACTGGAGTGCCCAAGACCTCCCTCCACAACCAAATCTTGAACATCTCCTGCAAGACACAAGTTTCACAGCAAGAAATGCACATCCACAAAGCTGCTTCTACTGTGTGTGAGCACCAGAAGGAGACAGCTTGTCACTAGCCATCAGTACAGCCATTCCCCAGGCTTGAACAAGCAGGTGCTGACGTATTCAAAGAGCTCACCCTTGGCAACTATGTGATAAAACACAGGTGCAAGCACTGTGAATGACACAGGGAGCCCCAGTTTCTAGCCATAATTTATCTGACTTCAGTAAGAGGCCAAACAGCAGCGTAGGGATCACTCCTGGGACTCCTTTGCCCATTTTCCTCCCAGCTCTTCTTCGTTACTCAATGCTGCTTCAGCAGCTATCTACCACCACCTGTATCTCTGGGGTCACAGCTGTTCTGCCATGGGACTGAGGTGGCTCTATCCATCTCTCAACTTGCAGTCAAACCCCATCACTGATAGGGACAGAGAGAAAGAGAGAGATGGACCAAAATCTGTCATTAGCATAGCTAGTAGAAGAGTCCTGCTTCAGGGAACTCTTCTGAAGAGTCACCATAAGGATCAGAACTCATTTGTCTTTGCTGCAATAACACAAAGAGGGAGAGGAAGCACACAGACAGAACAAAGACCATCCCCTCACTCAAGTCACAGCACCTGCCGTCAGGCAAACAGCTGCTTCCTGCCCTGGGTTGCACCAAATTGCCAGTGGAAGGAACAAGGTGCTAAAGGTCTCTGCTCTGCTGGCAACCACAGAAAAGCAACTGTTTGCCACCACAACCCCTCAGCCTGAGGGGTGAGCTACAGTACAGGGTAAATGTCAGTCACTCCATTAGAGACAAATCCAGATGTTTTAGAAGGTACAAACACCACACAGTGAACCCAAATGTTGATCACTATCAGTTAGAGTGGGTTCAAGCTCAACAACTTTGTATCTTCCTGCCTGGAAGTTTGCAGGGCCCTGCTGGGGTTTTCCAGGGGACCCCTCACCATGCAGCTCATCCCTCTCTATGCAGATCATCTCATGGTTCACTCACCACCGTGCTCCTCCGGTGGCTCTGCACAGTGAAGTCAGGACAGAAGAGCAGATCTGCAACAGCAAGGAGCAGTGACTCAGCCAGAGGCCTGGCGTTTTCATCATCTTCATCTCCCTGGAAATGAGAAATGTGGAAGAGTGTTGTCAGCCCAGGGTGAGCAAAGAGCACACAGAGACACAGCGAAAGAATCAGAGAATTGCTTTGGTGGGAAAAGACCTTTAAGATCATTGAATCCAACCATTCTCCAGCTCTACCAAGGTTGGTGCTAAACCATGTCCCTCAGCACATGTCTGTGTCTTTTAAACATCTCCAGGCATACGGATTCAATCACCAACCTGGGGAACCTGTTCCTCTGTTTGAGAACCCTTTCAGTGAAGAAGTTTTTTTTCTCTAATGTCCAACCTAAACCTGTACCTTGAGGCCATCTCTTCTCATCCTAGAAGATACACTCCCCAAGACCATGAAGAGAGACAAAAAATTAAAAAGGAAGAAGAGGGAGAAACATATAAAACCCAGCCAGGACAGGGAAGAAATATCCCCAGGAAGGTGCTGACTAAACAGAAACAAACTCTTTAATGACAGCAAACTGAAAAGGCCTAGAGATGGTGGGGAAACAGAAGAGCAGCACTGGATCTTGTCATGTGGAGATGCTTGATTTACTGAAGACAAAAGGAAAGGGAATCATTCACAAAAGGGGTTTTAGAGTCAAGAAGAAGGGTGATTCAGATGGTGCAGCAACAGCAATAGGAAGAAGCCAGCCAGCAGTCATAAAGTGCAAAACCTCTCAGAGTCCTTCATGGGACTGCATAGAGGTGACAGAACCAAAGAGGCTGCGTGCACCATGCAAGGGGCTGCCTCAGCCTGCCATAGCAGAGTGAACATGACAGCAGAAGGGATTTTGCCATCTCCAACATTCAGCTCATCCACTGGGATCATGCATGGCTACTCTTCTGCAGCTGTTGCCACGGGAAACCTGGCCAGATCCTGCCTGTCAAGGAGCATCCTGGATGGGAGGCCTTCCCAGCACACACCAGTGCTGGATGGAAAGGCAGTGAGCAGGAATGGCAGGAGCTTATCTACCTCAGCCAGGCCTCCGTCAGCCTGCACATGACACACAGCTCCTCAATCACAGCTAACTGAGATAATGGCCTGTGTGGCTCTGGGTGACAGCAGAGAGACTGTCATCATCAGCTCCTGGATGTAAGGACAGGCCCAGAGACCACAGATGGACCAGCACAGCGAAGCTGCTGTTAACTGAGCTCTCATTCAGAGTTGAGATGACAGCCATTAGGGTCCAAAAAGATTTCTTTTCCAAGGATGATCTTTGCTACCTTCACCTCAGCTGTCACATAAAGTCCCTGCAGGCTCTGGGTGCCACCACATCCAAAATGGGTGGCACACAACAAACCTGTAGATCTGTATACAATACAGACTGCCTTACAGGAGGAAGGCATCATAGAATCAACCAGGTTGGAAGAGACCTCCAAGCTCATCCAGCCCCAGCCAATCAACCAGACCATGGCACTAAGTGCCCCATCCAGGCTTTTCCTGAACACCTCCAGAGATGGCAACTCCACCACCTCCCTGGGCAGCCCATTCCAATGCCAATCACTCTCTCTGGCAACAACTTCCTCCTAAAATCCAGCCTAGACCTCCCCTGGCATAACCTGAGACTGTGTCCCCTTATTCTGTTGCTGGTTGCCTGGGAGAAAAGACTGACCCCCAGCTGACTACAACCTCCTTTTAGGTAGCTCTAGACAGCAACGAGGTCACCTCTGAGCATCCTCTTTTCCAGGGTAAACAACCCCAGCTCCAGACTCCAGGAGCACTGCCATCCATCACTGTATCCTGGAACAGGTGAAGGATAATGGCACATATGCTTACTAACAGCCTAGGCATATCATCCTCTTCCCTTCCAGTTCCCAGGGAGAAATCAGCCACAAGACAAAGCATTTTCTCCCAGATTAGATGTGGCCTTCCCTAAAAATTCAAGGCTTTATTTGTCATCCCCTGCAGGCAGCTCAGTCAGCCTTACAGTTGCTTCTGCATATGGTTAAGTAATGGAGCACACCAAACCACAACAGCTCCACTGACATTCAGGAGGCCCAACAGCAAGAGTGCCCCCAAACCCAGCACATCTGCACTGGGCTGCATCACACTGGGTTGATCCCATCACTCCAAGGCTCAGAAACTCTCTCTTGCAGGTGCTAAACAAAGTGGAAAAAGCCCTAACAGCAGCCAGGCTGAATCAGAACACTGAGCACCCTGTGTGTTCCTTCCCCAAACAAGCTCCTCCATTGTTAAGCCTCTCCAGAACTTCTCAGTCCCCGCAGGGATGAAAGGATGCAAAACCACCACCCTCCCAATCACACAGATCACATAACACAGCAGAGCTAGCAAAGCCTTCCCTTTCCACCACCCACAACTTCTCCTTGAAGTGCCTCAGGCAAAACAGATTAGAGGTGACAGGTAGAGACTGTGCAAGGTGCAGGGTTTGTACTGTACCACCTGCTGCCAACCCTTCATAACCTTCCCAAAACCACTGCAGTACCCTGAGCACTCAGGGCAAGCCATGCTTGAGCACAGCCAATGCCAATTCAGAGTCATGACAGAGTGCTCTGTGTGCACAGAGCTGCAGCTGCATAAGGAACAAGCAGGCAAATGTGTATCACTGGCCTAACTCAATTATGCTTGCAGTGCTCTTTCTGTTTGCAGCAGATATTAAAGCACTTTTATTCTGTTCCTCTGAGACACAGAAGAGCAATATTGTGCCTGCCCTCCAGACAGAGAAATGTAGGGAGGTTCAGAGACTCCCCCAAGGTTATACACATCACTAACAGCCAGAACCAGTATCTAACTCTTTAACCTGAATTCTTTAACCCTAACTCTTCAATCATTCCTGCTCAATGGGCTTCACCTATCAGGCTAGGCCCCTGGTTAAAGCTGTTCCATTAAGCTCAGAAACAGTGTATCAAGTTATGATGTCAAGAGCTTCTCTGGCACCATTTAGCTTTGTCAGTGTGTGACACTGTCAGGTCGGTGGCAGTGACATCCTATTACAGTTTGACTTGACACTTGAATCAGCTTTAGATAATGAAATAAGGCCACTTTGGTTTAAGAAAGTCACACAGCCTTTAGAATCACTCTCATGTTCACTTTGATTCACACCTTCAGGTATACTGGAGAAGCCATCCCTAACACACCAGAAGCCATCCCTAACACACCAGTGCTCTCCTACAGCTACACACCCAAATGAAATATTCAGATGATGCAGCAACCTGTGATAAACAAAACAGCTGACGGGGAGAGGAAGAGCAGCAAGGATCAAAGAAAAGAAAAGAATTTAGAAGGTGTCACCTAATTGCTGATTGAACAAGAAATAACTGGAATAAAGTTGCCCCCAAAAGTACAGGAAGTCTCTTTGCTCTAGACTCCCATTCATCCTCCAGAAAGAACAAGTCTCAAGAGACAGACCCCTCCTCGGCCAGCACCAGGGACAGTTGACCAGAAGAAACCTCTCCAGTCTGGGTCCTCAAAGATGTAAGGCAGGATACGGGTGAGAAGCCGGCAGCAGTTCAAGACGATTTGCCTCTCCTTCTCCGTGTGGCAGCCACTCTCTGCTCCCTGCACCAGCTTCTCCACAGCCTGAAGGAAACAAAACCAAGGCAGGTAGCATTAGCAGGACACAAGTTAGCAAGAGCTGGGCAGGTCTGTCCTGCTGGTGACACCCTCACACAGAGTTATGAGAAGTTCTTGGAGCCCACTGTCTCCATGTTCAATGGTACAGGTGGTGTTGCCATTTGAAACACTACAGAAACAGGGTTAATGATTTTAACCAGACCTTCCTCAATGTCTACAGTCCCACTGCAAGAGACTTCACATGCCAGGGCTAATGCATGCAGCACACGTGCTGTGCCATGTGAGACTGCCAGCTCCAGCACCAGGAGGCTCCTTCCAGCACTGCTCTGTGACAGCACACACTGCACAGAGCAGATCAGATTAATCAGACAGAAGCAAGGCAGCAGCACTGTGCTGTGAGGTGTGAGGTGCAGGCAGGGGAAGCCTGCACAGATACACAGTCTGACAGATCCCTGTGTACTGTGGGGGTTACAGCAGGATCTCACCTGACTCACGAGGTGGTTGCTAAGCAGCTGCCTGTGACTATTAAGTGACCCTGTGAAGAGGGCTACTGCTCTGGAAAGAACTTCTGGCTTGAGCCTCTGCAGCCTACCCAGTCACTGCTGACACTGGAAACAAACCCTGGGTTGACCAGGGCAGGATGGGAGCCTTACCAGGCAGCTACCTCAGCCACTCTTGCATAAATTTATAGAGTGGTTTGAGTTGAAAGAGATCTCAGAGATCATCCAGTTCCAACTCCCCTGCCATGGGCAGGAACACCTTCCACTTGACCAGGCTGCTCAAGGTCTCATTCAGTCTGGCCTTGAACACCTCCAGGAAGGGGGCACACATGACCTCCCTAGCCCACCTGTTCCAGTGTCTCACTGCAAATAATTTATTCCTAATAGCTAGTAGATCCTAATATCCATTATCTTTCAGGAGGTTCTACTCACAGGCAGAAAAGGGAAGCTCCTTCTCCCAGCAGCTGCACTCCCTTGCTCTAACTCCTCAATTCCAAGGGGAAACAAAGAGGGAATGAAAGTCAAAGCATTTTCCAAGGATCCACCTTGCTGCTTTTTAATTCATGAGGTCATGTGCCCCTGCTTATTCCCACAGCAGACTGTCTGGGTCACTGCCTCTGCCTGCCTGCGTCACTGCATTAATGGCCACTTAAACACTGTTCATGCAGTCCCAGTCCTGCTCTGTGACTGAGCTTAACCATTCTTTCAGGCACGTTTGTGACTGAACACTGAGTCTGCAGCCATGACTGCAAATAACATTTCAGCCATGCTGTCATGTTCTCAAGGGACATGCAACATTACTTACTCCTGTGGCTGTGTTTGGCACTGGGCAGGGCTCTCAGCCTGGAAGAAGCACTGCAGGCTCCTCTAGCCCTGATATCCCAAGATCTACAGCTCCTGAACAAACAGCCCTGCAGTCACCAGGTGTCCCACTACATCTTTATCCAGTAGCCTATACCTTAGTCTTGGTCTTGAGGGAAAGAGGACACAAAGTTATGTGATCAGTACAGGTCTCCTCAGCTCTTCTGGATCCCCAAGCTGCTGAATGCCAGAACCCAGGAGACAGCACTAGGGAAGAATCATTTAATTTTTCCTCCTTTTTGTATTCTTTCTCAAGTGTCCACTACAGTCATCTGTCTGAAACATGATTCCCACTCAGAGGGATTCAGAAGGTCTCATTCATATTTTGTAGAGCAGGAAAACAAAAACAGAATGGCAACAACCATTTAAAACTGGGGAAATGTCATTCCAGAATTTCCCAATACCACAAATTCAAGGCTGTTCTTGGCACAGCTCAAATCAGGAGCATTATTAACACCTGCACTTTCCCAAGCAGAACAAGCCTCAGGCTGCTGCTCCCCAGCTTGACCATTTGCCAAGCCCAGCAGAGTAAGAAATGTGAGTCAGCGTCCCTTGTGCTCCACACAAGGATGTGGTAATACCAGAAGCAGCATCAGGGATGTTCTGATGTCACAGCAGAAGGAACAGAAGTCTTAAGATCTCCCTCAAACTTAATCCAGGCTTTTGTACAGTGACAATCTCCACATCCCTCTGGGATCTCTCAGTCTGAAGCCAGACTGATGCATGGTGGGGAGCAATTAGGTGCAGACAAGGAATTGGATGTACCAGTCTCAGTACAAATATGTGGCCTTGGTATAAAGTCCCCTAAGCAGGAAGCAGTTTATACAGCAGCAAGACCCAAAAGAGCAGAGTGAAACACAAGAAGAGGACAAGAGAAACACAAATAAAAAGCTCTCAAGTTAGCAAATAGCAGCTGTGGTCTGTACTAAACCAAGAAAGGAATGACTGAGATTTCCCATCAGGAGCGAACAGGGACAAGCAAGGCCATCATGTGGTACAAGAAAATAATATGGTACCTGCCTCCCTTTGGAAGCCAGTGGGCTAGTGGTCTAGAAATACCCCCTGCTAGCACAGCACCAAGGAGCAGACAGCCCCAGCCTCACCTTATAGCACAGAGTGGCCAAGTTTGAAGGGGATTCTTCTCTCACCGCTCGGATCTCCGCAGCTGGTACCAAGGCAAAGACATCCTGCACTGAGGTGGCTGTGTCTGCCCAGAACTGGTCCCAAAAGGCATCATCTGTTGCCTCCACAGGCTGTGGAGAGACAAACATGGTTACAAATGCAGAACTACCATTCTATGAGGTCCAAACATCAGTGATTACACCTGGCTTGCGGATGGGACGAGGCACAGAGGAGGTTCAACAAAACTAGCACTGGTTTTGTACCTCAGCCTCTTTGCTGCTAGGCCTATGACTGATCTCATCTCTCAAAGTATTCCTTCAGCAAGAGAGTGACCAGCAAGACATTTATGTGACCAGCTGCATCAGACAGAGACTCCACAAGTCTCTGATGGAATCTCAATGCACATGAGACCTCCTGTTTGTCCGCAGTGCAACACTTGTATTGCAATATCTTCACCAATACACATGGGTCAGGCAGCTCCCATGAGCTCTGCCACCTTCAGAGCAACCCAAGAATATCCTCAGCAGGCACTGTGGTTACTTCTATTACAACCAAGTTCTCAAAGAAGCAATCAGGGACATCTCACATCAGGGCACAAACAAACCCACAGATCTGAGAGATCCACCTCAAAGCACAGATGCAACAGAATTGACCTTTCCAAATCAAATATTTATAGGGAACTGGACTCAGTGCATCTGGTTGCTGCCAAGGCTTTGTTCTTAAAAAGCACTAATTGTGCAATTCAAAGAAGATGATGGAATGAGGTTGATACACCAGGAAAAGCAATCCATTTCAGACCTATGGAAGCCCACCCTCCTCCTCATGCCTGGGAACACAGTTCTTCCCATTGCTTTTCCTGGTTTTGAAGGTGCAGACAACCTCCTCCTCTTCCACCAGCACTGTTGCCCCCTTCTCACAGTGAGAGAATAAGTATTCTCCTTCAGCTCACCCTGGAATCCCACTGCAAGGGATGGTGGCCATAAGGTCTATCTGCCAGACTGCTGCTGGCTTCAGAGTGCCAGTATTACCTCCTCCAGCTTCTTCCTGTCAGCATGGCACCTACTTAGAAATCAAAACGACAATGACTACCTTATACATGGCTGAACAGAGCAGACTAGACCTTGCTTTGCCCTTTATGGTTTTGTAGAGCCAGAGAGCAGTGTTGATCATTGAGGGTGAAGCAGATACTCAGACACACAGGGAAGCTGCAGAAGCAAAGCACTCTGATGACCTGCTGCTCCTCAAGAGGTGAAAACACCAGCACTGTTTGCTTAATAAGAACACATCTCCATTACACATCTCAGCCAGCCAAGGCCTGGGAGCTCTGAATATCCAGCAAAGATAACTTTGTAGGCAGTCTAAAAGTGAGCACAGCTCTCCACATCTAAATGATAATCACAGAATGGCCTGGGTTGGAAGGGACCTTAAAGATCATCTAGTTCCAACCCCCACCACCACAGGCAGGGAGGGGTTATACTTGCCCAGAGATAGGCATTGTCCAAACAAGGCTGAGAGTGCTCAGTGTGTGAGCATCGCACTGGAAGCTGGCCAGTGTGATATCCATCCACAAGAAGGGCCAGAAGGAGGCACTAGGAAATTACCAACCTGTCAGCCTGACCTCAGTGCCAGGCAAGGGTATGGAACAGGTCATCTTGAGTGCCATCACAAAGCACCTACAGGATGGCCAAGGGATCAGGCCCATCCAGCATGGACTTAGGAAGGGCAGGTCCCACCTGACCAACCTGATCTCCTTTTATGATCAGGTTATCCTCCTGGTGAATGTGGGGCAGGCTGTGGATGTAGTCTACCTGAACTTCAGCAAAGCCTTTGACACCATCTGCCACAACAAGCTCCTGGCAAAGCTGGCAGCTTGTGGTTTGGACAGATTCACTCTGATATGGGTCAAGAACTGGCTGGAGGACCAGGCCCAGAGAGTGGTGGTGAATGGTGCCACATCCAGCTGGCAGCTGTCACCAGTGGTGTCCCCCAGGGATCAGTGCTGGGCCCCATCCTGTTCAATATCTTTATTGATGATCTGGACCAGGAGATTGACTCCAGCATCAGTAAGTTTGCAGATGACACCAAGCTAGGAGCAGGTGTGGATCTGTCAGAGGGTAGGAGGGCCCTGCAGAGGACCCTGGACAAGCTGGATGGGTGGGCAGAGGCCAATGGGATGAGATTTAACAAGGCTAAGTGCAGGGTCCTACACTTTGGCCACAACAGACCAAACAGCAGCAAACAGCAGCTCTTGCTAACTGCAGTTATCAGTGCCATGGGTGTGTCTGCCATGGCAGATGGTAAAAGGGGCAAAAATCTGAATCTGTTCCTGCCTACTCCCAGCTCTGCTGCAAAAGGCATAAAACTCTCAGCTCTGTGCTGTTGCTAAACACAGCTACAAAAGAGCTCTGGGCAAACAGCTCACCAAGAAATGCTCTCTTCTTCCCTTTGCTACTTCCTTCTGAATCTGCAGCACAGTCTGTTAGCAGGTGAGGTGTCACCACCACTCAAAGGCCAAAAAGTGAAAGGGGCAAGCAGGCTGGCCTCCAACAAACTGATATACCAGTTACAACCAGTATAACAGGTTACTGCCCTGCAGCTCTCTGCCTTAACGCTCCAGAGGCTGCTTATTGCTTGTGCTGGTCCTTCCAGCCATGCAGTGAATCAGCACAAGCAACTCTCCAGTCTCCAAAAACAAACTCTTAAACATCCCAAATGTTTAAGCACCTTCTTAAACTCTGTTCTAGTACTGAAATCCTCTTCATTTAATTACCTGGCCACCACAGTAAGTTCTCACCAAACCTCTTGGTGTGTAGTTCTGCAGCCCCCAGCACAGGAAGGACATGGAAGTGTTGGAGTGGGTCCAGAGGAGGGCCACAAGGATGATCAGAGGCCTGGAGCAGCTCTGCTATGAGGACAGGCTGAGAGAGTTGGGGCTCTGCAGCCTGGAGAAGAGAAGGCTTCCAGGAGACCTTAGAGTAGCCTTCCAGTATCTGAAGGAGGCTACAGGAAGGCTGGGGAGGGATTATTTACAAGGTCTTGCAATGACAGGACAAGGGGTAATGGGTTTGAAGTGGCAGAGGGGAAATTTAGACTGGATGTTAGGAGGAAGTTCTTTACAGTGAAGGTGGTGAGACACTGGCACAGGTTGCCCAGGGAGGTTGTGGCTGCTCCCTCCCTGGAGGTGTTCAAGGCCAGGTTGGATGAGGCCTTGAGTGACCTGTGCTAGTGGGAGGTGTCCCTGCCTATGGCAGGGGGTTGGAACTGGATGATCCTTGAGGTCCCTTCCAACCTTAACCATTCTATGATTCTCTTCCCATGGAAGAGGTAACGTTTTCCAAGCGGTTCTTCAAGAGGCATCTTCAGAACAGCCAAATGTTTACAGCCTGATGTTCAGTTTCCTGAGCGTGTGAAGGAGTTGTGGCCTTTGTAACCTGGACATGAAATGCTTAAATGGAAGTGGAGCTGCTTTGCCAACTGCATCTCTAAATTGCGCTCCTCAGAAAGAGCCAAGTATTTGGAAACCGAAGCTATACAGGGAAGCTATGCAGGGAACATCCTACACTTCCTCCACCTCCTTTCAAACCATCTTACCACAACCACAAGTATAATTTGCCACATCTACCTCCTGGCCGCTTGCCACAGCCACTCCCACCAACAAGCAATCACTGCTAATTGGAGATCATGCATAAATAATGGCTTCACTCTCATTCAGGGGGGGAAGCAGAAAACCATTTCCCTCCAGCAGACACAGATCCCTTTCCTTTACCTCCCACTAGCCCCAGGCCACCTTGGAGGCTGAACACAGCTACTATTTTACAGATGGTAGCACAACAACTACAATGGATGGAAGAACATGGTCTCTGGCTGAAACGACAGGGAGGAAGAGAAGCAGCAATTACCCAAGCTGCAACGTTGGGTGCTGCAGCTACATCAGTGTCACGGCTGCCATCTTGGCAAGCAGATTACACTAAAACACCATTTCTTTCATTTTTCATAGCTGCAGCAAGGCAGCTCCTCATCAACAGATGGTACCCCGTGTGCAATCCTGGGGCAGGGATTCGGTACTGAGTCACCCACAGCCCCCCTCTTTTAATTAACAGTCTGGCATCATGAAGCTACTCGATCCACATAATATTAATCTCCTCGATAGAACATTACTGGATGTTTTTAAGCTGATTGTGTTCTGTACACAGCATCTCTGGGGATCTAAATATGCATTTCCTCATGCTGAGCTCGCCCAGCAGCCTGTATCTAGCTCACAGAGAAGGGAGGCACAGAGACCTAGAACAGTCTTGTTCACCAGCCATGAGTATCTTCATTTGGAAATGTCAAGCTTGAGTTACAAGTGTTGGCACAGCACATGCTGCAGTAACAAATCCCACAGCATCACAGTGAGCCCTGGCAGTGCTTTTAAGAGATCACAAGGAGCTGAACCCTCACTAGCTGGGGACAGTCTGGATCCTCCAGACCAGCACAGATCTGTCCTCTTTTGTGGAGACAGCTGCAGCACAGGTAAGGAAGAAGTGATTTTTTCCAGCGCAGAGCAGAGAACCAGATCTGCACCAGCAGTGCAATGAGAATTAGAACTTCATTGTTTCTGAGCTCTACTCTGCAAACACGACTGGCTGAAAACATGGAGATGGCTGGAAACACCTGGAGAGCAGGTGCACCCCATCACAGAGACTGGCTGAAGCTACAGAGATAACGAGCAGGGAGAGGGGCTGCTGCCTGAACCAAGGTCTCCACACCAAAGGGCTGAGCCGACTGTAGCACAGTGGCTGCTGAGAACGCAGTGGGCAGAGCTGAGATGATGTGACATCTCAGGGTGGCCAAGGAGGGAGACTTTTGCCTTCAGTTCCCCTAGGCAAGGTGTAAGACCTCCTACCTACCTGCATGCTGGCTACTAAGGGTAGAACCAGTCCTACCGGACACCTGCAGCTTTTCTTTCTCAACAGCTACAAACACCTGGCTTCAGGTTCTTTAAAGCACACCACACGTCTTGTGGGAGTCAGAAGAGGAAGGTGTTCAGTTTGCAAGCACCTTGCCAGTTACTGATTAGAGAATTACAGCCCTGAGCAGGCAATCTCCAGGCAAACAGGATACATCATGGAGGACAGGAAAAGAGAGTGGAGCTGACCGTGTCCCATAAACAGGAAAAGCTCCCAAGGCACAGCCTCCCCCCATTCATTACTGCTCCAGCACCACCTTTGCTTTCTCTTTCAGACACAACCCCTCACAAACTCAGGCAGGGTGAGTGCCTGCACCCTCCTCCCATCCAAGAGCTCCCTGCACTCACACCTTTGCAGCAAATGCCTGTTCCAAACAACTCCTCACCTTTGCAGCAAATGCCTGTTCCAAACAACTCCTCACCTTTGCAGCAAATGCCTGTTCCAAACAACTCCTCCAACAGGTCCCTGCTGGAGGACTGTCCTTAAATCAGTTCTGAGACAGTAGCAAACCACCAACAGAGAATCAAGGGGGCAAGCAACCACTAATCCCAGTCACTGTATTCTCTTTTTGCCAACACATCAACAAAGCATCCCACCAGCAAAGGTAGTGAGGTGCCTGAGACAGACTGGACAACAGAATCCCTGACCAAGGTTTCTGGCCCAGATAATACACAACTATAGCATGCTCCCTTCCACCCCAAAAGAGGCAGAACTGTGGAGTGTCAGTGACCAAAGAGCCACTCATGCAGCACTTGATAGAGCTCTAGGAGATCAGGCAACCCTGCAGGGCCAGCAGATTAGCGTGAGGCAGCTCACACACCTTTGTGACAGCTGTTTGAACTGCTGAGCAAAAGGAAAGCCTGAGGACAGACCTTTCACAACGTTAATAACTAGCAAGATTCCATCCCTGCTGCCAAGGACAGCAGCTCCACGCTGATTTCAGAGAACTAAGTAAATTTTTTTCCATAGGATTTTTGCTATCAGCAAAGCAGAATCAAGGAGAGACTCCACATTAGTCTCCAGCCAGTTCTCTGCTTCCACAGACAGTACTGAAAAGGAACTGGAAAATGGGATTTGTAGAAGTCTGGCAGGGACAACCTAGGACAAAAGTTAGCTGTGTAAAGTGCTAGCTACATCTTTGCTTTTAATATAACTTTGCTTTTGATTGACTTGAGACATTTGGACACTCAAGTCCAGCTTGAATACTACCAGCAACAGGTTCCTACAAACCAACCTCTCTCCAAGCACCGAACATGCTTTCATCAGGCTCAAATTCACAGCCTGCTGTGCTGCTGCATTTCCACCCCAAGGAAAATGGAAGGACTAGAGCTTGTCCCTAGTGTTTGATCCTTCCTGCCTCTTTAACAGCAAAAGCATAGCCAGCAGGAAAGTCTAACAAACTAGTTCACAAGATTAAAATGTCTTATCTTCCAGTCAGTAGCTTACAGTTAATCACCAAGTGGCTGAGAAAACAAAGTGTGTCCCCAGCCGTTGGGACTCCCAGCTTCAGTTCCCTGCTCTGCCACTGACTAGTCATAATCACAACCTTCTTAAGCAAAGAGCATTTTTATGGGCAATTTGGGGAGAAAGCACATCTGTTTTATTATTAAAGGCCCTATCAATTTAAAGGTGCGCAGTGTAATGCAATATATGTGTGTCATAAAAACCCCAAAGCCTGTTTCTCTGTGTGTGATTATAAATATACATCTGTAGCATAAGCTTAATTCCTTCCTTCTGGTACTACTGCCCTTTTTTTTGTTTGTTTGTTTTTAACCACTGAAATAATTCTGAAGTGGTTTTTCTTTTTAAAAAATGTTTCTCTTTGGCAATAAAAACAAATAAAAATAAATTAAGTCTATTTCATTTGTGTTCAGACTTGGTTCAGCCTTCCAGTGCTTGGCTCCATATATGCCACAAGCATTCAAGTGTTATGTTCCTTACAGATTTATTTCATTTTTTAAAAACTGTTCACACAGGAACACTCACATTTTTTAATGACTGAAAGCCTGGAGATCATAAGAACCTACTTTTAAGAAAGATTTAACTTCAACGCCAACTTCAAACCTTCACCAGTGAATGAACAGTGCTTTCTGCTCCACTACTTCTTCCCACCAGCACTGAGAAAACACTGCATAGAGCACTACTAAGTTCACAGTTTCACGTTACCAATTATTTGACAGGAGTGTTTGTCCAGCTCTTTAAAGGCTGCAAAAAAGGAGAGACACTGATGAGAAAGCAAAGCGTATTTTGAGCTAATAGCTTCGAAGGATTTGACTCTGCCCATTACTGCAGCCTGGTTTGGAATCCAGGATCTCATGGACCAGGAGGTTATGTGGAGCCTGCTGCTGCTAGGAGCTCAGCAGGCTCCAGGAGAGTCCAGTCACGCATCCTGCACAAGCAAACACTGGTGCCTTTCTACGGTATGTCAATATGGGAGCGCCCACACCCCACCCTTTTTCCACATGGCAGTTAGTCTCACCTAGACCACACTGACGTGAAATGAATCCAGCCAAGAATGAAGCTTTTTCTCCTTCCTTTATCCAGGGCTCCAGTGAACCTTCTTTCATTACACACGTCGATAAACCAGGGGAGGGGAACACTCTCTTCTTGGCTGGCAATACGAAGGATTGCCTCATACAGGATTCTCTTTGTGAACAGCAGACTGAGAAGATCCCCATTAGCTTGATTTCCCACCCCACCCGCCTTCCTCACTTTATGAGCACGTTTCCCAGCGGAGGAAGGCCAGTCCAAAGCTGAAGGCACTCCTAATGACTTGGCACCCAGAACAGACTTCAGAAGAATCCCTTAAAATATTAATTTTTCGGTGTCTCTTTTTGCCTAGGGATGTTGTGAAACAGCCACAATTGGAGGTTTTTAAGAACGTGTTCCCAAAAGCTATTCCTGAGCAACACAGGCAAGAAGTGATACTGCTTTAGAAAGTATAAATATGGTTTCTCAAAAGCTCTTCCAGTACTCCTATCTGTGATTCATTTCCCAGACCTACCCTTTGTTTCTCGAGTTTTCACGGATCTTCTATTACCCTTTACCCCCTTGCATCCAGATTCTTTTCTTCTGAATTCTCTCCCCATCATTAAATATCTTTTGGCCATCACCCCCAAGTTTTCTTAGCAGCTGTTATTCCCTTGCTGCCAAACCTGGACTGTAACAGAAGCTGTCCACTGCACACCAGAAGAACCTGAGATGGAATTTCTCCAGTAGAGCAAAATCCCTCTTCTTAGACAGAAGGACAGCCTACAAATTTTCTGCCAACATGCTACCAGGCTCTCAACTTAAGACAAAAGCTAAGTCCCAGAACATGTGCAACACCTGTCAGGCCTCTAGGCAACCACCCTCCCTATACACAGTCCTGGCTTTCTATCCATTCCTTCTCCTCTACAGCCTGCAGACATAAATCATCATTTCACAAGCTACAGATGGAAACTGCTTCTGCTGCAAGAAGCTCTCCCAACAGCCCTTTCAATCAGCTGTTAGCCAGAAACAGGGCAAGGTGTTCCACCATTTATTCAGGGAAACAAAACAAAAGAAAAGATACAGAAAAGAGAGGACTGGCAAACCTCGTGGCGATGTAAACCTGCAGCTGAGTACACTGGAAGCTATGGACATCGTTTATGGCTGCCACAGGACATTGTGTGGCAAAGCACAAGATGTCAGAGGCAGCCAGAGCTGACGGCTGTCCCCACGAACCAGCTGGTGCCCCGAGGCAGAGCACGGCCTTATGGCGTTACTCTTGCCCCTCCGCAGAGCAGCAACGTAGAGGAGGGGATCATCTTCTCCAGATCCCCCATAGACACGCACACACATCTGCTCCTCAACCTTCAGGCAAGGCCTCACGGTGAGGGCTTGGGCCGCAGCCAGCCACGGCCGAAGCGCCAGCGGTGCTGTCACCTTGGCCCCGTGGGTCCCCAGCACCGTGCAGCTCCGTCCTTACGCACAAGGCCCTGCTCACCGGCGGCAGCAAACCACCGCTGCACCCTCTTCTCTCAGCACCGGGAGTGCTTCGGGGCGGGGAAGGGCCGGGGCAGAGGGACCTGCCAGCTCCCACCCCGGCTGCCTCCGAGCGGCACCGGCTACCTGACAGCCGGCGGAGGCCGCGCCTCGGGGCAGACAGGAGGCTCCCGAGATGGCGGCACCCCCCTCACCTCCCCTCATCCACCGCTCGACATGGCGGCCCCCTCACCTGGGTCTTGGTGGTGAGCTGGATCACCGCTTTCCTGAAGTTGAGCTTGGAGTCAGCGCTGCCCATGGTGCGGCCCGACCCGGCGGGGCTGCGGCCTGCGAGTCGCGGCGGGCAGTGCCGGGCAGAGCCGTGCCCTCACGCCGCCGATCCCGCCTCCCCTCCTCGCATCGCCGCCGCCGCCATCCCCTTCTCCCCGTGCCGGCGGCTCTCGCTATCTCCCTCCTGTCAAACCCGGCCTCGCAGGTCCCGGCCCTCTGGCCCCTCCTCCGCCCACGGCCGCGGCTCCTCCTCCTCAGCCCTGGCTCCATCCCGCTCTGTCGGCGCCTTCCTCCTCCTCCCAACCTCTCTTCGTTTCCCATCTCCGCCTGCCATCACTTCCCCACCTCACTCCTCCTCCTGGCAGCCCCTTCCCTCCCTACATCCCCTTGCTGCCCACACTTCGCTCCTCATGGCCACCTTCCTCCTGCATCCTCTCTCTTCTGCTCTGCACGGCTTTCTTTACTTCACCTTCACCCTCCTCCTCCAGCCCTTTCTCCTTCTCCCCTCTGGCCTGGGCTCTCTCCACTCTCTCTGCCCCTCACCTTCCCTAATCTTTACCTTCTTCCCCTCCTCTCCCTGTGCCCAGAATCTTCGTCTCCTGAGGCTTCTTTACTCTCCTGCTCTCAAGCACAAGCTCCATGACAGCTGGGTCTGGTCACCACCACCAACAGGCTCTCAGCAGCCTGCCCCCAAGCCCGGATGGATGCTCCAGAGGTGCAATGAGATGCCGGTGGGAACGGCCGGCTCCAGCTTCCCCGTAGTCCTCATTCGAAAGGGGCCAGGAGTGAGCAGGCTCATAACAAGTGTGCACATACTTTATAACGAGCTCGTTGCCTTTCTTGGCCCATTAACCCTAATGCAATTCTACCCACCTGCAAGGAGAAGATGTTTTATAACCCCAGGGATTGGGAGTTCAAGATTTGCCCCTCAATGAACACACCTCAAAGTAGCTCTTCAAGGCAATTCAGTGTTGCCTTTGAAGCCATCGTCACTGTTTTCTGCACCGAGCAACCCAATGAACTGCAAGCAGATCTTTTCAGTGTTGCCGAGTTACATTTCACATGCTCAGCTCTGTAAACCTCCTTTCTTCAGAGGAAATGAGGTAATTCTACTCGTTTGGCAAAAAAAAAAAAAAAAAAAAAAAAAAAAAAAAAGGACACT
>VWZE01013273.1:227635-246699 GCA_013396675.1 Eubucco bourcierii
GGGGGGGGAATAATATATATATGGGAGACAGTCCAAAATGGATTTATCCCAGACTACCTTTGCTGAGCTATAAATGGCAGGTTAAGAGAGACTCTTCAGCTCTGGTCTGTAGCTGCATTAAGGCAGAAGACCTACCAGGTAGTCACTGAATTTTGGGAGCATGTAGGTGTGTAGAGAGAGAGGTCTGTGAGGAGAGAAGGGAAGAGGAACCACCTATGATTTCTCTCTTATTCCCTGTTTTCCTCCCTCCTCTGCTGCTGTACACAGGAGCTGAGTGCTGCCCAGCACTTTAATCACCCAGGGGCCCTCAGCTGCCTGTCACTGCCAGATTGGACAGAATTTTCCGACACAGATCCCATCTTTTCAGGATGCACAGTCTGCTGCTCTTGCGTAAACACCTTATATTGCTTTTCTGTAGGCACCACTGCAAGGTAATGCAATCAAGTATAAATCCAGGGAGTTCCATCATGCAGAAGGCAAAAATACCCTTCATCTAAACCTGAATCATCTTGCAAGAGAAGAACCTGCACATCAGCACAGGTTTCTCATCGGGTTGCAAAAGATGGAGAGCACAGAGTCAGAGCAAGAGCTGAGGAAGACACAACACCAAGGTAATGATGTGGGGCTGTTCCTATGGCGTTCCTCTCTCACATGCCCAACTAGGGAGCTCAGAAACACTACCTTCTTGCAGAGCAATCCATCCAAACCCACCGAGGCACTGACACCACCAAAGGATCTTGAGACTTGCCCAAAGTCACCAAGAAGCCCATGACAAGGCCGGGACACCCTCTGGTGCTGGAGCAAGCCTTGGTCCCCGGGGATGCAAGAACCCATCATAACGGGGTGGGGGGAGATCTGCTGAGGAACTCTCTCTTCCGTGCAGCCTGGGTCACCCCCACCTTGCCAACCCCAAACCTCACTCCCTGCAGCTCTCATGGAGGGATGGGCGGAGGGGAGAAGGAGGAGGAGGAGAAGGAGGCGGCGGCGGCCGCCGGCCTCGCCTCTCCTCCCCCTTCTCTCTCGCCGGGTTTCCTTGCAGCATTTCCATGCTAGAGGTCTCCACCGAGCTGCAGAGAGAGGATCTGCCGGGCTGCGCCGGGCCCTCTTCCTTTGTGCATCCCCCAGCCCTGTGCAAGCCNGAGGTCCCCTGGGCAGGCAGAGCCGGGGCAGCAGCGAAGAGCCGGGTGCCACGTCGTGCCACCCGCCCCCAGCTTCCCTGCCGGGGCACCGAGGCCGCATCCCTGCCCGCATCCCCGCATCCAGCCCCGCTCCGCGTTCTCGGCGGCGGAGTCCCCGCCGGCGGATGCTCCGCGTCTCCCCGGCCCGCTGGTGCTAAATGCTGAGCGCCGACAGGATGGAGGAGTTTCAGAGCGAGGAAGAGGAGCCCTGGTACGATCAGCAGGACCTGGAGCAGGGTAAGGATGGGGAGCATCCCGCAAGCTGCCAGAGATGGCAGAGCGGGAGGATGCGGGGAGAAAAGGAAAGGGGGCAAATCGCGGGTACAGGAGGGTGAGATATCTGCCCTCCAGGCTGACGTTGGCTTGGCAAAGGCAATGCCTCGTCCTGCAGTGGCACCTCTGTGGAAATCTCAGCTCCACTGTTGCAAACCATTCTTCTGGCTGCGGAAAGTTGAAACCCACGGGATAGAGGGAGGGAAGCCAAATCTGCCATGAGCACCAGGAGGGGGGAGAAAAAAAATAAATAAAAAAAGAAAAGTGTATTACACCCTCAAAGAAGCTGGTCCCCCAGAAAACTTGCTGCAGACAGAATCAAACAGGGGTAGTTATGACAGTTCTTACCCCTCAGAGAGATCACAGGTAGAGTTTGCATGCACACTGGTTTGAAATTTATGCATCAGCAATTATGTGTTGCAGAGCTGATGATGCTGAAAGCCTCTCTCAAAAATCTTTTGCTATCCCAGCCCCAAATTAAAAGGGAATCTTCAGCTTCTAAGTCACCTAATTACTTCTGGAGATTTTTTGCCATCAGCTATAGAAGCAGGAAAAAGGGGGAGAGGGAAGAAATCAAAGCCAAATTCCAAACAGCAAAAAGAACCTTGTTAGAGGATAAACATTTTCTTGTATAGTTTGTTTTGAGATAACTGTCCCTACATTTGCACTGGTTCTATGTAACAGGACAGGAGGTGGCTGTGGGTGTTTGGGGCTTTTAATTTTGTTTTGCTTATCTTAATATATTGTGTCAACATGCAATAAGTAAATAATGGGCAGAAGTCCTATTTCAGGTCGGTAGCACAGGAAGGAGCTGAACTGATTTGTCAATCCATAGGTAAAAATCATCCCCACCTGAATCCTCACCCCTCTGGCACAGCACACTATAGGCAGGGTGCAGCCAGAGATCTGCTTCAGCCAGCTGACTGTCAGCAGGAGCCCAGAGGCTGCAGTGCCTCTGCCCACCATCACTCCAGGACCTTATGTCATGATTGAAAGTTTACACAACTTCAGCTGCATGGCAGAAACCCAATAAGGAGTGATAACCAACCTCCCCAGAGATTGTTGCAGCTGTTTTTTAACCTCAATTTCTTAGTGAAGAGGAAGTATCAATAGCAGGATACTGGGCCCTGGAACACAACGTTCAAAGTAAGGCAGGACAGAGCACGGAGCAGGAGCTGTCAGCTGAATAAACAGTGCAGCCTTTGAAAGCTCAGGAATCCACATTTCTGGGTGACGTCTTCCCATGCCTCATGGCTTCCCATGCCTCACAAGGGGCCTGGGCACTGGGCCAGGGGCAGGATGCAGGCTGAGGAACAGGAGAGCCACAGATGAATATAGGGAGTGTTGAACAATGTGGGACCCATTGATTTTTTTAGCCCAACGCTGTCCCTGGTGTCAGGTTCATGAGTCAGCACTGGCACAGTACAACTGGCTCACAACAATAAAACCACCTTCCCACTGCAGGCCAGGTTCCCAGCTCAGTCCCAGCAATAGAAATACAGAATGACCACCTCCAGATGATGGATGGATGCTGGGGACAGACTCCACCTTTCATCACATACAGGGCTGGAGGAAAACACATACCCAACACAAAGCCCAGCTGTGGGGTTTGCAGACTCCTGTGAGTCTGGATGGAGGCTGCACAGGCTTGCACAAACTCGGGAGGAGAGATGAAGAAGGCTTTAACTAAAATCAGCCAACTGGAAAGGTCCTACAGGATAATTACAAGCATAATTAATTCACATGGTGCACAAAGCATCATGAAGGACAGTGCTAGACTTTATCCACGGACTCTGTGCCTTTGCACTTACAGCCCTAGCAGCCTCCAGAGGTCTTTGGTGACAGCACAGCCATGAAGCTGTTAGTTTGGAGATGGGGGCGGGGGTTGGAAACACAGAGCAAGACAGCCGGCGGAGCACGGTGCCGAGGCAGCGGCGGGCTGGCGTTACCGAGAGGATCGGCATGCCAGCAGCCCAGGGTCGCACAGAAACCCACGCGTGGCAGCAGTGCCAGCAAGGCAGAGGACAAAAGCATAGGCTCAAAGACTGCTGCTTAGGAGCTGAGGGGTGGGAGAAACAAAAAAAGGAAAACCAAGAACAACCCAAGCTTGGAGAGCAAAGAAGGTTCTTCTGTGAACCCAGTTGGTTGCTGGGTCTTTATCGTCATTTCACAGCATCATCAAATATTTATTACATTTACATCCAAAAGTGTTTGCTAAGCAACAGATGGCTTAACTGGGAGCTCTCTGATGATTACAATAATTAACTATTTTAGCACCACAGAGGAAACCATGCCTCCAGCTCCACTCTGAGCACCTGTTACTTTTTCCCCCACCCTCATAGAGTTTTGCCTTGCTGAAGTAACTCATTTTTTTTCACAAAAATAAACCCAAGTAAGCTCTGTTTGCCCCTGAAGTGCCCACAACAACTGACTGCATCCACCACCCGTCTTGGAGCCAGTGAGATCTGGTCCCCAGCCTTAAGGCTTTCCTAGCCTCATTCAAATGAAGCTGGTGTCTTTCAGATTGCTTTACCTTTTTCTTAGCAAGCTGTAAACCTGTGTAGTTCGAGGCATTGCACCAAGACACCTTAGCACATCAAAGGAGAGACTCAAATCCCAGTCAGTACTTAGCAGTGACATGGAAACAGTAGTGGTGTCCTCTGAGGTGTTTCATTCTTAGGACATTCCCTTTAGGAAGGTTTTCTGCTTTGAGGAAAGTGGTAAAAATGGAGCTCCTTGGTACCAGGAGAAATGGAAGCTGAAGGGAGACCTTCTGGCTCTCTACAACTCCCTGAAAGGAGCATGCAGCCAGATGGGGGTTGGTCTCTTCTCTCAAGGAACAAGTGATAGGATGAAAGGCAATGGCCTCAAGATGCACCATGGAAAGTTTGTTTTGGATATTAGAAGAAACTTCTTTCCTGAAAGGGGTCTCAAACCCACTCAGTGTACCAGTGAACAGGCTGCACAGGGAGATGGTCGAATCCTCATGCCTGGAGGTGCTTCAGAGAGACACAGATGTGGTGCTTAGGGACATGGTTTAGCACCTTGGTAGAGTGAGAGAATGGTTGGACTCTATGATCTTAAAGGTCTTTTCCAACCAAACCAATTCTATGATTCTATGATTCAGGCTATCCTTAATGCCAGACTTTTTAAGCCTGAGTAGATGTCAGTGCTGCTTTGGTTCAGCCACAGCCTCACCTTCTGTGGTCTGGAGAATCTGTGTCTCTAAGCCTTGAGACCAGAATACAGTGATGGTGAACTTTTCTCCAGCCATTGAGAACAAATGGTGTGGCTACAGTTGCATCATACCCTGTGCACAGGGTATATGTGCAGCCAGAACCCAAGAAAATGAATAAGCCAAGACTAGAGTCTGAGCTGGGGATAAGTGGGGACACCTTTTCTGTTCATCAGAAGCATTTGTGTTCAGAACAGCTGCTTGCCAACTCAGTCGCATCTGGATCCAAGCAGAGCAGAGACCAGCCCCTGCAGCTATCTCTCCCACCACTTCCAGCCTTCATCTCCTTCACAGCAATCTCCTAAGAGGAGTCCTCCTTGCAGTCACCCCACTGCATTCCCTCATCTCCCCAGCCTCCCTATATCTCTGCCAACATTGAGGTCTAAGCCAAAGAGCAGAGTTCAGCCCATGAGGAGGGATCTCAAAGCCACTTCTGGAATCTCTGGAGGCTAAATACAGCCCAAGTGCTGGGGTAATTCCTCCAGTGTGTATAAACCACCCTCACACTGCTCTGAGCTAACCAGCAGGACAAGAGGTAGCACAAAAACCAGAACCTCAGCTCCTTGCCACTGTGAGACTGAGCCCTTTCCTCCCAGGCAGCTACAGAAACTTTAGGGCCAAACCATCTGCAATGCAGGCTTGGGAGTTTACAGCTGTAACCTCTAAAGGTCTCCAGATTTAAGGATCTTATTCTAATGCCTCCTCCTCTTGCCAAGCATCTGATTGCTTGCATGCTAAGAAGGAAAATGACATAAGGTGCTGAGCTTGCACCACTCCCATCTCATCTGTATAAAGACATGGGGTCAGCAGGGCTCAGGTGATCATCTCCTGAAGCTGGGGTGAGCCCAAGGTGTGCAGGTCTGGAGCCCCCAACACAAGGAGGACATGGAACTGTTGGAACCAGTCCAGAGGAGGCCACCAAGATGCTCAGAGGGCTGCAGCAGCTCTGCTCTGAGGACAGGCTGAGAGAGTAGGGGCTCTGCAGCCTGGAGAAGAGAAGGCTTCGATGACACCTTGAAGTGTCCTTCCAGTGTCTGAAGGGGGCTACAGGAGGGCTGGGAAGGGACTATTGACAAGGTCTTGCAGTGATAGGACAAGGAAGAATGGGTTTAAATTGACAGAGGGGAAATTTAAACAGCATGTTAGGAAGAAGTTCTTCCCTAACATCCAGTTTACAATTCTTTCCAGTGAGGGTGGTGAAACACTGGCAAAGGTTGCCCAGGGAGGTTGTGGAGCACAGAAGCACAGAATGTGCTTTGATCTTGGTGATCTTTGATCACATTCTGTGCTCCACAACCTCCCTGGAGGTGTTCAGGACCAGGTTGAATGAAACCTTGAGCGACCTGTTCTACTGGGAGGTGTCCCTGCCTATGGCAAGGGGTTTGGCAATGGATGAGCTTTGAGGTCCCTTCCCATCTAATCCATTCTATGATCAGTGCCAGCATCCTCTAGCACCAATACCTGCCTATTTTCTGCATCACTCAGCCTACATGGGGTGGTCCATAGAGCTGCAGGTCCTATCAGCTTTCCCAAAGGACTCATTGCACTCAGGAGCTGGTGGTACCCAAAATTCTATCCCTCATAATGCAATCACCTTGGCAGTCCAGCTCAGGACAAGCCATGCTGCTTTCCTGTCCTGCAGGAAGGCAGCAGTTAACACACTGTCCTTCCTCCCCAGCAGCAAGCCAGAAGGATGGAGCTGTGCCTGCAGTAGCTGAGCCACTTACTTATTTAGCAGTGCAGTAAAGCAGGTAGCTTAGGGAAGTGGAAAGTTTTCAGTGACTAATTGCTGAGATGCCTGGGAATGACAAGAGGGACTAGAAGTCCCAGGAGACAAGGCAATCAGATGACAGTTAGGTTAGTCTGAGGAAAGGGTGAGAGGCTCCAAATACGGGGAGGGAAAAAAAAGAGACTATATGTGTATATGTTATGTAAAGACAGCAAGAATAAGGGGTATAAGAAAGCATCACACAGCAACTCCCAGGATCTCTCTCCTGGTCTCTCACAGAAGCTCCTGCTGAACCCCAGGCACGTATTTCCAGTTGTGGGAGGGGACACAATTAGAGGAACTGCTGGAAAGGGAAAAGAGGGGGGGAAAAAAAACCCCTCTGTAGTTTCGTATGTCTCCCATCCTGAAACAATCACTTGACAGTGGCATTTCTCCTTTGCAAGGCCATCCACAAGGGATTAATGCTCCAAGTCCTGAAGGACATTCACACACCCCCCCCAGCAGGGACTGGGAGCCAAAGCAGCAGCCACTGACACCCTGCATGCAGGGGCTCTCTCCCCACTCCAGCATTTTCCAACCCTCTTTCTTTCCTCCTGTACCAGCCAGCACTGGCTGGTGACAGGGTGGCTGCACTGACTCAGTGTGACCGTCAGGAGCCACTTCAAGCTGTGACAGCACCAGGGTCCCATCCTGCTCCTGTTAAAGGCAGTGCCAGTGCTCAGCATGGCTTGCTCAGTTCCACACACATTCCCACCTCCTCAGCTTTCCCAGAGCAGCACAGTGCTATACTCTCACCTCACCCAGCTAACAGAATTGCAGAACTGTTGAGGTTGGAAGAGACCTTTGAGATCATCAAGTCCAACTTCTCACCTAAAGCTGACAATCTCACCACTACTGCTAAGCCACTACCACTAAACCACATCCCTCAGCATCATATGGATCCACACACTTTTTAAATCCCTCCAGGTATGGTGACTCTACCACCTCCCTGGGCAGCCTGTTCCAGTGCTTGAGAACCCTTTCTGTGAAGAATTCTTTTCCTAATATCCAATCTCAACCTCCCCTGACACAACTTAAGGCTCTTTGCTCTTGCCACTTGTTGCATGTGAGAGGATACTGACCCCCACCTCGCTCCAACCTCCTTTCAGGTAGATGTAGAGGACAAAGAGGTCTCCCCTCAGCCTCCTCTTCTGAAGGCTAAAGAACCCCAATTCCCTCAGCTGTTCCTTATACAATATGTTCAAGGCCCTTCACCAGCTCAACACATACACCTGTGCTCACACCAAACACACCATGAGGACTCCCAATTATTCTACCTGACCTATTCAAAACCACATACATGGGCCAAGGAACTAGGAAAATATCTCTAATACAAAATACCTTCAAGGGATGATTCCAAATGTTACACAACTTCTGCTGCTCTGCTGCTCCTTGCACAGCTGAGAACCACTCACTGATTTTGTGCTAGAGTTTATTCTTTGGGTATTTTTTTTCCCCCATGTGTGTTTGGCAAACAGTTGTAAACCTTCTCTTTAAAATGCAATAGTTCCTGTAATGATTTAAACAGCCTTGTTCTCTGCAGCCTGCTGCAAAGTCACTCCAGTTTATCCTGTGTGCAGCTGCCCTGGCACTGCTCACTTAGTTTGTCTCCTCCCTGAAGAATTCAGTGCTTTGAGTCTGCAGTATGCAGCTCCCTGCTGACCTCTTCCAATTACGCAGCTGCAGCAACAGCAGTTGGAGCTGGGACATCATCATGCTCTCCTCTAAGTTTTCTTGGCTTGCAAGGAACTGTTGAGTCCTGGGAAAGCACACTGGGCTGGAAGGTGGTGGCTGAGCACTAGTCTCTGTAGGAGCAGGCAGAGCAAGGAGCTGCACAGCACATCTCCCCCAGGCATCAGAGCTGCTTCAGGGACACTGGTGATGGGCTCCTTAAAGAGCCATTGCCCTGGGCCCTGCTCGGAACTAGTGATGGACATAAATAACACCATCTGGAGAGCACATCAAGCATTTCATCACTCCCTTTCCTACCAAGCTCAGATTGGAAAGTTGCAGTCCTGTGTTCTTGCATAATTTCATAAATGGCACTGATCACTCAGTTGAGGCCAGTGCCTTCTTCTACAAGGGCAGCATCTCCAGTCAGCACCAATGGCAAGGTCCAAGGCAGCTGGGTTGTGTGAGCACCTGGAGGAACTTCAGAGTACTTCCCAGCAGTGAAAAGAAAGAGAACAGCACTGAGGACACAGCATGCAAGGTGATACTTTCTTTTAAAGCCAAACAGATGAGCTGCCAGAGAAGAGGTGGGCTAAGGTTTGGTGTTGCTGCAGAGGGTCAGGCTGTTTTGTGCATTCAGCTGTCCCACATGGCTATGGAAGGTGGTTTTCTCCTACAAGAGAGGTAGCAGACAGCAGTAACCAGGAACCGTAGTGCTGGTGGTGGTCTTGAGGGTTGCTGTAACAGTTGTGCTGAAACTTAGTTGTCCAGCAAGAGACCAAGCCACCAAACCACTCAGGATTGGTGACCCTATTTGCCTCCCCACCAGAAACAGGGCAGAAAGGGTGGACAATTTGGCTGGTAATGGTTCAGAGTAGGAGGAAACCTTACTGAGCACAAGCAGGGCTGGAGAGCTGACATGGTTATGGCAGCCCATTGCTGTGGGCACCTTTCCTGACACATGAGCCCTCTGACCTGTCCTTCACATGTCACCTTTGCCTGGGGCTCCCGACATGCACAGCACTGTTGTGCAGTAGCAGCAGCAGAGAACATGCCAAGTCTCCCTGGTGGTCATTCTCCCTGTCCCTCCTGGGTCAGCCACAACCTCTTGTCCCCAAAATACAGCAAGGAGATGAGATTGCCACATGGCAGCCATCCACATCTCTGTGTCTTTAGCTTTAAAAGAGTAAAGGCCTCTATTCACGGTTCTCTGCATCCTAACATAATTAATTAGTTGGAGTTTTGCTGCCCAGAGGAGTGCATGCAGGAGAGCACTGCCTGCCTTTCTCCCTCCTCTCCCTCGCTGGTTTTCCCCAATAGCTTCACTTGTATATATTTATTTAGGACTCTTTCTGATCCAGGTGCACTATCAGAGTCTCCAAGACACCAGTTACCAAGCTCTTTGAAACCATTTTAGCCTACAAGGTAAACACAGGCACTGAGGCTGTTTAGATAAGAGAGCAGCAGGAGAAGAGGCAGATGGGGCCTCAGCCATAGTCTAATAACATGCTCCATGTTATCCTGCTCTAACCACTTGGCAAAAGGCACATCTACTGCCATGGGCACAGGGATGGGAGTGATGTGGATGTGTTTGTACAGGCACATACAGCTTAGAAGCATCCTAGGTTCTCAAACATTAATGTATAGGGGAGGCTTTGGGGCACAGTATGGTATGAAGGCAGAAAGAAAAGGTAAGTATCAATTAAATCAAAACAGCCCTGATGAGCTGCTGAGTAAAATAATCATCATAAAAGAGCTGATAGAAAGGAAATACTGAGCTGAAGTGGGAAATACAGAAGGGAGCATCAGGGGCTGAAAAGACTGGAGGGCTTCCCAAGCCCTTGGTTGGGGCTTTCTGCTCCTTGGTGGTGCCTCTTTTGGTCAGGGCACTAGAGAAAGCCCCAAGGGAATTGCTCTCAATCTGCAGTCCTTGCCTCAACCCCTTGCAAACTACTTTGCCACCAACTGAGCTCCCTTCCCTACCAGAGAAAGCTGAAGGCAGCCCAGGGATATGTAACAGATTACATAAGAGAAAGAAAAGGGAGAGAAAAGGAAGAAAAAAAGCAAGCAGGAAATCCAGCAAATCTTATTAGACCAACAGAACCATCCGTGTGACCAACAGCAGCTCAGGGCAGCTAGAGCCACAGTTGGAAGTGAGGAGAGGATGAAGGTAGAGATGGCTGTGCTGCTGTGTGCTTCACACACCCCTTTTGCCTGCTCCCACCCCGCTCTGCCAGAAGCAGCTTAGAATCATAGAACTGTAGAACTGTTGAGGTTGTCTGATGGTTTGGGAGTTCTCTGTCCCCCCACTTTGTGAAATGACCCAGACTAGAACTCAGCCGGCTGGAAGTTAAGGACTGAAGCTCTGTTTACAGCTCAGCACAATGGACAAGCAGAGATAGACACTATAGACAGGAATAGTTACAGACATAGACAAGTTAAAGGTGATACAGAAACACAACTCCCCTCCCAGAAATCAGAGACCCCAGGAGGGGCTCCCAACCACCCTTCCATCTTCTCCCCACCCCCATACCTTACCCCAAGGTTTGCCTTACACACAAGGTGAATTAGGAGGATTGGCCACGGGGGGTTAGAAGAAAAGTGGTTAGTGAAGATTAATTGGCAAAGAGGAGCCAGAAGCTAGACTGCCCGACATGCTGTGCCCCCAGAGAGAGACAGACTGCAACTGCCTTATCTAATGTTTTGAGTTATTTTTCCCAAACAATCTCAGCAAGCTTATGAGTAAATAGACATCATGTTTTCCTTTCACAGTCTATAGTGTAATTTCCTCTATTAAAATATTCCAGTTAGGCCTCAAACCAGCACAGGTTGGAAGAGACCTTTGAGATCATCAAGTCCAACCACTCACCTAGAGCTCAGAATCCCACCACGACTGCTAGGCCCACTGCCACCAAACCACATCCACATATCTTTTAAATAACCTCCAGGAATGATGACTTCACCACTTCCCTGGGCAGCCTGTTCCAATGCCTGGTAACCCTTTCTGTGAAGAAGTATTTCCTAATGTCCAACCTGGTACAACTTGAGGCCATTTCCTCTTGCCCTGACACTGCTGCACTGGGCTGCTCTGCAAAGCAAACCCTGCCTTTGTGGTACACCAAGTTACAGCAGAACAGGAGGGCTCAGGAGTGGAACTGAACTGGATTAAGTGTAAAAGGAATGGAGGCTCCACACCTCAGCAGTAACACTGGTGGCTCTCTGAGAACTCTGCCTGGCCATGGGAACCACAATCACATGTTGAAAAGGCTTTCCCAAGTCGTTTGGGAGATGCTGTCAGACAGCTCTCGCTTCTCTGCACCACACTACATTGCCCACTGCAAAGGTTCATGCATGCAGAGCGCCTCCACCGCTTGCCACGGAGCAGCAGCAAGCGATACACAAAAGCTGATCTTCATTGTAACAAACCCAGACAGCACAATCCTTTGCAACTAGGAGAAAAAAAAATAAATGAGCAGCAAGTGCACCCTACCCTGGGGTAAACCAGCAAACCATCATTTATTTAGATTTTGAAAGGAGTAATTGCACCTACCCTTGACTCTAAGTACCCATGTGTAATGGAGCAGGCAGCAAATGCAATTAAATTCAACGTCAACAGCATTAAACATCAGTTCTTAACTCTCAGCCTACCCCATCCATCAGCTAACAAGCACCCTCAACTTCCTCCAGAGACCTTCAGAGCAGAGCTCTGCTGGCTGTTCCTCCCTGCTCTTCAGCAGGTGAATTCACCATCTGCAGCAGGAGAGGAGCAGCCCCACCTACAGCCCCAGCCCAAATCCTTCTGCGAAGGACAGGCAATTCCTTAACAGTTGCTTAGCTGGAAAGAACCTGAAAAAACATGCTCCATAACCCTCTGCTTTTTGGCTCTGTGAGCCAAACACCCCCTGCAAGACTGCCTATCTCACAGGGTGGAGACAGGGTTGAGTTATTTAAAGGCGAGGAGTAAAAGCACTCAGTGATGGAACACAAGAATCCCTCAGTGCAAGAACAATGAGGGAAAGCCCAAAGCAACTTCTCCAGGTGGTGACTTCCTCCAGAAAGCCATCAACTGCCAGATCACCATTGTGCCAAAAGCAGCCCCAACCTCCCCTGCCCAGCACCAAAGCCACAACCAAGAGACGCTGACAGGAAAAAGTAAGGACTTGTAGCTGTGGCAAAGACTGCTCTGCCCAAACAGATGCAGAGCAGAGCTGGGAAGGCAGAAACAGCTCCGTGCCCTCTTTGTGCCTTATCTGGGGCAACTGGGAAGCACTCAGCCCCATGGCAGCCATGGCAGCATCCTGCAGAGCACACCTGCCTGAGCAAGCATTGCTATGGGATGCTGCAGTAGGGGAATATCCTGCAGGTTGTTCCTCAGCCTCTTTCAGTCAGACACAACCTGCTGCTGCTGCTGGATCAGGAGGTTTTTCAAGTTTGCCAGCAGAATTATTGCTGGGCTGATGATAATCTCTGGCCACCTCCTGGAGGCACTGCCCAGCCATCCTCTTCTGCAATGAATGCTGCTTGGATTCAAGTCCTGTTCTCTTCCCACCATATGGTCCCACTTCCCCCCCTCCCTTGCTCAGCCACCATTCCCATAGAAGCTTGCAGGGAAATGCAGCCTCCCTCCTTCCCTCTGCTTTACTCCATAGGCACAGCTCTTTGTTTGGGCACATGAGGTGTCTCCTTAGCTGGTGTTAATTGGAAGAGTCACATCAACTCTCCTGGTGCCAACAGCCAGAAGCCACCAAGCTGGTGCTGCCCAGGACAGTTTGCATCCACAATCCTCTCCCAAAGAAGATTTGGACAACATCAAGGCTCCTCCAGTTTTTAAGGTGGACATTGGCTATTTCCCAGTGGTGCCTTTGGGATAAGCAGGTGGCAGAGGGGTCAAGCAGCACAGCAGCTCCCCAGCACTTCATTTCTCCTTGTGCACTGAGAGGGGAGGGGGAAGGGAGGCATCAGTATATCTGCTAAATTAGGGCAAGTCGAACAGCAGTGGCTGGCTGATCTGGTAGCAGAGAGGAATAAAGGAAAAAATGGTGGGGAAACTACAGTGCCATGCAGAGGGGCTCCCCAGATTCCTAAATAGTTCTTCTCCCCCACCCCAAAGAGCTTACTGAAATTTCACATTCAACCTCAGGTTGCCAAGGTCTCCAAGGAGAGAAGCTGTGTGCTCCCCCAGCCCATGCAGAGTCACAATTAGAGGGAGCTGGTGTAAAGACATTAAAGCACTTGCATGCAGCATCCCCTCCCTCCCCACGGTCCCACAGCCTGGGGGGAGACCAACAGGTGGGGAAGAGGCATGGGGCGAGACAGGATTATCAGGGATGCTGTGTCTGGCAGGCAGGCAGAACGTGTAACCGTGGCTGAGGCAGTTAAGAAGGCACTACAATAATACAATTCCCCTACGTACTTCAAGCCTGGAGTCTCCCAGGCCCTTACACTCAAAATGGAAACAAAGAATCAATTTCCTCCTCGGAGCTCAGCTCCCTTCTTTCTCCTTTCCCACTCATCTCCAAACGCTGCCCATTTCCCCCATTAAATTATTGCTGACAGAGCCCTTTAAATTACAATGCAGAATCTTGCACTGCCTAATCCACTTAACTCAACCCCAGCTGATTAAATTGGATGCCATATGGTGGGAGACCACTGGTGTAATCCACAGGGACAGTGACACACTCAACTCATTACCTGGAGCCCAGCACAGAGCCCACTCACCACACAACCTCTGTGCTGAAGCCCAGCTTGCTGCCAGGGATGTGATTTGCAAGATGTTGGTCTCCAGCAACCACCCCAGCTCTGGCAAAGTGGCTGTGGCATTAAATACAACCCCAAGCAGCTTTAAAAGGCACAAATTGTCCTCTATCTCTTCTGGCATCTGGCTGTTCCCCCATCCCCAGCTGGTGTAGCAAACACTCAGTCTCCCAAGGGCACTTTGGAAGCTGGGGATATTTGGTGCCTGGGGAAAGAAAAGAGGGAAAAACAAAAAGAAAAAGAAAAGAAAAGAAAAGAAAAGAAAAAAAAGGATCAATAAAACCAAAACAAACAACCAGATGGAGGAGGTCTGTCCATGGGGAAATGTGCCAATATCTGGATTGCACTGGTAGCTGTGATCACAGCCCTCGGACCAGGTCACTGTGCAATGATGAGGATTATAATTAAAAAGGTCACAGCCTAGAATAACACCCTGCAGTGCAGGCCACAGCTGGGGAGCACATTCCCATGGTGAAGGGGAGATTTGAGGACACACGCAGCAGCTGTTGTGGCTGGGCCACATCTGGGGAGCCAGCCCTCCAGCAGCACTTACAGCCACAGGGAAAGGATTTAGAGCCACAGGGAAAGGACCGTGGCCATCACCCACCCTAACAGCCTGCCAGCAGGTCCCACAGAGCAGCATTGGTCCATCAGGAAAGCCCCATCACAAGAACTGGCAGCACTAACAGCACTTCTCCCAGCATGGATTCATGCCCAAGAGGCCAGTGTGAGCCTTATTTTGTCATATGCCATTACAAATGCGAGAGACCAGTGGTTTTCCCAGGCTTAGAGTACACCCTAGGTGTCCTGCTTCACCTTCTTCACGTCTTAGTGACCAGGCCTCCCTCTTTCCCAACCAGCTGCATGGCCAAACTAAGCACTGGAATAAATTCAGTCTGCTCTGAGCCCCAGCAGAGCCTTTGCAAAACACATAATTAGCTGCAGACTAGAGAGGAGAGTTACAACACTCAAAAAAATGCCAGGGCAGGAGAACCAGCTGCCCTCACATACTGCAGGATTGCCACTCAGTTACCTAAAGCTGCATGATAACCACCCCAGAAAGAGCAATAACACACATCCAGAACCTGTTTTCTGACCTTTTTGAAAGCTTAAGATCAAACATTCAGTTTGCCACTGCAAGAAGCAGGAACTCACCTCTAAAAGCAGCAGGAAAAGTAGAAACCAAACATGGGAGGCCAGGCTTTAAGAAGAGAACCAACGTCTGTGAAAGCAAAGGTTCTTAGAGACACCTGTGTCATCACAAATCCCCAAACAGCATCACCTGCGATGCTCAACCTTCGGCCGGCACACGGCTCACAGGGCTGGGCTCACGCTTCGGCCGGCACACGGCTCACAGGGCCGGGCTCACGCTTCGGCCGGCACACGGCTCACAGGGCCGGGCTCACGCTTCGGCCGGCACACGGCTCACAGGGCCGGGCTCACGCTTCGGCCGGCATGCGGCTCACAGGGCCGGGCTCACGCTTCGGCCGGCACACGGCTCACAGGGCCGGGCTCACGCTTCGGCCGGCANCACGCTTCGGCCGGCACGCGGCTCACAGGGCAGGGCTCACGCTTCGGCCGGCACGCGGCTCACAGGGCAGGGCTCACGCTTCGGCCGGCACGCGGCTCACAGGGCAGGGCTCACGCTTCGGCCGGCACGCGGCTCACAGGGCAGGGCTCACGCTTCGGCCGGCACGCGGCTCACAGGGCAGGGCTCACGCTTCGGCCGGCACGCGGCTCACAGGGCAGGGCTCACGCTTCGGCCGGCACGCGGCTCACAGGGCAGGGCTCACGCTTCGGCCGGCACGCGGCTCACAGGGCAGGGCTCACGCTTCGGCCGGCACGCGGCTCACAGGGCAGGGCTCACGCTTCGGCCGGCACGCGGCTCACAGGGCAGGGCTCACGCTTCGGCCGGCACGCGGCTCACAGGGCAGGGCTCACGCTTCGGTCGGCACGCGGCTCACAGGGCTGGGCTCACGCTTCGGCCGGCACGCGGCTCACAGGGCAGGGCTCAAGCTTCGGCCGGCACGCGGCTCACAGGGCAGGGCTCACGCTTCGGCCCGCACGCGGCTCACAGGGCTGGGCTCAAGCTTCGGCCGGCACACGGCTCACAGGCTCCTGAATTTTTTTCTTTCCTCAGGAGGCAGCAAACTAACCTCACTGACAACATCTATTTTTTCCCCCTGCATTTTTCCTGAAGTCATACTATTTCAGTAGCTTCCTAAGGGCATTTAGAGGTGCCACACGAAGCAGCTTGCCCTCACCCTGCAGCTGCCCCAAGGAAAGAGCCTCTGACACAGCTCTGCCAGGGTGGGAGGTACAGAGGGTACCCCCAGCGGCCATGCATGGTTTTATTCCTGATGTCAGTCTGTTAGCAGGTGATGGATGGATGCTGACAGGCAAGGCCAGGCACTCCCCTCATTAAGGATAATAATATAATTTACAGAGCATCCCCAAGGCCCTGTGCGGTTTCACCAACTCTCGCTCTCATTCTGATGGATGCTGAGCTCCTATCAGTCCCACTGGTCATGGTGATAGCGAATGGAGGTGCCGAACATTTGCCACAACCAAGTTTGAAGCCTGATACCGGCTGTGCAGTGTAGTGCAGAAGGGTTGTGCAGCAACCCAGGCATCAGATCCTTGCTGCATGGAGAAGGTGCAGGTGTCCTGAGCTCAGCCTCCACACATTCCTGAAGCCCAGCAAGACAGAAAAGGTCAGATCCTCTGTGTCACATAAGCCTGCCTCCATGTCAAACCCTGACAGTAAAACCAGCACCATGCAAAACGTGTTTAGTGTGGGGGCATTTGCATCCATTGCATACACCCACAAGATGAAGCAGTTTTGTCCCATCTGCTTTTCAGACTTGCATTTGGCTGCAGAGCTGGGGAAGACTCTGCTGGAGCGCAACAAAGAGCTGGAGGACTCCCTGCAGCAGATGTATGCCACCAACGAGGAGCAAGTGCAGGAAATTGAGGTAGGGACACAGTCAGGCCAGAGGTGGGCACGGGAGTTGCTCAGCCACCTCTGCCACCTGAGGGGCATGGTGGGGAAGGGACATTTCCATCAATGCCAACGACTCAGTAAGAAGGGAATGGATGTGCCACGGGGCATGGGAGTTAATGCATCTTCTGTATGTGCCTGAAAGGGGGTGGATGGAAGTCTGGTCAAACATTCCCAGTCCTGGAGAGGGTCTCTGTCCCCTCACTAATTGGTATTTTCCCTCCCCACCTCCTGCTCAGAAACGCATGCCAGATTTTGGCACCAGGCTGCATCTGGGTCACGTTTGGCCTTTCCCTGCCCATCCGCCAACCTTCACACTCATTTCCCTTTGCTCTGCTGCAGCTTTCCCTCAACTCCAGTTATTCATAATCACATTTGTTCCCAGCTGGCCCCTCAGCACCCCAGAAACACAGCCCCCTTTGTTACAGGCATAAAATAGCTCTTTCTCTAAGAGCTGCAATCCAAACCACTGCTTCAAGAATCCTTTGGGGTCAGAGCAGTTATTTCTAAGAGCCTCCAGAACTGATCCTAGAGGCTTAAACCTGCCCTATGGGGAGGATTTTCATCCACTGGAAAACTTCTAAGGATCTGAGAATTAAAAAAGATTGGAACCCCCTTGATTTAAAAGGACACAGGGCATAGGAGGGCTGTGAGTTCCAAGGAGCAGCATGTGATGGCTGCAGGCATCTGAGAGTTGATGTCAGAGGAAACTGGTGGATGAATTTAGCTATCCACAGCAGCCCTTCAGGAGTGCAGTAGGATTTGGGAGCTGAGCTGAGCAAGCTCTTGAGTAGATGCCCCTCTCCCAAGATAAAATATTGCAATGCCAGACTCACTGAAAGGGCTCTTTGAACAGGCAGAAACCACCAGAAACCTCCTCACATTTCACACACTCAGGGTTTTCTCCTGAACTCCCCAGGAAGTGCAGCTTATGCAATTGATCCATCAGACAATCCAATAGCCAACTGGTAAAGGGTCTCAGTCACAGGAATATCAACTTTCCTTGGGTACTGAGAATGAAAAAGCAGCTGAATAGAGAGAGAATGAGGTTAGTGCCCTTCGCAGAGGGCAGCAGAAGTTCAATCATATTTTAGACGCAAAACTCTCCACAGAGGCAATGAATATTTCAATGGTGGAAGAGACTTCAACCAGGCAGAGGATAAATCAGCCACAAAAAATGCATTAACAGAGGAAGCAAAGGCTGTGGGAATTTTTGCCTCTGAAGCAACCTGGATTTTGGATGTGGAGTGTTTCTGGTTGCTTTTTCTTGCAGTACTTGACCAAGCAACTAGAGATGTTGCGGCAGATGAACGAACAGCATGCAAAAGTCTACGAGCAGCTGGACCTGACAGCACGGGACCTGGAGCTAGCTAACCAGAAGCTGGTGCTGGAAAGCAAAACATCCCAACAGAAGATACAGTGGTACAGCCTCCCCTCCTCCCACTGCGCACCCGAGACCTTCACCTCACCCTTGCCCAGCCCCAAAGCGCAGCCTGTCCTTGCTCTTTAAGCCATTCTCTTATCAGTCAGGTTTTGCAGCTATCCACTACACAAGCCCGTGGCACTGATGCTGGTTAGCAGAGGTCAGGCATAGCATAGACACCCCTGGGACAAGGGTTGGATAGAGTGAGTGTCTGATCTGCCAGGAGACAGACATAGAAGCCCCTCCTCGGATGCATTTCCTTGAAGAAGAGGCATATTAACTGTATCAGGGAGGTCCCCAACACACAACCTGGCAGCAGCACTAGACACAGATCCAGCTCCTGTGGAATTCTGGTTAGTCCCTGCTGAAACACCAGTTTAGCAATGATACTTCTGTCCTCAAACAAGCCCCTGATCAAGGTCAGCCCTGGAAACAACAGACTAAGCCATGTTCTTGCCATGCAGCATCTTTTGCAAGCAACTGTGCAGGGAGGGAGTTTCAGGGCAGAGAAGGTCACAAACTGCATTCACAGCCAGAACAAAATGAAATCCCTGCCCAGTCTCTAGGGCTTTATCTCTACAAGATAAAGCAGAGGGAGAGAGAAAACAGCTTGCCTGTTTGCTTCTAGTGCAGAGGTGTTCCAGCATAGTGCTCATGGGCCAGAGGGGACTGTTTTACCCAACTGATTTGGGGACAGAGGGTCTCAAATGAATGCAATTCCTTGCTGCTGCTTCACCCTCACCCCCCCACCCCCCCACCCC
>VWZE01013273.1:256362-278392 GCA_013396675.1 Eubucco bourcierii
AGCTCGTCAAGCGCCCCGGTGCGTGAGGCGTGGAGAGAGGGAGGAAGAGGAAGGAGGGGCGGGGCATGGGGCCTGAGTGACATGGAGAGCGGGCGGGGCGTGGTCAGCACGCATGGGCGGGGCTCAGCACAGTGTCCTATTTGGGGTTGGGCATGGCTCGATAGAGGGGGCGGGGGCGAGATGAGATGGGCGAAGCTTTGCCCCTGTGCTTTTGTTCTGTGATTGGGCGGCAGCGGGATGGGGGCGGGGCTTGGCCTAATGAGTCTGTCTGTCGCTGGGCGGGGCCAAGCAGCCCCAGGTCCCGGTGCCGGTGGCCCCGCCGGCACCTAACGTGGACATCCCGTGATGTGTTCTAGGAGCAGTCGCAGTCGGCCACCCTCGACATTCCCATGGGTGAGTCTCTCTGCAAAACGGTCCCGGACCGAGGTCCCGGGTTAAATGCCCGGAGGTGGGTCAGGCTCGGGTCTGCAAAGTCCATGCTCAGTGCACAGACCCGAACCCCGGTGAAAACACCACCGAGGTAGGGGCATCGCTCAGGCCTGAGTGCCGCAGCCTGGACCAGTCCTTTTCCCTGCTTCAGAACCTGCTGGGGACATGGCTCCAGCTCAGGACACAGCCTGCCTTCTCTTACAGATCGTGTGACAGTGACCTACAGCCGGAGCAGTGGCCCCGGTGGGCAGAATGTCAACAAAGGTGAGGAAGATGTTCTTCCTTTAAAGGAAAAAAATCAGTCTGCAGTTGTTTCTCTGTACTTTGCGGTAAAATATTGAGAACTTGGAAGTTAAAGACCTGCCCAATGATTTTTCATTATGCTGAATTTGAACACAATTTCTGAGTCCCCATGTGTCCAGCTCTGGAGCCCTCAGCACAGTAGACACCTGGACTCACTCCAGTGGAGGAGGCCACAACAATGATCCAAAGTCTGGAGCACCTCTGCTCTGCAAGGCCAATCTGAGAGACTTTGTGTTGTTCTGCCTGGAGAAGAGAAGGCCTTTCTGGTGGCCTTTCAGTACTTAAAGGGGAGAATCAGAAAGATGGGGACAATTTTTTTTATCAGGGCCTGTTGTGGCAGAACAAGGGGTAATGACTTTAAACTAAAAATAAAAAAGAGATTTAGACTGGATAGGATAATTCTTTTTTTTTTACACTGAGGGTGGTGAGACCCTGGCCCATCCCTGCAACTATTCCAGGTCAGGTTGTTTGTGGCTCTGAGAAGGGCACTAGATGACCTTTCAAGGTCCTTTCCACCAAAACCAGGCTGTGAATCTATGATAGACCAGTGGTAATATATTGGATTCTCTTAGAAACACTCTTACTGGGATCATTACTGCTAACACATGCCACATGAACTACCACCATCATCTAATCTGTTTCCATTGATCCAACATACAACAAGCCAAATGGATTCTGAAGCTTCACAGCACCATAAATCCTCAGCTTAATTCAAGCAAACTAAAAATATTTCCTGTTCTGCCATTGTCTTTAAAATTAAGATAGTGACTGACAGCAGCAACAAACCTCGTGGTGTTTAGAAAGGCAAATACCATGGCAGAGGCTCCATAGGAATTTACATTTTGTCTTACAAAGCAGCATGTAAAAATAGAGCAAGAAAAAGAATTGTGATCATTCAGGAAATTGCTACTGGGAGCATCCTGTGTTCAAAGCCAGCAGTGAACAGACTGAATCAGCTGGGGAAGGCAAGTCATTGCACTGAAAAACAACCCCAAAATTGCTGTTTTTCTTCACAGTGAATTCCAAAGCAGAGGTTCGGTTCCACTTGGCATCAGCAGACTGGATTCCAGAAGCTACGAGAGAAAAAATGGCATCGATGGTAACCAACCCCACTTCCAGCCCTGGTTTAACTGCCAGCATCTTAGACAGGATGTCAGACGTTTCAGGAGGTTTTGGTGATCACAATTTCCCCTCTTAGCACAGGAACAGGATAAACCGAGCTGGTGAGCTGATTGTGAACTCTGAAGAGAGCCGCTACCAGATGAGGAACCTGGCAATTTGTCTGGAGAAGATCAGAACCATGGTGACAGAGGCAACTGAGCAGCCCAAGGTGGTGTCAAAGGAGACTACAGAGATGCTCATAGAAAGGTACCTCTATTGAAATGGCCTTTGAGGTGGATTCAGATTGCCATGTTACATGATTTAATTTAGTGCAGCATTTTCAATCAATCTCCTTCATGCTCATTTGTTCTTTACAGTGAGGGTGGTGAGACACTGGAATAGGTTGCCCGGGAAGGTTGTGGATGCTCCTTCCCTGGAGGTGTTCGAGGCCAGGTTGAGTGACCTGTACTAGTGGGAGGTGTCCCTGCCTATGGCAGGGGGTTGGAAGTAGATGATCTTTGAGGTCCCTTCCAACCTTACCATTCTATGATTTGCATTTCCTTATTAGTTCTTTCTTTCCTCATTTAAAATCACAGAACTTTGGAGGTTGGAAGGGACCTCCAAGGATCATAGAGTCCAACCACCCTGGCAAGACAGGATCTCCTCAGGTAGTTTGTGCAGGAATGCATTGAGGCCTTGAGTAACCTGTACTAGTGGGAGGTGTCCCTGCCTATGGCAGAGGGTTGGAACTAGATGATCCTTGAGGTCCCTTCCAACCTTACCATTCTATGATTCTATGCATCCAGGCAGGTTTTGAAAGTCTCCAGAGAAGGAGACTCCACAACTTCTCAGGGCAGCCGGTTCCAGTGCTCTGTCACCTTCACTGTAAAGAAGTTTCTCCTCATGTTGAGGTGAAACCTTCTCTGTTCCAGTTTGTAGCTGTTGCTCCATGTCTTATTGCTGCTGACCACCAAATAGAGATTGGCCTCATCCACTTGACACCCACTCCTCAGATATTTGTATACACTGATCAGATCTCCTCTCAGTCTTCTCTTCAGACCCAACAGCCCTAGAGCTCTCAGTCTCTGGTCCATTAGATTTTTAACTGCTTTCTTGGATGACATTGCAAGAACAATGTCTATTTGTGAACATTTGTCAGCTTATCAAATCTGCATATAACAGTGCTTAAAGTTCAGAGCATGTTAGGGAGGATGGAAGGGACCTCTGGCGATCTTCAGGTACAACACCCCCCCTGCCAGAGCAGGACCATAGAACCTAGAGCAGTTCACACAGGAACACATCCAGACAGGCCTTGAAAGTCTCCAGAGAAGGAGACTCCAAAACCTCTCTGGGCAGCCTGTGCCAGTGCTCTGTGACCCTTACAGTAAAGAAGTTCTTCCTCACGTTAAGGTGGAACAAACTGTGCTGTAGTTTACATCCATTCCCTCTTGCCCTGTCACAGGGTGCAAGCAAGAAGAGGTTGAACATTAAATACTGAGGTTGAATGTTGACATTTTCTCTGTACACCCTAAAGGATCTTTTTGTTGTTTCAGGGTGGAAAAAATGAACCGTGAACGACTACGGAAGAAAAAGATACACTCGAGTATAAAACAGAGCAGGAAGGCAGACTTTGACTGAGAGCAGCAGAGCACCAAGCCCCTGGGCACACCATCTTTTTGAAGGAGTGGCCCTGGCAGTTGTAAGGGATGCTAAACTCGCCAGGCATATTGCATAAAACTGGTCTAAAAGCGTAAATAAAAATGTTCAACATCTCCTGTGGAAGTTAATGCTACGTTGTGACAGCCTGACAGTTGTTTTGCAGAGGAATGACTGTTTATAGAGTTAGACAATATAATCATGGAGTTGTTTTGGTTGGAAAAGATCTCTAAGGTCATCAGGTCGAATCGTTGACCAACACCACCACACCTATTAAGCTGTGTCCCAAAGTGCCATGTCCGCGTGTTTCTTGAACACCTCCAGGGACGGTGACTCCACAGGCAGCCTGATCCAATCCCTGACCACTCTTGCAGCAAAGAAATTTTCCTAATATCCAACCTAACCCTCCCTCTGACACAACTTCAAGCCATTTCCTCTCCTGTCACCTGATACTAGAGAGAAGAGACCAACCCCCACCTCACTCCATCCTCCTTTCAGGGAGCTGTGGAGATCAATGAGGTCTCCCCTCAACCTCCTCTTCTAAACAACCCCACTTCCCTCAACTGGTCCTCACTAGTCCCGTTCTCCAGACCCCTCACCAGCTTTGTTGCCCTTCTCTGGACACACTGCACGACCTCAGTGTCTCTTGTAGTGAGGGGCCCAGAACCAAACCCAGTACTTAAGCTGCAGCCTTGCTGGTGCCATTTTGATTTGAGAGAAGCTAAAAATGGAGATTTTTACTTGGCTATTTCAAACTGATCTTTAAATTCTTCTGTGTTCTTCACCCATCTCCCTGTTCTAAGAGAGCACCCTCTGCTGCTGGACACAAAAGCAGCAGCAGGCTTTTTGGGGGGTGGGAAGAGAAGAGTAAAAAGCATTTGCAACTACACATGTAAAGTAGGAACTGCAGCATTCACCATTCCAAGCACTTTCTCTCTCCCTTTTAGTCGATTTTTTTTCCCCTAACAAAAAAAAACCCCATTGTGTTAACATTGTGTTAAATGACTCAAAAGCCATGGCAGGAGTTTGGCAGGAGGCAGCTGGTCTCTGTTAGTGCTAGAAGGCAGAAAAAACACCCTGTGTAAGTATAGGAGGACTTCTGGTCCTCGAGGTGACCCCCAAAAATGCAAGGCTGGGTCTCAGAGGTTTTTAAAATCTCTCAGTAATGGACTCCATTTTCAGGCTCACAGGAGGTCAGGGGTTGGAAGGGACCTAAGGAGATCATTGAGTCCAATTCCCCTGCCAGAGCAGGACCATACAATCTAGCTCAGGTCACACAGGAACGCATCCAGATGGGTCTTGAAATTCTCCAGAGAAGGAGACTCCACAGCCTGTCTGGGCAGCCTGTGCTAGTGCTCTGTGACCCTTACAGTAAAGAAGTTCCCCCTTGTGTTGAGCTGGAACCTCCTGTGCTGTAGATTATATCCATTGCTCCTTGTTGTATCCCAGGGAGCAGTGAGCAGAGCCTGTCCCTCCACTCCTGACCCCAGCCCTGCAGATAAACATTTATTAAATCTCCTCTCAGTCTTCTCTTCTCCAGACTAAGCAGCCTCAGGTCCCTCAGCCTCACCTTATCAGGCAGTGCTCCAGTCCCCTCATCATCCTCATAGCCCTCTGCTAAACCTTCTCCAGAAAATCGCTGCCCTCTTAAACTGGGGAGCCCAAAACTGAATGCAGTACTCACCAGGGCAGGGTAGAGGGGGAGGAGAACCTCCCTTGATCTGCTGGACACACTCTTCCAAATACTCCCCAGGATCTCATCGGTCTTCTTGGCCACAAGGGCACATTGCTGTCCCACAGACAACTTGGTATCCACCAGCACTTCCAAGTCTTTCTCTACAGGGCTGCTCTCCAGCAGATCACCTCCCAGCCTGTACTGNGGAGTGTCTCAAAGATGCCAAAATGACACTTTTTTGGTATCTCCTAGGGCCCCAGTGGCCTAATGGATAAGGCACTGGCCTTCTAAGTCAGGGATTGTGGGTTCAAGTCCCACCTGGGGTGAGGGAAGGTGGTTCTGTTTTAGGCAAAACCCCCATTAAAAGAGGAAAAAGCTCTGTGTTGGGCTCTGTAGCATAAGTGGGAGGAGTGGGAGGGGCTCTGCTGCTACAGCCCACTGCCATTTAGAACAGGGCACCTCAGAGCTCTGTGCTTCCACAGCCCATATCACTGCTTATATCTACAGTGATGTAAGCCCCACCTCAGGCTGCCCACCTCCCCCCTCTGCAAGTGCCCAGATTCTCCTGCCTAAGACTTTTCTGTGCAGGAGGGGTGGCTGCCAGCTCCCACACTCACAAAGGGGTCTGCAGCTTGATGCTGTGCCCTGGCTCTGATAAGCAAGAGGTGTGTCAGTGCTTGAAACATACCTGACACTGAAAGCCATCACAAGAACATTAGCTGGCACAGCAACAGTTGAGACCTCCCATGACCAGATGTCACAGACATCCACCTCCTGCTGCTCAGGTTCCCCTTTGCAGATTTGTAGAGCAAGATTTGCAAATTTTTTTCTTAAAACCTTGATGCCAGCACACACCACGGGAGTTATCATAGCCCCACAGACTAGCTTGGGTTGGAAGTGACTTTTTAAAGCCATCGAGTCCATCCCCCTGCTGTCAGCAGGGACATCTGCAACTGGAGCTGGTTGCTTAGAGCTCCAACCAAACCTGACCTGCAATGGCTCCGGGGATGGGACAACTACCACCTCCGGGCAACCCGGGCCAGCGTCTTTCTATCCTCAGTGTAAAAAAAAAAAAAATTAACCTTCCTCTGTAGTCTGAATCTTCCTCTTCTAGTTTCAAACCCTCACCCCTTGCCCAGTCACAGCAAAGCCCTGCTAAAATTCTGTCCCCACCTTTGTGATTGTCCCCCCTTACGTACTACCGAAAGGCCACCAGAAGGTCTGCCAGGTTTGGAGAAGCCGAGATTTAAAAGCACAAGCCTCTGCGCCAGTTACACACCAACGAACATCCACCAGAGCCAAGGCCTGAGGGTGTCCCTGCAGGCGCAGAATCGCTGCTCACGGTGACAGCGAACCCCTGCGGCCAGGGACGCTCCGCAAGCCGAGGCGGATCCCCGGAGCGGAAAAGAGTCACCCCAGATGGGACTCGAACCCACAATCCCTGGCTTAGGAGGCCAGTGCCTTATCCATTAGGCCACTGGGGCTGCACATTCAGAGGCATTTGGTGCCTTAACTTAACTCTCTGATGGCCGGAGGGCAGCGCAGCCGCTAGGCACATGAGCAAAGAATCCTACGCGGCTCCGAAAGGGCCCCTCGGGACTGAGCATCCCCCAGAGCAAGGCAGCCCCCTTCTCACCAAGCCACGCAGCTCTCCCTTTTCCCACCATCGCCCAGTAAAAGCGCCCAGAGCGGCCCCAACTCTGCGAGAGCGCAGAAACGTAGCCAGGTGCCGTGAGTGGGAGACACGGGTGGGACCAGATTGGGGACGTCCAGGGCCTGGTTCCGCCCGCGAGCCCTCACCCCACGCTGCCGCTGTCCACGGCCCGTGTTCAATGCAGAAAGGCACACGCACGCCTTCCTTACCCTGCTCCCCAACAACGGGGCCGCTGGCGCCGGACCCCGCGGAAAAAGCGCGGCGGGCGCAGCAGCGCAGGCTTCAGCTGGGGCTGAGCTCCCGTGCGTTCACCTTCACACGCGGTACAGGGCTCCGGGAGCTCCCAAACCCATCCCCATGCAAGAGACCCCTGGGGAGTTGCAAGGCAGATACCCCACCCGAAAAATGCCCCCGGTGTGGGCACGTGCCTCGGGGCCGTGGGCCCACACTCCTACGCCCCGGAACGGTTCACCACCAGGGGCATTGATCGCATCCGTCCCGTCCCGTCCCGCCCCACCCCTGCGGGGAAATTAAACAAGTCAAGCATCTCCCGTGGCTTTAAAACAACCACGAAGGGACTCGAACCCTCAATCTTCTGATCCGAAGTCAGACGCCTTATCCATTAGGCCACGTGGTCCCCCACAACACTTGTTCGGGGACTGTAACACACATCGGGGTGGCCTGGGGCTCGAGGGGTGTGTCCCTGACACCCCCCGCACACCACTCACATTCCCACCCATCATGGGATTAGAGCTTTTCCTCCAGACCCAGAGCTGGCAATGAGGGTGAGCAAGCAGGGGTCCCTCCCACCCTCAATGCTAGAAGATCATTGTAGACTCCTCCCAGCCTCATCTTACCCACTATGTGCTGACAGAGATAGTGCCATGCAGGAGTGAGCAGTAAAACTCCCCTCCTGCCACCAGCCTCACTGCCCACCGCTTAAGCAGATACACTGAGGACACCAGCAATTAGGAACACAGATGGGTAACCAAAATGCAAAGAGCTGACAGCACCCAGGAGACACACCCAGCACAGAGCAGCTGGGGTGCTCTGGGGTCACCCAAGTGCAGGCCTTCCCTGCCATATCACCACAGAAATCAAAACCAAGACCATCATGTCCAGCCAAAGCTGTGGAGGAAGGAGCAGGAGGAAAGGAGGTTTAGAATCCCAGGGCTGGGTATTACCAGGGAAGGAAGAAGGATGTGGCTATCTGGAACCCTGGAGACAACTCCTTCCTTACCATGACATCATTCAGTATGATGGTCATGATGTCAGTGTGCCAGTGGTGATAGCGCCTGCTCCAGTGTAGCACCACTACAGCTTAACAGTGTGACACAAGAGAAGCACCACGAGCTTCACTAAACTTCTGTTCATTATCAAGAGCACCTCCACTGTTCTCCTCCAGCTGAGTTTGGCTGCTTCCCCAAACTCACAGCCTCATTTGATCCTAAAAAAGAGTTCCTTGAATCCTGCCGCAGGGCAAGGAGGTATTTTAAGCTCTTCCACAGCCATGGGAGGTTTTAAGGACATGCTGGTTTCTGGGATACAGCTTCAACTAACCTTCCTTTTCTGATGTGTCCATCAAGCAAGAGCTGAGCTGAGCAGAGATGTGCTGGAGAGAAAGGGCTGCACAAGGAGAGCACTCGTTGGTGTGCAAAGCTTCCCAGTACAGCGGGTGGCAGCAGCCAGCAAATCATCTAGGGGAGCTGCCCCAGCTCCATCCATCCTGGTCCCCAGAGAGCTCACCAAGTAGTGGAGAACACGAGGGGATATAGAGCACAAAGCCAGGTGGTGTCAGATGGGGAGAGGCTGGTGTGAATGGGGGGAACAGGTGAGCAGCACCAAGCTAAATGTGTGGTGGGGATGGTGTGGCCAGGCAAGTCTGATGCCTGACTATGGAGTGGGGGTCACGACTCCAAGCACCAGGTGGGACACGCCCCAAGGATGTCATGTCAGGGTACAGGCAGGGCTGCAGGGAGCACCTTGTTGCTCGGCAGCCATTGCCTGTTCTTGCCCAGCACCAGGGAAAGACGTTTGGCACTCAGTGCTGGTTCCCCTGAACAAGCCAGCAAAGACACTTCTGCTCAGGAGGAGTAGCAAGTTCAGCCTTCTGCTGCCTGAAATTCAGCGCTCCAGAGAGCAGAGAGGAGCCTAAGCAAAGCCACAGCTGATGAAGTTCCTCAGACCATGTAGTGAAACAGCCTGGGTCCCCCAAGATGCTGCCACCAGGACTTCCCACCTCCAGGAGATACAAAGAAAATGCTGCCTGAACAAAGGCAAGTGATCAAAACCCCCAGGAGCCACCTGATTCTATCCACACTTGTAAGAGGATGCAAAAACAGTTCTCTGGCCACACATTCAATCACAGCCCTGAAGCTGGTCACTCAAAGAAGTGGAGGTTAACTGGTTCCAAGTAATCTCAGGCTGGAGACCCCTCTTTAGCCCCTTTCCTCAGCCCCTGGAACAGACAGGATTTGTTGAGACTGGAGCTCAGCAACCTGGGCCTGCCAGCAGGCCAGTGCCCAGGACTTCAGCAGGTTTACTGCTTTCCAGGCGGCAGAGTCATTTCCTGTCATACCTAAGAGCAAAAAATTACTTAGTAAGAAACTTCACTTTTAAGTTTTACTTGTGTGACATCATCCTGACCACAGCTGCCTCTTAAAATCCATTAACTCCACAGGAAAAGACCCTCCAAGCAACATGTAATGCAACAAACCTGAGAGGCGCTTAAGTGGAGAAGTCTGGCCTCAGGGCACAACAGCCAAACTCCATGACCCCAACCACTTGCCCTTCGTGGAGATGTGGTTTCTGGTGGAGGAATAAAGCTTCCTTCCCGTTAGAGCTTGTTCTCTGGGATGAGGTTTGCATGACACCTGCAAGGTAGTCATCCCCCAGCATCATTTGGCTTTCTGTTGGGGGTCAGATGTAGGTGACAGTACAGGGGGTAAAGAAATGCAGCTGAAATTCCCTGCTCAGCCCTGACTCAATACAGACTCAGCTCTGCTTAGGCAAGGCTAAACACACAGCTTCAACCACTCTGCTTTTGCACCTCGTGGAAGATCTTGGAATGCCCTGAGCTCTGAACCGAACCATTTGGTGCTTTCAGTAGCAACCCTCCAAACCCATCTTTTCAGTAGCACCCCTCCAAAACTCCATCCTTTTGGTAACACTCCTCCAAAACTCAGCCTTTCATTAACATTCCTCCAAAACCCATCATTTCATTAATATCCCTCCAAACCCCATCTTTTCATAACAGATCCCAAGGCAAAAGCTGGTTATTATTCCTTCAGCAACAATCTCACTTAAGCCAGGACCTCACGACTGGCTAGATGAAGCATCTACCTTTGCACCACAGACTGGGACAGTTTGCAGCTGTTCCTTGTGGCTTCTCTTTTTCAAGAGCTCTAAATGGGGACCAGTGGCCAGGAGCAGAGAACCACACCATCCGTATGGCATCGTGTACATCTTGTTTACAGCAGTCGTCGGCTCAGTGAGCAATCCTGGAGCTACCATGAGGATCTAGATGCCTCAGGATGCATGTTGTGGACCACCTTGACACCCCTTTCACTCTTCCCTCTATAAGCTCTGTTTTCATCATCTGTGCTGCCAAAGCCACATTCAGCAGGGTTCTCCCGGTGCATTAACCACCTTAACTGACATCCGCTACTGGAGATGGATGGGAATTTTCCTCCCCATCTGCTGTGCCCTGGTGAGGCTGCACTGGGAGTATTGTGTCCCATTTTGGGGTCCCTGTTCAGGAGAGACAGGAAACTATTGGAAAGAGTCCAGCAGAGGGCCATGAAGATGCTGAAGGGCCTGGAGCATCTCTGTGAGGAGGCAAGGCTGAGAGTCCTGGGGTAGATTAGCCTGGAGAGGTCGTGGAGTCTCCTTCTCTGGAGAGATTCCAAACCCACCTGGACTTTGTGATCCTCGGCAAGCTGCTGCTGGTGACCTTGCTTTAGCAAGGGAGTTGGACTGGATGAGCTCCATAGGGCCCTCCCAAACGCCATCATGGCCGGAATCTATAGAACACCTTCTCAGAGAGCAGCTACTGCAAACACCCACTGGCCGGAAGTGGCAAAAGGAGGAGGAGGAGGACGAAGAGAAAGATGCCGAGGGGAACTGAGGCATTAAACGGGGAGAAAAAGCAGGGAAACAGGGCTGCCACCGTCAAAAGGCTGCGCGTGGCACTCACCCCAGATGGGACTCGAACCCACAATCCCTGGCTTAGGAGGCCAGTGCCTTATCCATTAGGCCACTGGGGCTGCGCAGGGCGCGCGCCCCAGCCCGCGGGAACGGCCCCGAGCCTGGTACCCAGGAACAAGGAGCTGAGGAGGGGGCAGAGTAGCCCCGAGGGTGACCCACGTGGGAATTAAACGGGGCCTCGGGCAACCGGGAGCGGAGCCGGGCTCTACCGGGAGCTGCAGGAGTAGCGGCACGGCAGCGAACCTGGGCTTATTGTCTCACCACCCTCCGAGGGGATGAGGCGCGAAGGGGGAGCTGGGAAAAGCTGAAGTGGGTTTAAAAGTGGGGGCGAAAAATGGCCGACCACGAAGGGACTCGAACCCTCAATCTTCTGATCCGAAGTCAGACGCCTTATCCATTAGGCCACGCGGTCACTGACGGTGCTACAAGCCCCCAGTGCTCCTCCCAGCGCCCAGCATCATCCACCTGTCCCCGAGACTACCGGAGCCCCCGGCAGCGCCCAGACCCCAGCACCACCTATCTGCCCACCGGAGCCCCCGGCAGCGCCCAGACCCCACCATCACTTCACCTGCCCAGGCTCCCACCGGCATCCCCATCAGCAGCCAGCCCCCAGCATCCTCCACCCGCCCCCGGGGCTCAGTAGAGTCCCCGACAGCGGCAGCGCTGCGGTACCCTGGAGTCGGGACATGGGGAGGGAGCGGGAAATGAAGCGTGGGGTTGCTCGGCTGCGCTACAGCTGGGACTGCTGGAGTGGGTCCAGAAAACTGACACCAAAATGACCAAAGGGATGAGAGAGTTTGGAGTTGTTCAGCCTGGAGAAGAGAAGGCTCCAGGGAGACTCTAGTGTGGCCTTTCAATACATAAAGGGTCAGTTGAAAAGATGAGGACAGACTTTTAGCAGGGCCTGTTTGTGACAGGACAGGAGATGATGGTTCGGAAGCAAAAGAGGGAGATTCAGACTCAATCCACAGAAGAAATGTTTTAAACTGAGGGTGGTGAGACCCTAGCCCAGGTTGCCCAGAAAGGCAAAAGATATCCTATCCATGGAACCACTCCAGGTCAGGCTGGAAGGGACTCTGAGTAACCTCCTCTAGTCGTAGATGTCCCTGCTGACTGCAGGAAGTTGGACTGGATGATCTTGAGAGGTCCCTTCCAACCCAAAACATTCTATGGTTCTGTGACAGTCCTGCAGCCAGGGCTCGAAAGAGAGCAGCCTCTTCTCTCCTCTCATGTCACACAGACACTAATTCCCGTTCCACTTCAGGGGGGTTATAGCAGAGCCAAGGCTCTGCAAATGAGACGAGATTTGCTTCTGAGTGTCTCTGGCTCCTTGCCTTCTGTCTGTGGAGTTGTGCCCTTTCTTTTCCTCTCCCTCAAACCACCAGACTTTTCTTTTAATGACCTTATTTTTTTCCCCTTTACCACAGCCAAAGGCTGCTCCCAAGAGCCAGCTGAGTGCATCAAACCATTAGCAAATTCTTCCTCCCAATGCAAATAAATACATAAAAAGCCTGGCTTCTGTTTACAACATACCCATCCCTCATTAATAAATGGCAAGCCAAGCTCCACGTAACGACTGACACATCCCAGAGCCGTTCATAGCACACACACACTACCACCATCCTCCTTACCTGGGAGCAGGAGATGCTGCTGCAAGCTTTTATAGCTATCCTCACCTTTTCTCTTGGGACAGGTAAGTCCTGGAGGGATAGAAAAGCTTTGAGGAATTCTGCTTTCATCTCTCTGAGAAGGGATTCACCTGCGTTAATGATGGTTTTGATACCCACAGCTGCATGCCTGTTTCTTTTGGTCCATATCTCTCTCAGGGGTGTAGATCTTGCCTGATCCTTTCCTGATTCAAGTGGAATTTTGTTTTATCTATTTTGTCTAGCAAGGGCTGCTCCAAAGCATGTCTGTACCTACTACGATGTTATTGAGTACTTGAACATCTCCTCTCACAGCAAGCTGCACTCACACATACTGCCCAAGACAAACCTGAAGGAGCCCCTGGAAGTGAAGATGGATTTTCTGCTGGTGGCTATTCTCTCTGTGGTAAGGACCCAAAATTCCCAGACAATTGCTAGACTGGGGTCTAAGTCTTCTGACAGGCAGGGTGGAGCCAGAAAGGCAATGGGGATGAGAATTAGCCTCTTCCACTTCTTCATATTTCTGCTAGTTGAAAGCCTTTTTGGAAGATTGGGAGTAAATTCTCCCAACTACTTCCAGGAAAAAGTTCAGAGGCAGGTTCAGATGAACACTCTGCTTTAGAGCAGGCTCTAAACCCAACCCCGAGCAGTACCTAAACTGAGCAAAACATTTGCAGGTCACTGCCATGTAAATGTGAACAATCTGCTTTAGAGCAGGCTCTAAACCCAACCCTGAGCAGTACCTAAACTGAGCAAAACATTTGCAGGTCACTGCCATGTAAATGTGAACAATGATTTGTTTCTCAAACCTCTGGACCCTATGCTCCTACTCTTCAGCTGTAGGACCAAGATCCTGCAGCTGTCCTCCTGAGCTGAGGTTCTGCAATCTCTTCTGTCCATGTCAAAAGCAACACAGGAGAACTTCTGGGCTCTGCATTGGATGTACCTAAGAAAATCAGATAAACACCCTCCCTTTTGTTTCTCCAGGTCGAGAAGCTCCAGACAGTCACTTTTTACTTTGTGTTGAACCTGGTAGGTCCCTTGAGAGCATTTCAGTCCTGTGATGCCCAGCATGGTGGCTGAGCCCAGCACTCATTTCTCTCCTGCAAATTCTTCCTCCAGGAATGGAAAAACACTTTTGCTACCTGGGACCCAAAGGATTTCTGCAACATTACCAAGGTTGTTCTGCCCACGGAAGTGTATTGGTCCCCCCCAATCTTCATTTTAGAAAAGTAGGTTCCTCTTCCTTTTTTATCCACTGGCTTAAGAGAAATATAACTGAGGGGAAACAAACAAAAAAACAAAACAAAACCAAAAAAAGCCTTTTGAGCAGGATCTGTTGTGACAAGACAAGAGGTGATGATTTTAAAGTAAGAGAGGGAGATTCAGACTAGAGAGAAGGAAGAAATGTTTGACCTTGAGGGTGATGAAACACTGCCCCAGGTTGCTCAAGGAGGTGGGAGATGCCCCATGGCTAGAACCATTGCAGGTCAGGTTGTTTGGGGCTGTGATCAACCTGCTCTAGTTGCAATGTCCCCGTTTACTGGACTTTAAAGGTCCCTTCCAAGCCAAACCATTCTGTGATATTATTATAGGAAATGGGATTAACTTGATATGGTTAAAAGTTGTTCCCTTGAGCTCTCTGGAACCAAGAACCTCATAATTTAGATTAATGTTGACCACAGTTTATACAAAGCACTTTGTGGCTCTTTGATATTGTAACATCTCCCAAAAAAGCCCCATCTGGGCTGCAGCTAAAGCCGAGGGAGGAGCAGAAACCAACAATGTCATGGACTGAAGTATCCCTTTGCAGCTTGCTGTAAGGTACAGGACAAAGCACTGGGGGACTGGCCTAGGGGTGAGCACCACCAGCAGCTCTTGTGCTGGGTGGGGAGAAAGAGGAGAGGCAGCTCTGCAGCACAGAAGAGCCAGTAAGGAGCCTCTGCCCAGGTGAGAGTGGGGAGCAGAGTGGGGAGAGGAAGGAGTTTCCTTCAGAGGTGCAGAGCTACTACAGTAAACCTTTATCTAGAGGCACTCACCAGCTGCAGGGTTCCTCTCCTCACTGCTGCATCCTGTGGCTGGGTGACAGGACAGAGCTCCCCCAGTAGGATGCTGAAAGTGCAGGTGTCTGTGGGGCTGAGGAGCATTGCAGCATCACTCTCCACTTGTGTTTCCTCCAGAGTGAATGGGCAAAGCTCAAACTTGGAGTATGTGGATGTCATGCACAACGGCATCTTCAACTACACCCAGGCCTTCCAGGTCACCTTAACCTGCAGCTTGATGATCTTCAAGTTTCCTTTTGACACCCAGACATGCAACTTGAGCATAGCTTCATTCTTATACCCAGGTACAGCAGCAAGTCAAGTTTTGCCACAGCTGGACTGAGTTTGTAGAAGGCACAGATGAGACAAAGCCTGCCTAACTCCTGGGCAACCTTGAGGTCAAGTAGCACCGGGGAAAATGAGCTAAAACATTGCCATTTTCTTTTGGTACATTTCCCAGCAACATCTCTAGAAGCATCTGAATGCTTTATGGCAAATAACCCCAGGGGCTCCTCTCAACAAACCAAGAGTCTTAGGAGGCTCCTGCAACAAGGCTACTTGTTCACAAGCAATTTTGAAGGGCTGAAGATCTTTAAGTATACCTGAAACTCATGGTAGCTAGAAGAAGACAAGGACAGCTTCAGGGATCCAAAGCACAGTCAGAAATCTGTTCTAGTGAAGAGCATCCCTGCCAGGGACAGGGGGGTTGGAACTAGATGATCTTTAATGTCTCTTCCAACCCAAACTATTCTATGATTCTATCAATCTGTGGATCATCCCAACAGGAAGGGTTGAAAAATAAGCAAAAGTGACACAGGACCCTCCAGCTCCTATCTGCAAAGGACAACTCCCTTAACTCACCAGAATTTCCCCTCAGATCTCCATTCCCAGAGATTCAGCTGAAGATCTTCACCAAAGTCCTTTTTAATTTCACTCTGATGGGCTAAAAAAACCCTAACAACTCAGCAGTGTAAGGAATATTGCCTTCCCCTCTCTGCACACAACCCAGGTTGGGAGGGAAAGGGTGAGGGACTCACAGATCTCTAATAAATACCTAAATTCTGCAACTTCTCTCCTCCTCTGCCTCCTGCCCAAACAGTAACAGACCTCATCGTGAAGACAAGACTGACACCAGCTGAGATGATGCAGAACAGCCGCAGTATCCTCCTACATGATGGAGAATGGAAGTTCACCAACCTCAGCATCATTGAATATGTAGAAGGATTGAATGATGAAAAATTTGGTGTGGTCACCTATGTGGTATGGCAGTACTTTTGTGCCCTGATTTGCAACCAGAAGTAGTCTGAAATGAGCTTATTTTCTGTGTTAGGGCTCAAGCATTTGCCCAGCCCAGTTAAATCATCTCCTGCTCACATTTTGCCCACCTTCTTCAACAGATTTCCATGGAGAGACGACCTACACTGTATGTCTTGAACCTGATCCTCCCAACGTGTGCCCTCTACCTGCTGGATATGGCTGTGCTGTTTGGACCCAGCTCTCTTGAAGAGAAAATCAGTTTCCAGATTGCCATCATCCTTGGCAGCTCCATGTTAGCTGTGATTCTCAATGACATCCTCCCAACTTCCTCCAACAGACCACCAGTAATAGGTAACCATCTCTGTTGAACAAACCCCAATTTTTACACAGGTACCAACCCTAAGGAAGTTCTCAGGGTGTTTATGGGCATGTCCATGACCAATGAGGTCATGAAAAGCAGAGCTTTGTCAGCTCACTGGGGTCACAGCAGAGACCTGAATGCAGGCAGGATTACATCCAAGAAGGTAATGCCAATTATCCAGGGCTTTCTCTCTTTCCATGTTGTTCTGCAGTGGTCTTCTTCTTAGGCACCTTCCTGCTCATGATCATGGCTGTGTTGGACACCTTCTTCCTGTTGCACCAGCAGCACAAACGCTTCAACAAAGCTCTCAGAAGCTTCCAGCAAGGTAAAGCAACCCATAACCTCTGAAACAACTTGATGCAATTTACTGGAGGTTGGCTTGAGCAACGGTGGGTGTCCTGAGGGCACCAAGTGCCCCAGGCAGGGTCAGTTGTGATAGCTGCCCACCAACTTCCCTCTGCCAACATGTGCTCTTTGCAGACACACACACTGAGCTGGCCAGCAAAGCCAACAGCCAGACCATGACCCAGCCAGCCAAGGAAGGCACTCACCTGCTGAACCTCCCCGAGGCAGCCCAGCAAAAAGGGGAGCCAGCCCAGCCCCAATGGCAGCTGCAGGAGCAGGACCCATTTTACCCAGTTCTGGAGAAGGTGCTTCTCTACAGTCACTTCTTCCTCTCCCTGGTGTTTTTCACTGTTATTTCTATAAAATGGAGCAGCTAGAGACCAGCTCTGTGCAGTGTGCTCCAGCTCTTCTCCACTGCATTGCTTCTAACTACCCCACAGCAACTTCTCTCCTGTTGTAGTTGTTTCAATTGCCTAAGTTAAAGCACACACCCACCCCAAACCCACAGGGTATGAGATCTGCATGTTTGGTGCTTTGTACTCCAGCCAGCAGAACCAGGGAGGTTCTTAAAGCGTTCTGTGGGCTAGCAAGGCATCTGAATTGTGAAATCTGGGGAGGTCAGCTTCATTCTGTCTGCCTAAAATTAACACAAATAGGACCAACAGGAAAAAGAGAGTCCATACCCCTTTGCTCTTATGGAGATGGTTCCATTTTGGAGAAAGGTGTTCAGAGAAACTCACCTCAGATAATTAAATAAACCAATGCAAGTCTGAAGTGTTTGTGCTGTCCTTTCTGTGAGCTACCATGAGATCTGCCCTCACTGCATGGACACTGAAGTGCTGCAGCGGTTTGAGAAGGGCAATGAAATCAGTGACAGGGCTAAAGCACAAGTCCTGTGGGGAGAAGCACAGGGAATTGAGGTTGCTCATCCTGGAAAAAAAAAAAAAGAGGCTGAGGAGAGACCCCATTGCTCTCCACAGCTCCCTGAAAGGAGGGTAGAATGAGGTATGGGTTGGTCTCCTCTCCCAGGTAACACGTGATAGGACAAGAGGCCTCAAGTTGCACCAGGGGAGGTTTAGGTTGGCCACAAGGAACAATTTCTTCCCCCAAAGGGTTGTCAAGCCTTTGAACAGGGTGCTCAAGGTAGTGGTGGAGTCTCCACCCCTGGAGAGATTGAGAAGCCATGGAGATGTGGTGCTGAGGGACACGGTTCAGTGGTGCCCTGGCGGCGCTGGGTTAATGGTTGGACTTGATGATCTTAAAAGGTCTCTTCCAAACAAAACAATTGTATGGTTCAGAAACCCACAGCAGAGAGTAACAGGATCACCATGATTAAAGAGGTCATACTCGTGATGCTTTGAAAAATAAATTAACTCTTGAGAGGCATCAACTCCTTTTGCTGCTGGCTGCACCTAAACCACCACAATCAATCTAGAAAACAGCCCTAGACCTCCGCCTGCAGAACTAGCGTCTTCTCCCAGTGCAGCACAGATCACTGCTAAACACAGCCCAGCATCTCAAATGGCTTTATACCTTCAACTCCTGAGCAACTCTTTGCCTGCACTGGCAGAACTCCTTCCCTGCACCATGTGGTTACTGGGGTGTGCAGGTGGTTTGCCTGCACTGTGGAAGGCCCAACAGGACTCAGTCGACTCACCACGACTCAATGGGAAGCTTGGTCCTTGCTACAAAACCAAGCTCACAGGCAGAGAAGACAAAATCCAGGAAAACTGGGCTGGATTGTGAGTTACTGTACTGCTCCACAGGTCTCAGATCTTGGGCATGAGGTTGCAAGGTTCTAAGCCACACAGAGGAGGCAAAGCACTTTATTTAGAAGCTCAGAGTCTGACAGTGGTTAGACAAACTGCTCCCAGGTGAGTTTACAGATCAGCAATTGGCTTGTGGGGCCAGAATGGGTATTTCTCCTTGTCCAGTTTGGTTTCAGGGAAGGCTTCCTCTAAGTCTTCCACTGTCATCTGATCGAAGGGAATCATGCTTTTGAGCTTCTGAAGCTTGAAGTGGGAGGGGAGACAAAAGTGTTACAAGTCACTTGTCAGCAACAAAGAGCATGGCACACACATACAAGAGCAAGGGGTGTGCCAGGCTGGGTGAAAGAGAACATTCACCAAGCCAAATCCAGACTTACCTGATGCTCATACTGGACAATACGAGCGTTGGAAGCCTGGATGTACTCAGCAGAGCTCTTAGCCTGCAGGAATGCAGAGGATGTGGTGAATATGGTTAGGATCAAAACAATGACCTAGAGTCAACCCATGACCTCACACTTTAACTTGGCACAAAACTCAACATCATTACAGCAGATAAATGGACAGAATCTTGATCAAATCCCAGAGAGCCAAACCCTTCCCTGTGTGGAGATCTTGCTTAGCCAAAAGCCAGAGATGTGTTTGAAGAGCAGAGCCATGCACTCAGGCTGCAGATGCACACACAGAACATCCCTCCCCTCTCACCTCTCCCCACCCTCAAATAAGTCACAGACAACCTCACCATTAGGCAACAGTTTAAACACTTACAGCTTCCTTCTCCTGGGCATCAATTTTGGCAGTTTGTGTATCCACTGGCTCGGGAACCTTCAGTGCACTGAACTGTGAATCAAAAGAGAACATTTGCTGTATGGTTTGATTGAGAATTCCCCACATCAGGGTCATTTTCCCCGGCAGCATTCCCTCCTTTCTTCCTACAACATGCTCACAATCATATTAGCTAATGAGCTTTCTAAAGCTGATCAGCACAGCTTGGCTGTGCCCTTCACAAGCAGCACTGCCCACCCGTGAGCTTAAAGCAATCTATTCCATGCTGCATACCACCAGCAGGACACGTAACACACCACACATCCATCACAGCACTGCAAGGAAGCAAGAAAGTCTAATACCAAAGACTGAGTATTGCAGACTGACTTCCCCCAAGACAAAGTTCCCAGCTCCACCCAAGGTCAGTGGGTCCTCTGTCTTGGGAGGTCAGTTTTCACAGTACCAAATGCTCAAGCACTCACTGTGCTTTCCTATTCCTGCTCATAAAGAGGAAGGCAAACCCTAAGGGCACCCACAAGCCTTAAAGCACTTCACGGTGTGCAGAGCCACACTTAACACCTTCCAGTCCATGAGTCAGAGAACATTTTTGACCTTTTGCTTCAGGAGAGGCACCACCTGAACACTCTCCTGCAGTCATAAAAATTATCAAGTTTTCTTTCACCACCTTTCTCACTGCTAAGAACCACAGGTTTCCTCCTGGAAGGTGGCATTAAAGTGACCTCCTTGAGGTCAGCAATGCTGATCAGCTTTAGCTGACAGCACCCTCCAGCCACAACCAACCTCCTCTGCTTGTTCTGGCCTTTTCCTCTCACCATTCCTCCTCCAAAGACCTGTGAGAGACTGACCTTCTTCTGAAACTCATCCACCATGCCAGCTTTAGCCACGACAGCTTTGTAGTGAGTCCAGTCGATGGCTGGGGGTTTCTCTGGCAGGGCAGCCAACCTGAAGAGGGCAGAGTACAGCAGTCACAACCAGCAAAAGAAGTAACCCTGGGCTATCACTTGCTCTCTGCCACAGTTATTTTCCAGAGTGTCAACTGTGCCTGCTAAGTTTAGTTTAAATATGTTCAAGCCTGTCGTTAACAAGCCATGATGAACCATTTCTGCAAATCCCTCTGCCTTTGAAACAGATTTTTCTGTGCAAAGAGTCCAGTCTGCAGCCCTGCCCCACTCCAAACACCTGTGAACAGCAGCACTGGGTGCAGCACTATGAGAAAGAACTGGGACATTTTCATGCCACGAAGATGCTCAGAGGGCTGCAGCAGCTCTGCTAGGAGGACAGGCTGAGAGAGTTGGGCCTCTGAAGCCTGGAGAAGAGAAGGCTTCCAGGAGACCTTAGAGTAGCCTTCCAGGATCTGAAGGGGACTACAGGAAGGCTGGGGAGGAATTATTTACAAAGTCTTGTAATGACAGGACAAGGGGCAATGGGTTTGAACTGGAAGAGGGGAGATTTAGACTGGATGTTAGGAGGAAGTTCTTTACAGTGAGGGTGGTGAGGCACTGGCACAGGTTGCCCAGGGAGGTTGTGGCTGCTCCCTCCCTGGAGGTGTTCAAGGCCAGGTTGGACGAGGCCTTGAGTGAGCTGTGCTAGTGGGAGGTGTCCCTGCCTATGGCAGGGGCTTGGAACTGGGTGATCTTTGAGGTCCTTTCCAACCTTACCATTCTATGATGCCACTGTGTAACCTGCAAGAGCTGAATTTTAACTGTCAACAACATTTGTATCAAGCAGCAGGTGCTAGAGACTCCTGAATCTGTGCAACACTTAATGATAAAGCTTGCACAACGTTGTGAACATGCCACAGGAAACTGCTTTCACATTGCAGCTATAGTTGTACTCTGGGGAGGATTAAGTAAAGATGATTTGCCAAAAAAAGCCACCAGCTGTCCTGAAGGTGATCTGTTTTAATGCTTGTGAGAGCACTTCTGTGACACGAGTTACTGACGATGGCTCAGTCCAGTAACAGGAAAGCTAAAAGGTTCAGCCGAGGGATTGAACCGCCCCACACGGGGGAGCGGAGCAGACTCACCGTGCCGACAGTGCGTCGCTGCGGGTCTTCAGGGCGTTGAACATGGCCTTCTGGTTGGCAGGCACCCTCTCGGCGAAGGCGACCCAGTCGATGGCCTTGATTGCAGCTCTGCGGCTCGCCATGCTTCCGGCCTGCGCCCGGGGGATGACACCAGGTGAGTTATGCGCCCGGGGGTAGTGGGCAGGGCGCAGCGACCGCCGGGCTGGTTATGGCCCGGGAACACCGGCACCGAGGGGTGAGGAGTGGGGCGGACGCAGGGACACCGCTCCTCAGCTCAGCTCAGCTCAGCCCAGCCCAGCTTAGCTCACCTCAGCTCAGTTCAGCCAAGCCAAGTCAAGCTAAGGCTTCACGCCCCTTCCTGTTCCTTCCCCCTACCACCACCAACACCACCAGCGATCTAGGACCTTACTCTGCTTTTCCCCAGCCGGTTTTCATTTCCAGAACTCCCTTCCAAACTCTCCCAGCCCCACCACGACTCAGACCCGCTCTCACCTTCACTGACCGCCACCGCCGGTCCCGGGCGCAGGCGCCAGCACCGCCGGAAGTCCTACCCCGGCCGCCCAATCAGAGCGCGGCTGCACCGGAAAGTGCCTCACTCCTCGTTCCGGTGACTGCCGCCGCTGCTGCTCCGGAACTGCTTTTCCCGCCGGAAGCGGCGGCGGAGCGAAGCGGGGCGGGGCGGTGATGGCGACGTGGGGGCTCTGAGCGGTACCGACATGGCCGAACTGGCGGCGGCAGCTGAGGGGCCGCCGCGGGGCCGCACGCCCAGCCCAGGCC
>VWZE01013273.1:278687-306360 GCA_013396675.1 Eubucco bourcierii
CCTCTTTGAGCCACCTCAGCTCCCGCGACAGCCGAGCTCTGCCTTGCCGTAGGGGCTCGGTGACATCCCCGGCTGCCCATGTCCCCGGGGCTGGCACCCCCGGACCCCACTATATGACAGCCGTGGCTGCGGATGTCCCCATGGCCAGAACCCCTAACGCTGCTCTGCAGCCCCAGCACCCTGTGGCGTGGATAGGCCGATCTCCACACAGCCCCCTTCCCATTGTGCCAGAGGGCCACATTGCTCTGACAGATGCCATCTCTTCGTCCCTTTTGTCCTGTTACACGGCCACAGAGCTGGCTGCATCCCCAAGAACGGGGCTCAGAGTCTACTCCCTTGTCTGTCACACCCCAGTGCTGCAGGTGCTGATGCCCTTCACCTCTTGAGGCGACAGGCCCCTCCTTGGGGACCTAATCAGCATCTTCCCACAGTGCTGGGAACTAGAGGGAACATTCCTAGAGACAGGATATTTAATGATTTCTCCCCCTGAGCATGGTTGGTTGGTTTGTTTGTTTGTTCGTTAATATGTTTCACTTTGCTCTTATAAAAGATGGCAGCACACATTCCTCACAGGGATGGAGAGTGTTGAAGTCCTGTCAAGTACACTACAATAAGCAAGGATTTTGCAGCACTTAATCTGGAAATGGTGGGGTTTCTGCAGGATTTACTGCAGAAGCCTTTGTGAATGTTTTGTGAATAGGTCAGACTGAGAATTAGTCAGGTCCCTTGCCACTCTGGGCAGAGTTTAATCAAAAGATGAATCTGTGATCAAAATAGAGGCCACCAACATCAGTGAGTAGAGGAGATGACACTTCAGAGTCTTCCCCCCTCCCCAAGTTTTTTATTGCTTTAGAGCATATTAGCAGGACAAACGTTGCTTGAAAGTGATTTAAAGTGTGCAATGAAAAACTTACTTCAGATTTGGCTCAAGAGATGCTTTTGGTTGTGAATTGTTGGTTATTTGGTGACAATAGTTACTGTCTTGCTGGAGACACTGGGGGTGCAGTGCAGCCTGTGTTGTCAGTGGTAGAAAGGAATAAAGAAGATCTGCTTAAACCATTGTATGGTGCTAGCTAGAACCAGAGCTCCAGTTCTTCCTCCAGAGTCTCCTAGTTAAACTAGTCTGGAAAACCAAATTTAAGACAGAACACAACTGCCAGTGTTTGGGTTTCATGACTGCAGTGAAGAAAAACTCCTAACCCCTGCTTCCTTTCTGGGCATCTAAACTCCATTTGCAGAAATGCTTAATTCAAACCATCTGCCAATATGGCTGAGCTGCAGCCTTTGTAGTTGAGTTCAGGTACTGGTTTAAATGTGGAGTGCACCCTTCATGGGCAAGTGAATGCAGGTTCTCAAAAAGAAGCTCTCCAGTTTATTTTCTTCCTCTGAAATTATTCACCTCCTGTGTCACTCCCCAGGATGAGACCGGGGCGTATCTCATTGACAGAGACCCCACCTATTTTGGTCCAATACTGAACTACCTCCGACATGGGAAGCTCATCATAAACAAGGAGCTTGCAGAAGAAGGTAAGAGAAGAATACAGGGGAAGAACTGCAAACATAACTGTTTGGGAGCAAGATCACAGAGCCCTCACCAGAGACTTGCCCAAGTGCCCAGGGCTCCAGCTGTGGCGATGTGTGAAGCCACATCCCCCAGTGGTGCTCTCATTGACAGAACCACAGAATTGTCAGGGCTGGAAGGGACCTCAAGGATCTTCTAGTTCCATCCCCCATGCCTTGGGCAGGGACACCTTCCACTAAGTCAGGGTGCTCAGAGCCCCATCCAGCCTGGCCTTAAAAATCTCCAGGGACGAGGCTTCCACCACCTCCCTGAGCAACCTGTTCCAGTGTCTCACCACCATCATGGTGAAGAACTTGTCCTAATGTCTAATCTAAATCTCCCCTCCTCTAGCTTGGATCCATTTCCCCCAGTCCTATCACTATGTAACACCCTAAAAAGCCCCTCCCCAGCTTTCTTGTAGCCCACTTCAGATATTGGAAGGCCACAATAAAGTCTCCTTGGAGCCTTCTCTTCTCCAGACTCAACAGCCCAAACTCCCTCACCTGTTCTCATAGGAGAGGAGCTCTTATCACCTTCATGACCCTTTTCTGGATATGTTCCAGCACCTCCATATCTTTCTTGTAATAGGGGCTCCATAACTGGACACAGTGCTTCAAGTGGGGTGTCATGAGAGTGGTGTAGAGGAGGAGAATCCCCTGCCTTGCCCTGCTGCCCACACCTCTCTAGATGCAGCCCAGGATACCATTGGTTCTCTGGGCAGCAAGAACACACTGGTGGCTCATGTTGAGCTTAGTACTGAAGCTTCTCAGGATGATTGAATGTCAGTTAATGAGCATTAGATCCTGTGTTTTCCTGAAAACAGAGGCCTCTAGGTTATAACACAGCCCATCACCAGTCTGCTGAGCTCAAAGGCCTGTTAGCACATCTCTCCCTCCACAAACATCAGTTCTCTACCACCCTTGCTGACTTTCCCCTAATGAGGTTCTGAGAGCAAGACAGAGATGGTACCATAAGCTTTCTGATCATCCCAGGGAAAGGGGAATAAATCTTCCTTAAAATCCTGAGAGTCACAAAAAGATGACAGCTAGTTGATCGTTTTCTTCCAGCCTGGGAACATGATAGCAGTGGCTTCATCTATCCAGCATTTGGGGATTTTCTCACATCTGGGCTAGGGTTGGAGTCAGGAGCAGCTGTTGCATCCTTGTAGCAGAAATCATCTTCATTCTACCCTGTACAAAGTAACAGAATTGGTCTTTACCTTTTGGTTTCTTTCTCAGGGGTACTGGAAGAGGCTGAGTTCTACAACATTGCATCTCTGGTGCGGCTGGTGAAGGAGCGGATACGGGACAACGAGAACAGAACCTCCCAAGTAATGCACATTTGCCTTTGGAAGTCATTTTCTGTAGCACAGGAGGAGGAAAAGTGTGGCTGGAGACACTTCTCATAGCAGTTCTTTGGTCAGCTTTAACAGGGGGAATTACTGCTTGTAGGTAGGTTCAGGGCATAGCTAGGACAGAGTCTCCGTTTGGAAGCACAGACTGCTGAGTGTTCCTGCTGGCATTGCAGGGAAAGGCAATGAACAGTTGAGCAGAGGAGCCAGGAGCAAAGATGGGTAGTTACAAAGCAAATCATACAACTTGGTAGGTAAAGAATAGTTCAAACTCTTTCTTCTCTAAACCATTTTCGTCCCTTTATTGCTCTCTGTGGCAGTTATACCCAGTGCTGCTCAGCTGATATTAACACACCCAGCAGAATCCATTTCAGGAGACAAACGTTTTCAAAAAGCAGCAAATGGCTTTGAAAGCCAAAGAAATTTTGCTTTCACTGGCCTTTAGCCACCTAGGAGGCTGAAGGGTTTTTGTGCCAGCCATAGGTATCTGCTTTAGAATCAGTTGGAGTGGCATAGAATCATAGAGTGGTTTGGGTTGGAAAGGTTTAAAGTTACCTTTAAAGGTGACTTAGTTCAGCTCCCCTGTACTGAGCAGGGACATCTGCAATTAGAGCAGGTTGCTCAGAGCCCAAATCAACCTGACCTGGAATGGTTCCAGGGATGGGACATCTACTACCTCTCTGGCTAATCTGGGCCAGGTTCTTACCATCCTCAGTGGATAAAACCAATATTTTTTGTATCTCAGTGGATAAAACCAGTATTTTTTGTATCTGTTGTAAATCTGTCTTTTGCAGCACCACAGAATCACTATGGCTGAGAAAGACCTTTAATACCTTCACCCTGGTGATACTGTGATTAGTTTAAACCATCACCCCTTGTCCTGTCACGACAGGCCCTGCTAAAAACTCTGTCCCCAGCTTCCTGATTGGCCTCTTTAAGTACTGAAAGGCTGCAGTAGGTCCCCCCAGAGCCTTCTTGTCTCCAGGCTGAACAACCCAAACTCTTTCAGCTTGAATGATCAGAAAGATGAAACCTCAGAAAACCTGTGGGACTCAAACTGCCTCAAACAACAAGAGCAGGAGAGGCTTATTGCTCTTCTAGTTTGATATCAATATTACCAGTTAGTACCTTCAGGCTTATCTTCATTCTCTGTGCTGTAGGGCCCTGTGAAGCATGTGTACAGAGTCCTGCAGTGCCAAGAGGAGGAGCTCACACAGATGGTGTCCACCATGTCCGACGGGTGGAAATTTGAACAGGTACCGTTGCTGCCAGAATGCCTTTGAAAGCTGCACAGGGTATAATAAGCAGAGTTTGCTATGGAGTTACACTTGACACTGCCCTTCCCAGTAAGCAGTCTCAGCTGAGGAGCAGTCCACCCATGGGAAACACCTGACAGAAATCATCCAAACTGCCAAGAGAATTCAGTTTTTGTCAGGATTTCTTGTAACTGCAGATCCCACCACTGTTACACACACAGAGTCATAGAAGAGACCTCTGGAGATCTAGTCCAACCTCACTGCTGACACAGGTTCACCTAGCTCAGGTTGCACAGGAACACCTCAAAAGGGGTTTTGGAAGTTGCCAGGCAAGGAAACTCCACAACCTCTCTGGGCAGCCTGGTCCCATGCTCCAACACCCTCAAAGGAAAGATGTTTTTCCTTACATTGAAGTGACAGCTCCTGTGCCCTTTCTGCCCATTGCCCCTTGTCCTATCACTGACCACCACTGAAAAGAACTCATCCCCCCTCCTCTTGACCTCCACCCTTTAGCACTGATCAGATCCCCTCTCAGGCTGCTCTTCCCCAGGCTAAACAGCCTCCAGTCTCTCAGCCTGAGAAATGCTCCAGTTCCCTCATCTTTGTGGCCATCCATTTGACTCTCTCCAGTAGTTCCCTGTATCTCTTGAAGTGGGGAGCCCAGAGCAGAGTAGAGGGGAAAGAGAACCTCCTTTGACCTGCTGGCCACACTGTTCTTCAGGCACCCAGGAGACCATTTGCCTTCTTGGCCATGAGGGCACATTGCTGCTTCATGGGAATTGTCTACCTGCACTCCCAGGTCCTTCTCCACAGAACTGCTTTCCAGCAGGTCAGCCCCTCACCTGTAATGGTGCAGGGGATTATTCCTCCCCAGGTGCAGGACCCTCACTTGTTCTTGTTGAACTTCCTGAGGTTCCCTCTGCCCAACTGTCCAGCCTGTGCAGGTCTCGCCACAGGGCAGCACAGCCTGCATTTCATCACATGTACCAGGCTCCAGAAGAACAGTTTTCTGCAGGAAAATTATTAGAGCCATGAGAAAAATGCAGCATGACTTTTCTGGAAGCTCAAAGCCATGGCTCCTGTGTTAGCTGAAGAGGTGCTGGATGACATGAGACATACATTTCCTGCAGGTGCCTTCAGAGCCCAGCTAGGGCTGGGTGTCAGTGAAGTTGCAGATGGTGTTAGTTCCAGATTTGGCTTCTGGAATCAAATGCAGTCCTCTTATTTAGGAGGATGGAGAGCTGGAAACCAGCTGGCCTTCATGTTAATGCTATATTAAGCAACTGCAGAGCAGGCTCTGTGGACTGCAGCTCTGCTGTCTTCCCAGTTAGCCCAGCTTCAGTGCAAGTGGATGTTGTGGGAAATGTGCTAACACAAAGTGAGACATGGAGTTAGCAACAGCACCTTGCATCACTTCATATATAGCTGTTCTGTAATGCCTGAAAAGTGCTGGATAGTGGAGAGGCAGCTAAAAACCCTTTCCCCTGTGAGCTGGTAGTGAATCTTGTGACCAAGAGCCACAAGCTGCTTTATGGAAATGCAGCTCTCCAACAGCCAGAGTTTGCTATCCAGAAATTAAGAGAATTTGCTTTTCACAGGTACATACCCCCAGACCCAAAAGGCCATAAAAGTAGAACCCTACACAGGAATCTACCCTTAGACCTCTCCTAGTCTTGCTTTTGAGATCTGTAACAGTAGGACAAAGATACTAGATGCAAGCAAATGCTGCTGCATTCTCTTCCAGTTCCTTGCCTCTGCCATTCACAGCCTTTGCCCAAATCACTAAGGCTTCAGTCCTTCCTTCCTTACAGTCTCACAGTATCACCAAGGTTGGAAGAGACCTCAAAGCTCATCAAGTCCAACCCATCACCACAGCCCTCAAGACCAGACCATGGCACCAAGTGCCACATCCAAACCTGCCTTGAACACCTCCAGGGACAGTGACGACTCCACCACCTCCCTGGGCAGCCCATTCCAGCACTCAATGACTCTCTCAGGCAACAACTTTCTCCTCACCTCCAGCCTAAACTTCCCCTGGCACAGCTTCAGACTGTGTCCTCTTGTTCTGGTGCTGCTTGCCTGAGAGAAGAAAGCAACCTCCTCCTGGCTACAACCACCCTTCAGGTAGCTGGAGACAGCAAGAAGGTCTCCCCTGAGCCTCCTCTTCTCCAGGCTAACCAATCCCAGCTCCCTCAGCCTCTCTCCATAGGGCTGTGCTCCAGGCCTCTCCCCAGCCTCGTTGCCCTTCTCTGGACACGCTCAAGCACCTCAACGTCCTCCTTAAATTGAGGGGCCCAGGTACACTGCAGGCACCAGGAAAGCTTCCTGCCCATCCCACTCCAGAGCTAGTCTCAACCTCCCCAGGACTTGCATTCAGCTCAGACACCCCCAAGGACAGCAAGCCTAAACAGGACAGACAGATCTGATGCCCTCACACAGCAGTGGGCTGGGCTGAGCTGGGTCACACAGCAGGAACATGGCAGTGGTGCAGCACAGGACATATCCCACCCCAAAACAGGTCCATCTGGGAGGCATGTTGTAGCTGCAAACTGTTGCCAGAGTATTTCTGCAGATGTGCAACCCAGCTGCCTTCTGCCCTCCCTCACGTCATACCTCTGGCATGCTGAGACACGTTGGGAGAAGTGGCAATAGATCTGTGGGGGGGGGACAAGGAGAGCCTGTTGCTAAATCTCAGCCTGGATGTCAGTGATGGGACAGAGCAGACATTCCCTTCACAGGCTCTTTGGAGAGCACACAGCTCAGACTGGTTCGGAAACCTGCAGGGGAGCCAGAAGAGACAAAAGCTTTTGCAACCTTGCTGTCTGTTCAGGCTGTGGTCCTCAGATATGCATGTGTCCTTTCAGGGTCTCTGCCTTGTCACATTCAGTTCTACTTAAATTAAGGCTGGAACAGAAATGTGGTATTTTAAACAGAAATCCATTCTCCTGTCCACCCACAGTTCAGTAGTCTGGAAAATTGCTGTCTTTATCAAAAGGTACTTTGTGTTTGCTGAGTTAATAGTGGCTGTATGGTATTGAAATAGCCAGGAACTTAAACATTCACAGAATGGTTTGGGTTGAAAGGAATCTTAAAGATCTTCTAGTTCCATCCAAGACAGAGAACAGGGGAACAAAAGTTAAAAAGATGTTAAATAGTTTGGAGTTTTTTTTTCCTGTGTGCTGTGTTTAGGTTTTTATGTTTGTGCTGAAGGTGAAACCTGTTTAAAGTGGTGAGACACTGGCACAGGTTGCCCAGGGAGGTTGTGGCTGCTCCCTCCCTGGAGGTGTTCAAGGCCAGGTTGGAGGAGGCCTTGAGTGACCTGTGCTAGTGGGAGGTGTCCCTGCCTATGGCAGGGGGTTGGAACTGGATGATCTTTGAGGTCCCTTCCAACCTTACCATTCTATGATTCTATAAAACAGTACTGGGGGTCAGCAGCCTCCCAAGCTCTTCCCTGTCTAGGGAAGCTGTTGGCTGCATCTGTCTCATAAATATGGAGCTGTCTATTCTGAAATCTATTAGGATGTGGAATCACAGAAACACTGAGGTCAGCCCCTCAGGGTCACCAAGTCCAACCCTTATCACCAAGTCTAACCCATATCCCTGCTCTGCAAGGTTCACCCTAAACTCTATCCACAAGCACCACAGCCAAACAACTTCTAAACACATCCAGGGTTGGTGATTCCACCACCTCCCTGGGCAGCCCCTTCCAATGCCTGAAAGTTCCTGGAACACTGCACACTGAAGTTTCCTAGAGATACCCAGATGATCAGATTCATGTTGTTTTCTTCAGATCACTTGGACCTGTCACCTGGGAAGCAGGACTGAGTTGTAAATGACAAATCAGCTCTGCACTCCAGGATGTCCTTCTAATGTACTAATGATAAATGAGACAGATGGGATTTCTTGGATCAGGCCTAGACCACTGCTCACAGCAGTACCAAAATCCCACATACAGATATCAGACTCTGTCTTGACAACATCTGTGTGAGGAGTGGTGGCTGACTTGCCAAACATCCCCAGTTAATCTCACATCTGTATGTGCTCAAGAGCTGCCTTTCCAGTTTTTACACATCAAAGACACAAGGCAAGTTGAGAGCTGAGTTCAGGCTAGTCTGGACCAGGAAGTGTGCATCACCTACCCCGTATCTGGATTAGCAAATTACCACAAACTCTGACCTGATTTTCTTTTTTCTGCCCTGAGCAACTGGAAAATGTTCTGTTGTGTTCAATGTTAACAGTTCAGGCTTGAATTTATTCCTGGGACTCCAGGTGCCACTAGAGAGCTCTGGAGCTCAGCTGTGTCCCTGTCTCGGGGGCTCTGGAGCTCAGCTGTGTCCCTGCCTCGAGGGCTCTGGAGCTCAGCTGTGTCCCTGCCTCGAGGGCTCTGGAGCTCAGCTGTGTCCCTGCCTCGAGGCCTTTGGAGCTCTCCTGTGTCCCTGCCTCGAGGCCTCTGGAGCTCAGCTGTGTCCCTGCCTCGAGGCCTCTGGAGCTCTCCTGTGTCCCTGCCTCGAGGCCTCTGGAGCTCTCCTGTGTCCCTGCCTTGAGGGCTCTGGAGCTCTCCTGTGTCCCTGTCTTGAGGCCTCTGGAGCTCAGCTGTGTCCCTGCCACGCACACAGAGGAAATCCTGTGATGCAGGAGGCTACAGGGAGAAACTGCAGGTCCAAGACTGTTGTACATTAAAGAGCAATTACAGAGAATGCCAGGTTGAAAGGGATCCCAAAAATCATCAGGTCCAACGTTTCTAGGTAATAGTGTAGTTGAAAGGAGATGCCCCTGAACTTGAGTTCAGAACAAGGTAGTAGGAGTCCCTGCTTCAAAGACCAGGCAGAGATGGGCAGAATGAACTGCTGAGTAGCAATCCAGATCATTAATCTCACAAGAAGGAGCATCCAGCACCAATTTATCCACAACACAGTTAAGATATTTTTGTTTAAGTGCTTTTTAGCCTATATATTCCACCAGAGCAAAAGCCTCCAGCTGTTTATAAGAGCCCTGGCACACACTGCTGGGAAATAATTGCTAGAGAGTCATGTTTAAATTGTAGGAATAAAGCAAAAGTCAAAGCATGTTATAGTTACCTTGGCTGTTTCCTGTCACACAGCTGATCAGCATTGGATCTTCCTATAACTATGGAAATGAAGACCAAGCAGAATTCCTCTGTGTGGTGTCCAGGGAGCTCAACAATTCTACCAATGGCATTGTCAAGGAGCCGAGTGAGAAGGCAAAGGTAAGATGCTTGCTCAGCTGTACTGCTTTGAGCTCCCCTCTGCAGACAAAAAGCTTTTACTGTGCCAACAGATCCATCACTTGCAGTAGCAGTTCTAGTTATCAGCTTTCCTGCTTCCCCCTCTTGGAAATCTCCATCTTTTACTGTAGGACAAGAGCTAAGGAAGGCTCTGTCAAATTAACACCTGGAGGGGAGAGAGAGAGACTTGAAAAAAGGAGGACAGCACAGCAAAGCCCTTTGACATTGGTCACATTTATAGCTTTCAGTCCACTCTCTTCCCCAGGATAGCACCAAAAGGTGCTAAGATTCTTAACTCCTGGCAGGCAGCTGATCAGGATTTCCAGAGTTGGTGCTCAGCCAGCTTTAACCAGCCTGGCATTCATTACAGCAGCCTGACCTCAGTGCCAGGGAAAATGATGGAGCAGATTATCTTGGGGGCAATAACTGCACACCTGAGGGATGGCCAAGGGCTGAGGTCCAGCCAACATGGATTTGGGAAGGGCAGATCCTGCCTCTCCAGCCTGATCTCCTTCTATGATCAGGTGACCCGCCTGGTGGCTGTGGGGAGGCCTGTGGATGTGGTCTGCCTGGACTTCAGCAGGGCCTTTGACACTGTGCCCCACAGCACACTGCTGGCTAAGCTGTCAGCTCGTGGCTTGGATGGCAACACTCTGCGCTGGGTTAGGAACTGGCTGGAGGGCCGAGCCCAGAGAGTGGTGGTGAATGGTGCCACATGCAGCTGGAGGCCTGGCACTAGCAGTGTGCCCCAGGGACCAGTGCTGGGCCCCATCCTCTGTAACATCTTCTGTGATGATCTGGACCAGCAAATTTGCAGCTGACACCAAGCTAGGGGCTGATGTTGCTGGGTTGGAGGGCAGAAGGGCTCTGCAGCAGGACCTCGACCGCCTGCACAGATGGGCAGAGTCCAAGGGGATGGAGCTCAACAAATCCAAGTGCCAGGTGCTGCACTTTGGCCACAACAACCCCATGCAGAGCTACAGGCTGGGGTGGGAGTGGCTGGAGAGCAGCCAAACAGAAAGGGATCTGGGGGTGCTGATTGACACCCACCTGAACATGAGCCAGCAGTGTGCCCAGGTGGCCAAGAAGGCCAATGGCATCCTGGCCTGCATCAGCAAGAGTGTGGCCAGCAGGAGCAGGGAGCTCATTCTCCCCCTGGACTCTGCACTGCTTAGGCCACGCCTTGAGTCCTGTGTCCATTTCTGGGCCCCTCAATTGAAGAAGGACATTGAGGTGCTTGAGTGTGTCCAGAGAAGGGCAACGAGGCTGGGGAGAGGCCTGGAGCACAGCCCTATGGAGAGAGGCTGAGGGAGCTGGGATTGGTTAGCCTGGAGAAGAGGAGGCTCAGGGGAGACCTTCTTGCTGTCTACAGCTACCTGAAGGGTGGTTGTAGCCAGGAGGAGGTTGCTTTCTTCTCTCAGGCAAGCAGCAGCAGAACAAGAGGACACAGTCTCAAGCTGTGCCAGGGGAAGTTTAGGCTGGAGGTGAGGAGAAAGTTGTTGCCTGAGAGAGTCATTGAGTGCTGGAATGGGCTGCCCAGAGAGGTGGTGGAGTCAGCGTCCCTGGAGGTGTTCAAGGCAGGTTTGGATGTGGCACTTGGTGCCATGGTCTGGTCTTGAGGGCTGTGGTGATGGGTTGGACTTGATGAGCTTTGAGGTCTCTTCCAACCTTGGTGATACTGTGAGACTGTGATAAAAGCCATCAAGCAACCCTCACCTTACTGCAGAGAGATTGGCTAAAGACAGACACTCTGAACATGACCTTCTGCATCTAAAAAGGTGTTTATGGAAGCTCTCCTCTTTTCCAGATTCTTCAAGAGCGAGGATCCCGGATGTGACTTGAGCGTCCCCCGCGCAGGCTGCCAGCGGTCAGCGCCACCTTGTCCTTGTACAGTAACCGAGCTAACGCAAAGCAAAGCCTGTCCTGCCAGTGGGGAATAATTCTGGTCATAACCAAAGGCTTCCCTCCCACCCTGGAAACCAAGGAAGGAAAAGACTCCTCCGGTTGGATGGTCCTTTCCACAAGTGTTTTCTTTTCTTGGCCAGCGCTGTATGGAATCTTTGCAGCAGTGGCTGGGCTGGATTCCCAGTCGGAGCCTTTGCGAAGGTTGCTCAGGTCCACAGGCCCTTGTTACCTGTTCTACCTTCCCACAGGCTGGCACGGGTGGGAAGATCCATATTTGAGCCGTGCCATTCCTCACACCCAGGTCTGCCACCAGAAAAGTGCAGGGACCTTGCAATGCTCCCCCTCCTGAGCAGTCAGCCCCTGCCCCTAAATCAGAACAGGGCTTTCAGAGGAGAAACAAAACAACCACTTGTAAAAAAGACCCCCCACAAACTTCTCCATTCGTGCTCTCGTATTTGTTCCTTGTTCACTTCCTAAGAGATGAGTTTGGGTACTAAGGGGAGGGGAGTTGTGTGCACATCTAGCCCAGGGCTCGCTGGTGACACCATTACATATGGGCTCTTGGCACCCTCCAGAGCCTGTAGCTTTGCATGCATAAACAAAGAGACCTATGTTCACCCAGAGTAATGATAGAGTGAGAGTTCTGTCCTTTACACCTCTCTGCTGAGGAAGAGTAGTGACATCTTTCCCTCCAGTCCCCTGCCACGGCCATATCTTACCCTGGTGCAAAGTCACAAGGTTAGGGACTTGTTGCTGCCAAGTTCAGCTTTGCCTTGTTTGTCTCCAGCAGCGTGGGCTCTCTGTCTCCTTCCTTCTCACTCAGGGGAGGACTTCAGGCAGAATTTCTTTTGTACTGTAGCAAGCAGGTAGGTTTGGTTTAACCCATGAGATCCTTCACAGAAGAGATCCCCCATTCACGTGAAGTGATTTATCTGCACCCCCCTTGTGTCCCCACCTTTAAGAAATCACCTTGAATTACAGAGGGACATCACAGAGCAGGGGTGGGGGGTGGTGTTGGTGAAAAATTGCCAAACTGTCGTACTGTTTCTTGTCCAAAGTGATGTGTTGACTTGTGACTTTTCTTTTGTTCTGGAATGCCTTGGATGGATGTGCAAAATGTTCGTTTTTGTGCCTCTCTTGAATTCTGATCTTAGCCAAACTGCAGTCACCGGTTCCCCTCTGTCAACCTGTGCCATCCCTAACCAAGGGCATGTCCCTCCTAGACTGGTAAATGGAATTTCTTAGGAATTTGCTGCATGTTTTTCCCCTTTCATCCTGGCTTTGGTCTGTGTAGCTCAAGTACCCGAGCACTTGGGTCTCTGAGTTAAGTCCCAAACTGACATTCAGCAGGAAGCTTCAGAGATGCTGCAGTTCACAGACATTGACAAGCTTGGAGCAGGTGTTTCTCAAGAAGGTATCCGACAGTTCCTCAACCTGGACTGAGGAATTGGGCTCCTTTCTGGGGGACTTCAGCTACCCAGGATCTCCTGGAAGTTTTGAAGCAGATCAGGCACGTTTCCCATCTTGCCACTTGTTGCTGACAGCCTTGCAGCAGTGTCCCACCACCAGTTCAGCAAACAAGATGTGCAAAGACACCGAGTGACACCGCTGCGCTCTGCCTCTTCAGTCCTCCTCGCCTGTCCTTTCCCAACCTGCTTTGCCAACTTACCTCCTCCGGTGGAGGCTTTGCCTCGTTCTCCAGAAAGACCCCAGAGAGTTACCTCTGCTAGTTTAGTCCTGGGGACAAAGGACTGTGCCAAATGTCTTTGGATTCACCTCGTGTCAGTTGCAGGCTGTTGAAGCACAGCTGGCTTGCCAGCAGGCTGAAGAACCCAGCTCTTCTTCCCTCCATCTTCTCAGTTTGTAAGGTGGTGAGATGGTATTGGTGTGGTTAGACCGTGGGCCTTGGCTGGGCCTGAACAACACTGTGATGTGTATAGAGATCTCTCCTCTGTCAGTATCTTGTAGCTGCAGTCATTGTCCATCTGTGCTCACAGCTAAGCCATCCAGAAGCACATGTATGCAAGTTAACAGCCTGAAAAGCCCCTTCACACTCATTTGTCTTCTTTTTCCATCCTCAGAGGAGGGAGTTTCTGGGAACTGGTTGAGGAAATAATCAAACTAAAGGCAACAGGAACTGGCTGAGCTGCTTTTGCCATGTGGATGCTAGCTGAGCACCTCGCTCTTCAAATCACAGTGCTCTGAGCAACACCAGTTGCAGAGGGAGGCTCTGTCCAGTACAGCTCAAGTACATAAAGATGATACCTTGCTGCTTTTCTCAGTCACCCAAAATGGCTGTAGGTGGTGGTGAGGACCGCTGGAGGATTGCCTGACCAGAGCGATGCCGTCGTTGCCCTCTGACCCTCAGAGAGCCTAACCATTGCCATTGCCAGCTGGGTGGAACAGATGTTTAACCCTCATGCACAAGAAAGGCCATGGAAGCTGCGACTTGATTCTCCCCTCTGCCCTGCTCTCTGCAGCCAGGACACATCAGGAGGTTGAAGACTCTTTGGGTTCACCTGCAGGGTCTTTAATTTCAGGAGAACAAATGTGTGGTAGAAAACCAATCATTGGTACTGGACACTCGAGTTCTTAGGTCATGGTTAGGACCAGGCACGAAGTCCACCCAGAACAGGTACATTCCCAGGAGAGGATTTCTCCTTTCCCAACTGTGCCAGGTCACTTTGACCCCGAGACCAAGGTTGGTCTCTGCATCCTGCACCAGTTGCATCCCTTCTGTGCTCAAGGCTTCTCCTTCCACAGCCTTCCCCTCAGCCACAGCTGTATCAGACCTAGCACCGAGTTAGGATGAGATTTGTCCCGTTCACTCTTAAATAGAAAGGTAGTAGTGAGCAGGGGTAGATCTTCTGCTTAGCCAAGAGTGTTGTGCCTCTTGGGAAGGTTCACTTTCAAGCACTAATCCTGGGAATGGCAAGTGTGAGAGTTTGCTTTGGTTGGGTTTTTAGTTTGATTTGGTTTGTTGTGGGGTTTTTTTTCTTTCTTTCTTTCTTTCCTTTTTTTTTTTTTTTTTTTTAAAACACTTTCCCAGTGGCCTAAATTGTTCCATTATGGCAAGACTGGAAATAACCTCTTAAAAGTGTCTTGGTTTCTGCACATTTTTAACAATGGATTTTTCTCAGGGGTGACTGAGTGGGCTGAGGTGGAGGGGGGAGGGGGGCACGGTTTGGGTCGCTGCGGGGCGGTGGGATGGGGCAGCTCCCCAGCCTGCAGCTGGGCCGTGGGCTCCTCCCCTCACCTTTGCCACCAAACCCGGAGGTTTTGTACAGTTTGTCATGTGTCAGTGCCCTTTGCTACTGTTTCTCTTTGGTTATTAAATGTGTTTGAATAACAGTCCAGATGCTGTGATTCTTTTTTTTCTTCTTTCTTTTTTTTTTTTCTTGCTTCCCTTCCCTCTCAATAAAGATTCTGAAACAGGTTTGAGAAGTTTGAACAAAGCGGTCTGCAGCCTGCTGCTTGCTCTGCATCACTTTGCCACCTCCCCATGCTGCACTATGCAAACTGGGTGCCTGCTTCTGGCCCCAGCCACAACAATGATTTGCCAAGAGGAGTTAACTTGCAGAGAAGAAAGGCAAACTGAAGATCATTTCTGATGTTCTGTTAGCCACAAGAACCTAAACTTGGATGTTTATCATTTCCACTGAACCACGAGCAGGTAGAACAGTGAGAAGAGAAGGCTCCTGGAGCCTTCCAGGATTAGAAGTGGGCTACAGGATGACTGGAGAGGGCATTTTTACAAAGGCATGGAAGTGACAGGATGAGGGGTAATGGAAGAAACTGGATTTAGATTAAACATTAGGGAGAAATCTTTCCCCATGGGGGTGGTGAGACACTAGTAGAGATTGCAGAGAGAAGTTGTGGAAGCTCCAAGCCTGGAAGTGTTCACAGCCAGGTTGGATGGAGCTTGAGCACCCTGGTCTAGGAGGTGTCTCTGCCTGTGGCAGGGAGGTTGGAACTCGATTTTTAAAAGGTTCCTTCCAACCTGAACTGCTCTATGGTTAATGCAAGTGTTAAGTGTGAGCAGCTAAGAAAGGAAAAAGACTTTTGTCAATGTATCATTTACTCCCCGACTCTGGACCAGCACACGTGGCAGGAAGGTCTGACCAATTCAGAGAGCTTTGCCCCTTGCTCTACCAACAAAGACACTGAACACCTGCAGAATCTTGTGCACAGCTCTCCACTTCCCACGAGACCACAAACACAAGGGTTTTGCCCTCACTAGGACAAATGGAGTGAACTTGAAAAGGGGAGGAGGTGTTAAAGCCAGCTTCCCCCTGTGCTCTGAGCCAACATCTGACTGCCCTGGGCGCTCAGCTTTAGCCCAAAAAATGCCTGGGAGATGTTTCAAATAGTTGCTCTATTACCTCTACCCCAAAAGCTGCCAACCTTGCCTGTGTTTGTGCCTTTAGCAAGGCCCAGTGGATTAGTTGAGATTTAGGCTCTCTACAGAGCATTGCAGCTCAGAAATGCCTGAAACACAGACAGCAGGGAGGCAAAGAGGCAGAGCAGAGAGGGTCAAGCTTTGGTGATGGTGAAAGCTGGACAACACTGGCAATTCAGTCTCAACATGGGGAGGGAAGGAGGAGAAAAGACTTGGGTGGATTCATTTAGTCCTACTTTTGACTACAAGTGCCTGCTGACCTCTGTAGCTGTCCTGAGGGCTGCCCAGCAGGCACACTGCATCCCCCCACTTCATCACACCATGACAGGAGCCTCAAAGCAACCAGGCTGGCACATCCCCAAACCAGGGTTTAGCACCTATGCAGTGGAAGGAGACAAGACTCCCTCTCCACAGGATCACCCCAGCTCACAGGCATGAGGGGCACAAACCATGGCTGAGCCAAGCTACCACACAGCATGGGTTAATTTAAGACAACACTTTCCAGACCTCTTTGACCCATCCCCATCTCCCTGTGCCAGACATGAGTGCAGGTCTGGACTGCCAGTGAACTTGCCCAGAGCAAAGCCATACTGAAACACCAGCAGCCTCTTGGCCAGAGAGGGAAGCTTCAGGGCTGGCACAGCTGACACCATACACATATTCAGTCATGTTCACAAGGCAGAACTTGTCAGCAGAAATTCAGATTACAGCTGGCATTTCAAGCCTGCAGCCATAACCTCCCTGCTCCCCCACTTCAGGGCTGTCCTACAAGGCCACACGGGCTGGAAAAGCCTTTGTGCAGGACCCCTAAGCAGCTCCAGATCTGCCAGGCACCACCCTTCACTTCCCCACACAAGGTTGGGTAGCCCACTAAACTCCTTTGAAAAGCAGTTTCTTCTTGCTGCAGAAAACAGAGGATTGCCCAGCACTACCAAGAGGCAAGACCTCTGCCTGTGAGGGACAGGCAGCAGCCAAGCTGCATGACTCACCCTACCCATAACACAAAAGAAGCCCAAGTACCATCTCACAGCAGCAGCTCCTGTTACAGAATCATAGAATGGTAAGGTTGGAAGGGACCTCAAGGATCATCTAGTTCCAAGCCCCTGCCATAGGCAGGGACACCTCCCACTAGCACAGCTCACTCAAGGCCTCCTCCAACCTGGCCTTGAACACCTCCAGGGACGGAGCAGCCACAACCTCCCTGGGCAACCTGTGCCAGTGTCTCACCACTCTCACTGTACAGAACTTCCTCCTAAATCTTCCCTCTGCCAGTTCAAACCCATTCCCCTTGTCCTGTCATTGCAAGTCCTTGGCAATAGTCCCTCCCCAGCCTTCCTGTAGTCCCCTTCAGATCCTGGAAGGCTACTCTAAGGTCTCCTGGAAGCCTTCTCTTCTCTAGGCTGCAGAGCCCCAACTCTCTCAGCCTGTCCTCCTAGCAGAGCTGCTACAGCCCTCTGAGCATCTTTGTGGCCTCCTCTGGACCTACTCCAACACTTCCATGTCCTTCCTGTGCTGAGGGCTCCAGAACTGCACACAGGACTGTTGTCAGGAGCCAGGCCAAAGCTCAGCTCTCCCTGTTGCTGAAAATCAGGCTGCTCTAGAGCTGTTGCAGCAGCAGCAGAAGGGAATCACAGAAACACTCAGGTAGGAAAAGCCTCTCAGGATCACCAAGTCCAACCAAGAATCCTGTTCTACAAGGCTCACCCTAAACCATATCTCCAAGCACCACATCCGAATGCCTTTTAAGCACATCCAGGGTTGGTGATGAAGAGAAGGGGACAGCTGGCAGCAGAATTGACTTCAGCAGAGGGTTAAGGCCCTGGCCCTTGGCTGGGTTTATCTGGCCAACTCCCAGGTTGCCTCCAAACCCTGCTGCCCAGAGAAGATGTGGGATGCCCCATGGACGTACCACCCATAGGACAAGCAGTCCCTAGAGCTGTCACCACAACTTAGTACCTGCTTGTGGCAGGATTTGGTCCCTCCTACCCCTCAGAGGCAACTGGGGGAAATAAATTTCACAGGTGGCTTTGCCAAGTGCTTGGAAGTAAGATGAGTAAGCAAAGGTGGCTGAGATTTCCCAACAGCCATGGAGCAATTCAGTAAGTAGTGCGTGCAGAGAAGCTTTAAAACCCATTATCAACCTTTTCTGCATCGGAAAAGGCATAAAAGGAGCATTCCCACACCCCTCCCCTGCAAAGCAAGGCTAGGCAGAACCCACCTTGGGCACTGCAATGTCCAGGGGCTCACCTCAACACACCACCACAAATCCTCCATTAGCCAGCCTGGCCAGCAGCTCCACTTGTCCTTGCCAGTTCTGCCTGCAGCACAAATCATCTGCTTCCCTGCCCTGCCTGCTCACGTCTGTGGGCAAAGAGGAAACCTGATCTGACATTAAGGAGAGGAAGGGGGTTCAGCAGCACCAAGGCAGCTGCATCTGACCTCTTGGAGCTCCAAGGAAAAGCAGTGGGAACTGCTGCTGCATTTCCCCTCTGTCTCAGAGCAGGTGTGGGAGGTGCAGTGCAGAGGCCTGGCCACAGCCAGCAGTGCATCTTGCACAACACCTACCCACTTCTGCTCTGCCTCAGGCTCTCGTGGGTCACTTATCCACCCACCTGCACCAGGAACAAAGTAATCAAGCCACATCTAGTTGCAGACTGAAAGCCTGTAGGTATTTTCAACCCAGCTTACTAACTTGTTTGGGGAAACAAGGACCTCAGCCATGTCCTTCCAACTAGATCTGGTTTTCAGGCGGTCCCTGAAGGTCTAATCCAACTTTCATGTGGTCAGATAACCCCTAGGTGCTCTCTTCCTTCCAGGGCTGGAGAAACATACTGGTTTCTCCAAACCACAGCAAGGAAGGAGTCGCAATCCTCTAGCAATTGCCTTCAGCTGGTGGTCTTAGAGATGAACAAAGACATCAGTGTTTGACCTTCTGCCAGTATTTATGATTGAAGGGCTCCATCCCTCCTAGGGGTCCCCCAGCAAAAGGAAGTTTGATGCAAATCCATCATCAGTCTCAAGTGCAAAGGGGCCTCAAGTTTGATGGCTCTCAAACAGCTCCCCAGTGGCAGAGCTCAGCAGGTCTCTACACCACCAAGAAAACCCTTGGTAAAGGTGAGCACCTTCCACCCATGATTTAGCTCCAGGCAGTCCAGGCAGCAGGTCCTTCAGCACAGCCAGGAAACCACCACGCACCACTGCTCTTGATGAATTCAAACGACAGTGGCTAAAAATGAGGAAAACTGTTTGGCCACCCAAAGAAAGAAGCATGACCTTAACTCAGATGTTGAGTTCAAGGTGTCTGAGAAAAACAGGCAGGTTGGTCAATAAAGGGTTAGGGAACACCTAAGAAATGGTCCTGCTCACCCCAGAGTGCAGTGTGGTTTCATCTGAAATCTGAATGCAGAGGAACATTTGAAAAGTCAGAAGGTGGTGGTTGGTGTTTGCCCAACCAAAGGAGGTTTGCCCATGAAATAAAGGCTCATGGCTGCATTCTGCAGTTTTCACACACAGTCCTGACAATGACCTTAAGGCACACAGCAGCCTTCACTTCCCAGTGGGTTGAAGAGCTCCTGTCTCTCTTTTCCCAGGAATCACAAGGCTGAATGAACTTTGTGATCCTTCTGGGTAAGGACAGGAAGAGTCTGGGTGTCAGCACTGAGCTGTTGGATCTTCTTTCCTGTCCTGTTGTGACTTCTAGGCATCACCTTTCCCTTCCCTAGAGCAACTGTCCTTGGACAAAGGACCGGAGCAGGACCCATCTGGGATGGCAGAGAGCATCTGTTCTGAGACGCAGAGATGCTGAGAGCAGCACTGGCAAAGTTGATTCCCTTGCTTAGCTGGAGCCCCAAAACCTGCTGCCTTCCAAAAAAGACCCCAAGCTCCACAAGCTCTGTCTACTACACCTTCAACCCCCCTCAATCTCCTCACCTGCTCCAAGGACCCAGCAGACACTTCTCTTGATCCTTCCCCCACGGAGTCCCCTAATCCTCATTAATAAGAGCTAAGGTAACTGGCAATTAAGACCTTGATAGCCCAGATCTGGCAGAGACCACCAGCCACTGCTGAGGGCCCCCAGCTGTCAATCCATGGGAGGGATGGGCTGCATAGAATCATAGAATGGTAAGGTTGGAAGGGACCTCAAGGATCATCCAGTTCCAACCCCCTGCCATAGGCAGGGACACCTCCCACTAGCACAGCTCACTCAAGGCCTCCTCCAACCTGGCCTTGAACACCTCCAGGGACAGAGCAGCCACAACCTCCCTGGGCAACCTGTGCCAGTGTCTCACCACCCTCACTGTAAAGAACTTCCTGCTCACATCCAGTCTAAATCTCCCCTCTGCCAGTTCAAACCCATTCCCCTTGTCCTGGCATTGCAAGCCCTTGTCAATAGTCCCTCCCCAGCCTTCCTGTAGGCCCTCCTCAGATACTGGAAGGCTACTATCAGGTCCCCTTGAAGCCTTCTCTTCTCCAGGTTGCAGAGCCCCAACTCTCTCAGTCTGTCCTCATAGGAGAGCTGCTGCAGCCCTCTGAGGATCTTGGTGGCCTCCTCTGGACTGACTCAAACACTTCCATGTCCTTCCTGTGCTGAAGAATCCAGAACTGCACACAGTACTCCAGGTGGGGTCTGAGGAGAGCAGAGTAAAGGGGCAGAATCCCCTCCCTTGCCCTGCTGGCCACGCTTCTCTTGCTGCAGCCCAGGACTCGGTTGGCTGTCTTGGGCTGCATGTGCACACTGCAGCAGGGTTAGTCTCTCACTCACAGCTGCAGCACAGCCCAGTGAGGCTCCTTGTGCCTCATCCTCACCTGCTGGCTAGAGCTTTCATGCAGCTCCCACAAGGTAACCCCATCCCTTTAACAGCCCCACTTTTCAGGGAACAAACACCCTCCTTATCTTCACCACTGCAGGAAATTGCTGGAACGAAAGCACCAGCAGCTTCCAGATAGCCTCAATAAACTCAGCCATGTTCCTAGCAAAGATCTCTGCCCCACTCCCAGGGCAGCACAGGGTGACATGGCAGGTCAGGGAGTCACACAGCATGAGCCAGAGCCACTTTTATACCCAACCCCAGTGCACATTTACACTCCCTCAGACTTATTTCTAGAGGCACAGAATCATCACAGACTCATTATGATTGGAAAAAGCCTCTGAGATCATCACCCAGCTGTCAACCCAACAGCAGCATGGCCACTAAACCATGTCCTGAAGTGCTAAGTCTGTACAGTTTTGGAACACTTCTAGGGATGCTGACTCCACCACCTCCCTCAGCAGCCTGTTCCAATCCATGACCACTCTTGCAGGAAATAAATCTTTCCTAATGTTCCTAAACCTTCCCTGGTGCAATTTCTTGTTACTTAGGAGAAGAGACCAAACCCTTCCTTGCTCCAACCTCCTCTCAGGGAGTTGTAAAGAGCAATAAGTCTCCCCTCAGCTGCTCCAGACCAAACAGCCCCACTTCCCTCAGCCACTTCTCACCAGACCTGTGCTCTAGACCCTTCAGCAGTTTCATTGCCCTTTTCTGGGTACACTCCAGCACCTCAATGTTCTCCTTGTCATGACAGGCCCCAAAGTGAATACAGTTCACATTGTCATTGCCCTGAGGGGAGCTGCCCCTCTTGGCACTGACCTCCCTGCCTCCTGTGTCAAGCTCAGGCTCTGGGAAAGCCACAGGCAGTGTCCAGTGGGGAACACAGCAGCCAGGAGGGTAAGAGCCAGACTGCACACAAGCCATCTGCAGTCACCCACTAGCCAAAGATTCACCACCAGGGTGAAGAGCAGGCACAAGTCACATCTTGCTGGATTCCTGCAAGCTGATGGGAGCTGTCAGTGCATGCTCTTCTACCAGCTGCCTCCTCATCCCCCATTTCACATCTCCACACTAAGCAGCACTGAACTCAGTACTAGCTAATGGTCATTAAACCCAGTCCAAGAAGTAGGATTTCTGACCTGGTGTTACATGTTATTGGTGAGCAGTGAGCACAGAGCAGCCAGGCAGATCCTCAATCAACCTAGGAGAGCAGAAAACAACAGGACATGGGAGCAGGGTGATGGAAACTGCTTGGGAAGCTCACTGTAAACCAGCACATCCCCCACCCTTGGCATAGTCCCATTTTCTCAGCACCAGCAGAGCTGGTCTGGAGGGGTTTTGCCAGCATTGTTCAGATCCTGTCCCTGCCTCAGTCTCAGACTAAGAATCTGTTTTCAGGTTCATGTTCAAGGGAAGAAGCAGAAGAGAGTTTAATTTGGGACTGAACTTGGGGCAGGAATAGTTCCCTGCTCTGAACAGTCCCATGGCTGAAATGTCACTCAGTTTCCCTTGCTTTTCAAGGAAACCCCAAACCAAACAATCCTCCACACACACTCCTGCAAAAGCCAATCCATCAGAAGATTTGATAACCTGGGCCTCTGGAGCAAATTCAACTGGTCCTTCTCAGAAGTGATTTGCAAGCTTTGAGGCATTTGCACGTCGGTTTCCTGGCACATGTTCTGCTGCTAAGGCTCCTGAGCTCAGGAACTGGTTTGTGGAGCTGTAACACACTGGTAAGGACCTGCACAGAGCAGGGCACTTGCAGCCACCTCCACCCTGCCCCAGGCACAGCCTGTCCTGAAGGGCTGCGAGTGACCGCTGGCAAGGGACATCCTGCAGACACAAACTTGTAGTCTTGGGCCAGGCTGCACCCCTTGGGGTGCACTTCAGTCAGAGCTAAATCTGAATTCTCTGCTGGCAGCTTACTGGGTGACCTTGGAAAAGTCAGCTGGGATATAACACAACCTACCTGGGAGAGGATGGCAAAGCAAGCTGAGACCTCAGGATGAAAAGCTACTTAAAAAGTCCCTCACAAAGGCATTCAGCAGAAGCGTTTGGCTCTCCTACCCCCAACAGACACCCACTGACCCCCAAAAGCAGTTTATCACCCTTCAGAGTTTACAGTAAACATCTGACTCCTGTGCATGCAGCTGCTTTTACACACTGGTAAAACACATGTCCAGCACACACCAGGGCTGAGCTGGGGCAGCAGCAGCACCATGCAGACACCAAACCTACCATGGACAAGGAACTTTCCTCCCTATTTCCCACCCTGTTCCCAAGCCATGGGCACTGACTGGGGGCACTGCATTACTGGGGGCAGTGGTTCTGCTTTCCCACCACCAGCCACAATCCTCACTTCCCCACTGGACCCTGCTGCTGAGTCTCTCTCCTGAGTGGCTCTAAGGGAGGAGTGGGGTGCTCTTCTCCCCATGGAGAAGCTACAAGCCCTTACTAAGGGCAATATACAGATATTTGTGGGTTAAATATAAACCTCTTACACAAGACCCTTGTGTTTTGCAGCTGACTGCCCTCACTCCAGCAGCTGCTTGTCCTCCATCACAACTGAGGGAAATTGAGGGATAGGAGAAGCAGGGAGAGTCACTGTGTGAGTACTCCTGGTCTGCTGCCATAAACAGCTGCTAGGGTTCCCCTCTCACAGGTAGGGACATCCAAGAAGGCTTGGATGCTGGTGTCTTGAGGGTCAATGGAAGAAGAAACAGTGTTCAGGCCAGAAGAGTGATCAGGGGCACAGAGTGGCTATGAAGACAGACTGTGCTCTCCCTTGTCCCATCCAGGGCATCCTATGTGCCCAGGAATTGCACAAGCTGGATAGAGGGAAGCACCTTTGCACTGGTTCATCTGCTCCCAATAAAAGCAGAGTGTTTGCAGTAGGCACCCAGGTGTGGCTCTTGCTATGAACTTCAGTCCTGTTTCTAATGCCATTAGCAAGAGCTGAGCACACATGTGTGAAAATCTGCCTGGGCTCTGTAGATGCCTACTCTCTCATGCTCACAGTTTGACACCAGGAGCAGGTTGTCTGACAACATCAAGCCCATAGGAGCACAAAAGCACACACTAGCCTGCCACGCTTGCACCATCCGTCCTCTCTGGTTAGCCTGGGAAGGGTTAAACCGAGGGTTTGTGGCACAGATGGCCAAGCCAGTGCTGGAACAAACTTGTCCCTTTACCTTCATGCAGGCAGAAGGCAGCGAGGAGGCCATGTAGATCTTAAAAGCACATCTCCAGGTCTTTGCAGCAGCTGCCCAGGGGAAAAGGCATCCTACAGCCGGGGGCAGGACGCGGATGAAAGCCATGGTGTCGGCGGCCCCGCCGGAGAGTCCTCCTCGGTGAGCAGGCGCACAGAGAGATGCGAGGGAAGGCAGAAATCTTCTGCTGGCCAGACTGAGGGGCTGGCCAGGGCAGCTGGGAACAGAGAGGAGCTGTGCTTCTGCCTTCTTTCGCAGGTTCGCTGTTGCCGGGGAGAGGTTTTTAGGCTGCCATCCAGCTAATTCACACCAGAGAGACAAGCACTTGAATTAGTTGCATTATCTGCGCCCAGCTAAAGTGGACAAAGGATTAAAGTGTGCTGAGCACCACCGCCGTGATTTGCATCTCAGAGCCCCTTCCCACGGGGCCCCCTCTGCTCCCAGCCTTTTTTTTTTTCCCCTTTCTCCCTTTTTCCTTTTGTTTTGGCCGGGAGCCAGCCAGGATAAGAGCCCTGTTTACAGAAGTGATGCCTAGGTTAACATTGCAAAAGACTTCATCAAAGCTTTCAGTGGCTACTGAAGCAGAAGTGTCTCCCCGCGGGCCGTGAGCTGAGCAGGCTGCGCACCCAGGGGCTGGATGGAGCCTCCAGCGCGCTCCTTACCCTTCGTCTGACCAAACCCAGTCTCAGCCTGAGGTATGGAACTAACTTTCTGCCACCACGGGGCAATACTTGGAGGAAAACCAAGGTGTTACTCATGTTTAAGGCTGCCCGCAGAAGTCAAAGGCAGGTGTTTGTGTTTAGGGAAAGCCCGCCCGGTTTTTGTGGTAAATAAATCTGGTGCTCTGCTTTGACCTCATGGGCACTTTTTTTTTCCTGAGCTCATCCAGCTGCCAAAGATGTTTTGATGTTGTTTGGGGGTTTTGTTTGGTTTGGTTTTTGTTTGTTGTTGGTTTTTTTGGGGGGTGGGGGTTGTTTGTTTTTTTTAATGCATGTTTATTCGTGTGGAGAGGATGGGGAATGTTCCTTCTTGCTCTATGTTTCACACTCCTGCTTTCAAAACTTGGGTCCCTCAGAAGAAACTCAAGCTCCAAACAGAGATAAAGCAAAAGCCTGTCTGCAATCATCAGACCCTAACTAATTAATGGCTTTTAAAGTGGGGGTTTGAGGGATTTTTTTTTTGACCACTAGCACTTTGTAGGTAGGTGCAGTTTTCCTGGAAGATTCACATTGAGCTCAGCTGTGAGGTGCAAGCTTTATACATTTCTGATTTCCTTGGCATTTGCAGAGGATTTCCTTCTCTTCTCAGCATGGGGACTGAGTGACCTTAGCAATTGCCAGCAAGGGGACTCCATATGATGAAAGCAGGTGAAAGGGAAAATAAGGGCGGGACCTAGGTAAGGCCAATTCATACCTCAGAGGAGGTGTGGTCCTGTTCTGTACCTGGCTATGGTCAGAGGCTTGTGAAATATAAAAGGGGAAGGCAGTTTTCTCAAGCAATCTCTTGCCAGGATCCTGGAGTGAGAAGGAAGGGAGGTGCTAGAAGATATGCAGAGCAAGGAGTCTAGAGTGTCAGCTGCAAAAGGTGGTGCCTCTGAACCCCAGGAATACCATCAGCTCTCCTGTGCAGGTCCATTGGCTGGGCTGAGGGTTGCATTGTAGCTGCTCTCCCTTCCCCAGAAAGAAGCCATCATGTCCCAAGGAGGAGGAGCAGCTGCAGCACGCAAAGCTGCCAAGCCCCAGGACCAGGGCTGGGCATGGATGGTCCTGTTTGCTGCAGTGCTGCTGCAGGGACTGACATTGGGCTTCCCTTCCTGCATTGGTGTCTTCTTCAAGGACCTCCAGCATGAGTTCCAGGCCAGCAATAGTGAGACATCCTGGTTCCCATCCATCATGGTGGCTGTGCTGCATGGAGGAGGTAAGTAACAGCCTGGGGGGATGCCCTCTCTCACCTCCCATAGTTGTGCTGCTGAGGAGGGGCCACAACAAAATCCTCTCTTAAGGTAGATGGTGGAAGGGACTGGGAGGACTGAGCAAACTGGCTGGTCAGCAGCCCACAGCATCTCCCAGCTGCTTTGATCCATGCCCCACACAGTCCAAAGCAAAGCTTTTGCAGACACCGAGATCCCTTCTGCCACTCTAAGAGACAGCCAAGGGTCTTGGTTGTCAAAGGAGGTGAATCCCTTTCTCAGACCAGCAAGAACACAACTATTGCCCATAGCAGTTCTTTGGATAAGCTGGCAGGCAGCCCTGGAGCTTGGGTGCTTTCTTGATTCATCTTCTGTCCATGAGAGCACATCTCCTTCCACGTGCCATGTGATGCCTGTGTTCTTCACCGCTGAAAAGATGCCAAAAGCCAAGGCTCCTGCAGGCTGCTCGCTGAGGCAGGGTGATAGAGCAACTCCTTGGGTGGAGGCACAGAATGCACACCCAAGCAGGCATCAGGGTGGACTTGAGCATAGCTGGATTAAGGTAGAATATGAGTCAGGTGGCACCCTCCAAGTTGAGGGGAGATAGAAGGAGGGTTCTGCTTCGTGGATGGTGGAGGGAATCACTGGTTCATCTCCCAAAGGAAACACGAGACAGGGCCCTCAGATAGGGTCCTCAGAAAGATATTTCTGCATAGAAGAGAAAAGCAAGTCCCCATCAGCTTGAGGATTTCCCATTGTGTGGAATTTCCACTTCCCACAAGCAGTTCCCATGCTTGTTTGATTAAACCCTAAGCCTATCCAGGCAACAGAAGCTAAATATCAGCCCACATACCTGAGTTGCTCCCTGAGTTCATACCTGCCCCTTTCCAATACTGGTGAAAGGTGACACTACAGTATGAAGGGGAAAAAATCCTGCAGAGCCCTGAGTCATGTTTGATGTGAAGGCTGTGTGGCAAGCTCAGTTTTCCCTGTGCAGGACTTGGCTTCCAGCCACCTGACATGGGAGAGAGAGTTTGCACCTTAGGGAGATGCAGTTTGGTCCAGAATTGCAAAGTGCAGATGGAAAGAAATATCACTGAAGGTCAACAGAAACAGAGCAAGCATCATTTGGGCTTCGAATTTGGAAGCTGCTGGGCATTCCCTGTGCTGCCTTCCATCCCCTGTGGTCCTGCTGTGGTTAGTGGGAAGGAGCCAAATGGGACCTGTTAGTTCTTGGAAACGGTCTCAGAAGCAGCCTAGTCCCCACACACCCAAGAAAGACAAGCCTGGAAGTATCCACAGGAAAATACCAACCACCTTATCCTCTTTAATGGAGGAATTGTTTTGCAGAAGGCTGCAGCCACAGTAACATAAAGAGAGCCAATAAATAGATCAAACAGTTACAAATCAGACAAGGGTAAGCGCAGCCTCACGTTCACTCTGCTCCCCAGCAGGATTTGCCAGGGCACAGCCAGTCAATTACAAAGGAGTTGTTGCTTTGCTTGCCACTTGTGTCCCCCTCCTGCAAGATGTTACTCTACTCTTGGTCCCCAGCAGCATGAGGCAGGAGTAATTCAACCGTAAACCAGGAAGAAACACAACAGAAAAAACCCAAACCAAAACAAACAAACCCCCCCCCACCAAAAAAAAAAAATANCAGGCTCTGTTTGACTGAGGCTCTCTGGTTACACCCATCACCTTCAACTTAAGCCTTACCGTAACAGACATTCTGCTGTCCCACCAGGGTCTCTTAGAGGTGCTTCTCTCTCTTCTTCATCTCTATTCTTCTGAATCCAGAGAATCTAAAATGGTTAAAAGCCATATTTAGTGCAAAAAATAGGTAATGAGGAAGAAGGTTGGAGAGAGTGGTGAGAAGGTGCCATGGCAGAGAGCTAACCTCAGCTGAGCAGAGTTGTGGAAGGGAACGCAGAAGGGCACAGTTCAAACAATAGCTCTGCCTTAGCAAGCAAACCTTAGAACCACAACAGGAGAAAAAAAAAAACTAAAAAAAAAAAAAAAAAAAAAAAACA
>VWZE01013276.1:1155-13030 GCA_013396675.1 Eubucco bourcierii
GCCAACCTGAACTGTGCTGGGCTGATGAGCAGCCAGGAGAGTCAGCCTGGGTCGTTCCACGTGTTGCATGGCGAGGATTCCAAGGGCCACAGCTCTGCTACCAGCTTCTGCTCTTGTCGGACCCTGGCTGGGCTCCTGGCTCTGGTTCTGGCCTCCCCAGATCAGGAGAGGGAGTGCTGGAGAGAGCTCAGCGGGGGCTGTGCAGATGCTGAGGGGCCTAGAGCATGTCTGTGAGGAGCAAAGGCCGAGAGAGCTCTGTCTACCATGGCGTTACCACTGCCTCCCTCAGCGTTCTCCTGCAGATCATCAGGGCACAAGATTTGGCTAAATGCCTTCTGCACTGGATGAATCCTGGCTGATGGCTGGGCCCAGAGCCTGGCAGTGAGTGGAGCTGCCCCTGGCTGTGGCCCAACCACCAGTGCTGTCCCCCAGGCATCAGCACTGGGGTCTGTCCCCTTTGCTATCTTTATCAACGATGGGGATGAGGGCATTGGGGACCCCCTCAGCAAGTCTGCAGAAGGGACCTGGCTGGGTGGCTGTGTCCATCTGCTGGAGGGGAGGGAGGAAGCTGTACAGCAGCATCTGGACAACCAAAGCGTGAGGATATTATGAGGATCGAAAAGGCCAAGTGCAGATTATGCATCTGGATCACATCCAGCCTGTGGCAAGCTACAAGTTTGGGGATGTGTAGTTGGAAAGCTGTAACGTGGAGAGGGAGCTGAGTATATGGGTTGGCAGTCAGCTGAACACCAGCCAGCAGGGCCCAGGTGACCAAGAAGCCCAAGGGCATCTTGGCTTGTATTTTAAACAGTGTGGGCAGCAAGGACAGGAGGTGATCATTCCTCTGTGCTCAGTGCTGGGGAGGCCATACCTCGAGTGCTGTATTCAGTGCTGGGCCTCTCGCTACAAGGAGGACATTGAGGTGCTGGAGCCTGTCCAGAGAAGGGCAAGGAAGCTTAGGAAGAGTACAGTTCCTGTGAAGAGTGCCTGAGGGAGCTGGGAGTGTTCATTCTGGGAAGGAGGAGCCTAATTGTATAAGGGTCAGGGAGGCCAAGTGGTAGGTCCTGCACCTAGTTCCCCTTGTGCTTGGCTGTGGTGAGGCCACAGCTTCAGTATTGTGTTCAGTTTTGTGCATCTCAATACAGGAGGCATGTGGAGATGCTGGAGACAGGAACACTGGATGTGTTTAAATGTCATTTAGGTATGGTGCTTGGGGATATGGTTTAAGGTGAACCTTGTAGAGTAGGGTTAGCAGTTGGGACTTGGTGATCCTAAGGGGCTTTTCCAACTTGAATGTTTCTGTGATTCCTTCTGCAAGAAACTGGCTTTTGCTGTCAATTTTGAGTCTTTTTAAAGTTAGAAATCTACTAACTGAATGTAACTATGTGATAGGGAATGCTGGTTTTGCTTCCCCAGTGTCCAAGTTTGTCTGTCTGCTTGAATCTCAGGTGGAAATGAGTAGAAAGATAAAAACAACATCAATTTAATTGAGTGGATGGGTGTGTTGCATTTGGTTGTACATCTTTGTGGATGTAAATGGCTTTTCTGCTTCACTCTGAAGACTTTCTTAAGGTCCTTGGTTTGCTCTGCTGTGCTTCCTGGAGAAAGAGGGTGTCTTGGATATCTTGTGTTCTACATCAAACCAGTTCAATCTTTTCAGGAGGAAAATTGACTAGTAAATTAAAGGTAGAAAGAACTGTGAGTAGGTCCATGCTGTTCCTGAGTAATTCTCTGTACTATTCCTTGCACATTGCAAGAATTTGGAACTGGTGTGCTGGTTTGAGGCTAGTTGGAATATTTTAATGAGAAAAATTAGATTATAGGCTGTGAAAAGCATACAGTGGTGACGTCTGCTTCACTTATAGGCTTGCTGAGATGTAGAAAATCAAGGACACAAACATAGATAAGAGAGTCAGTCTGTCCTGGTCTGTTGGAGTCCGTTTCTCTTCTGCTTGGATCTGTGTAACCCAACTAATCATTCTGCTTCTAACCCCCTCCCAACTCAGCTTGCACATAAGGCAGACTCTGGGATAAGAGTGGGAGGTGAAAAGAAGATGGAAGGGTGGTTGGGAGCCCCTCCTGGAGACTCTGAATTCTGGGAGGGGTATTGTGTTTCTGTATTACATTTAACTTGTATATTTCCCTATATAACTGTAAATACTGTAATATATTGTAGATATCTACTTGTATATTGTACTAAACTGTGAGTATAAAACTTCATTCCTTAGCTTCCAGCCAGCTGAGTCTAGTCTGGGTGATTTCATTATTGGGGGGAGGGGATGTAACTCCCAAACCATCATAGCTGGCATAGACTACATTATAGAATTCTGCTTGGAAAATACTACAGGAGGTTGTCCACTCTTTGAGCAGTAAATATTTAACAGGCAACCATTTATAATTCAAATCAAACTTTGAAGTTTTAGGGGCTACTCAAATTTGGAATGCCCTCCCTTATGTGGTGGTTGAAGTAGCTCCAGTGGGTCCTGCTGGATGTGTCTGTGACTGCTTTACGAAGATAGGAAATGGTTGTGCTTCATAGACTGTAGATATGTTTTTTGTCAGTACTTGCACTACTGTTTATTACGGGAAAAATCAATCATTCTAGGGAAAAAAAAAGAAAAACAAGTCTGGTGTTTTAGGCATTTTGCACCTGAGAAACCCATCAGGGCTTGGTTTTGCTTTGAGGAGGGCTTAAACTCCATTGTGGTTATTCCACAGATATTTCTGCTGTGGAAAGAAGAAGTAATAATATAAGAAAAAGAAATAAAACCAGCAAACCTAATAACTTTAGCTGAAGGTGTTTTCTGCTAATACTTCACATGGAACCGATGAAACGGAGTTTTTTAAGGATATGGCAATATTCAGAAAACTACTGCTTCTTGGTCTGGGCTTGAAACCAGCCTTGTTCTTGAGCTGACTTACTACCCCCATAGTGTGTTGTCCTAGGAAGCACAGCTGCCTGAAACCTATTTCTTTTGGGTAGAGAGGACCAGGGGGAAGAAAGTAGAGGCAGCTCTCATGTGGTTTAGCTTCCTAAACTGGTACCACAGGTAAGGTCATGAAAAAAGTGATGGGAAGGCCAGAGCGGGACTTGGGAGAGTAGAGCACAGGAGTCCCTTTAGTGACAACCTGCTGTCATCTGAGCTTGGCTGTCTCATAAAACTGCTCTTTAAAAGTCAGAGAGTAGCTCTCTGGTCTGCTGAGCAAGGCAGAATAAAGGGGGAAGTTTCCTACTAGTCAGCCCAGGTGAAACATCTTCATCCCCCTAGCTCCTAAGGAAAACTCTCTCTGAGCCTCCCTCCAACTCAGAGCTGTTTTTAAGACTCCTTCCTCTCCTTGAATCTTTTTGGCAAATTCAATTTGTGTCACACTCTGGGGATTTGATTAATTTCCTATTACTGGCTGTGTCCTGCAAACCCGTGCCCTCAGGGCTGACAAGTGTGCTATTGTATCTTGTGTAGATAGTTCTATTCCTGTATGCTCAACTTGTGGCATGTACACTGTACAGGAAGATACACCCAAACTCTGTTTGCTTGATGAAGAGGTGGTACTAGAATATGAAATCTACCCTGATAACAGTGAATAAATATGCTCAGTGTAGAACTTCTAAGCAGTCTTCACCGTATGCCCTGCTATTGTAATTTGAAATTAGATTTACTCAAGAGAAAAATCCAAATTCAAGCTGACATCACAACAGTACCAATGAGAATTGAAAACATGAGACAATGACATTAGCCTCTGAGGAGTTTATAAACTTGACCTGAATGTTCATCTGAAATGCTAAGGCTGTTTTATTATATCAAATAATAGCTTAATGTTAAGTTTGCCAAGAGGCTGGAGCCAGGCTCTGCTTGGTGATGCCCAGTGACAGGGCAAGAGGGAGTTGAGGCATAGGAAGTTCCATGGAAACATGAGGAGGATTTTTTTCCCTGTGAGGGTAACAGAACACTGGAACAGGCTGCCCAGGTGAGTTGTGAAGTCTCCCTCTCTGGAGATACTCAAAACCCACCTGGATGTTTTCCTCTGTGATCTGATCTAGGTGATTCTGCTCTGTAGGGAGGTTGGACTGGATAAGTTTTTGAGGTCTCTTCCAGCCTCTGACATTCTGCGATTCTGTGAAAGTAAAAATGTATGAATACTGTGGAACACCTGAGATAAGGCATTCAGACTAATTTTATTGTACTCTGGCTCAAGCCTTTCGGTTACTTCCATACCTAAACTTTTGCTTTTACTGGAACTGTGACCAAAATAGCAAGGATCTGATTTGGCACCTAGACTTGTGTGAATTCAGAAATGTGTTTGCAAATACCCAGTTGCTGGAGGAAGCATTCATGGATGTGGCTGTGAAGTTAGAGTCTTTGTTTGCTGGGTTTTTTTTAAATTTGCTTAGCAATTTGAATTTTGGTTTGAGGTCATAGAATCATAAAATGGTAAGGTTGGAAGGGACCTCAAAGTTCATCTGTTTTCAACCTCCTACCATAGGCAGGAACACCTCCCACTAGTACAGGTCACTCAAGGCCTTGTCCAACCTGGCCTTGAACATCTCCAGGGAGATCATAGAATCATAGAATGGTAAGGTTGGAAGGGACCTCAAGGATCATCTAGTTCCAACCCCCTGCCATAGGCAGGGACACCTCCAATCCTGTGTAGTGATTTAGAGCTAACACTCTGTGGTGGGTTGAGAAGCTTCCACCTCACTATTGAAATTTACCAACTCAGCTACAGCTCTGTTTACAGCAAAGCTAAATTTACAAGCTTATATACACATAGAGTCTATTTACATGTATTTACAATTATATACAAATTTAAAATAATACAGAAATCCAAACTTCCTCCTAGCCAAAGAAACTGCCCAGAAGGGGCTGAAAGCTTCTCTTTCTCAGACAAAAAAACAATCAGCAAAGCTTACTTAGAGAATCATAGAATGGTAAGGTTGGAAGGCACCTCAAGCATCGTCTAGTTCCAACCCCCTGCCATAGGCAGGGACACCTCCCACTAGTACAGGTCACTCAAGGCCTCGTCCAACCTGGCCTTGAACATCTCCAGGGAGATCATAGAATCATAGAATGGTAAGGTTGGAAGGGACCTCAAGGATCATCTAGTTCCAACCCCCTGCCATAGGCAGGGACACCTCCAATCCTGTGTAGTGATTTAGAGCTAACACTCTGTGGTGGGTTGAGAAGCTTCCACCTCACTATTGAAATTTACCAACTCAGCTACAGCTCTGTTTACAGCAAAGCTAAATTTACAAGCTTATATACACATAGAGTCTATTTACATNAGGGACGAGAAGTACAATGTTTGGGCAAGCCTTGGGCTGTGCAGTTTGGGCTTTGCCGTGTGCGCTTGCCGCCCAGACAGCAACCGAGTGCTGGGCTGCATCAAGAGCAGCGTGGCCAGCAGGGCAAGGGAGGAGATTCTGCCCCTTTGGTCTGCTCTCCTCAGACCCCANGCACCCTGAAGAAGAGAAGGCTTCCAGGAGACCTTAGAGTAACCTTCCAGTACTTAAGGGGGCCTACAGGAAGGCTGGGGAAGGACTATTTACAAGGTCCTGCAATGACAGGACAAGGGGCAATGGGTTTGAACTGGCAGAGGGGAGATTTAGACTGGATGTTAGGAGGAAGTTGTTTGCAGTGAGGGTGGTGAGACACTGGCACAGGTTGGCCAGGGAGGTTGTGACTGCTCCCTCCCTGGAGGTGTTCAAGGCCAGGTTGGATGAGGCCTTGAGTGCCCTGTGCTAGTGGGAGGTGTCCCTGCCTATGGCAGGGGGTTGGGAGTGGATGATCCTTGAGGTCCCTTCCAACCTTACCATTCTGTGATTCTATGACTCAGAGATTCCAAAATAGATTTAAATGCCTGTATGTGTGAAAATGAGCTTCACTGACAGTGAGCCGGTTGTGGCTTTCATATTTTGCTTTTCACTTAGCTGCAGTAGGAAAATGAAATTATTGAAGTGAATCTATGGAATTGCCTTAATTGCCTGCTCTGAATCATTATTTTTAAGGAACTGCACCCTTAGCCTGTTTGTGTTTTACTGCAAGGCACACAGTGCAGCTTGTATACGCATATTGTTTAAAGGCTTTGAATGGCTTCCCTGTCTGGTTCATTTTAATAGATTCCAGCCTTTTTCCATGACATCATTATTCTAACAGACTTCCTACAAAATATGAACAGCTGCTGTGTATTTTTTTCCCTGTGTTTAATATAAAAACCGTAGCAACTTTTCCATTCTCTACAAATGACAGCAACAGGCTTGTCTTATGTAAAACAAAACTGGGGGGGAGGGAAAGCCAAAGGAAGGAGCTGTGATGCTGTTAACAGGCCAGTAAGGCAACAGGTCCCCAAGCAGGAATTGTTTCATGATGCAATAAGGGATTACTTATGCTGCTGTCATACTGTTCAAAGGTTGGTCCTGTTTCTTTTCCTCCCCCCTCTTTTCTCCTGAACTAAACTGTGCATCATTAGATGATGAAAATAGTATTGTACTTTTTGTTCCTGGCTCAGATGTCCATTTGCATGAGGAATTTTATTTGGGAAATGGTATCATTCTTATATAGACTGTGCATAGAAGTTTTAAAGTCCCTTTTAGTTACAGAATCACAGAAAACATCTGGTTGAAAGACACCTCAAAGCTCATCCAGTCCAACCTTCAACCCAGCTGAGGGTCAATGCTGAACCATGTCCCTAAGCATCAACTCCACAGGCTGCTTGAACACCTCTAGGTATGGAGACTCCAGCACTGCTCTGCCATTCCAGTGTTTGAGAGCCATCTCTGGGAAGAAATATTTCCTAGCATCCAGCGTGAACCTCCTCAAGTGGTTGAAACCATTTCCTCTGCTCCTATTGCTTGCTACCAAGCAGCAGAGGCTGCCCCCTCCTCCCAGTTCAGGTCAAAGATGCTTGTTTCATTGTTTCTCTGCCCATCTTGACATTCAGGCGTCATTTACAAGCTGCTTTACACTGAGCCTGGAGTGTTAAATAGAACTGGGAACTGATCAATGTTCTTGTTTCACCTAATTTTCCATCTTGCTCCATCTGTAAATAGCTGAAAGATGTCAAAGAACGATGTAGGCTTTTGGATGGTTTTATGTGGAATACCTCCACTGGAGTTTTAGTATCTTTGGGTGACCTGTGCAAAGGAACCAGGAAGTGTTGGTATGTTTTTTTTTCCAACCATATCTTCATTTGATTTAACAAAAATAGCAGATCCTGGCCTTTTTTTAGCTCCAGGTAGAAGCATGCAATGCTGTGCAGGATAACGAGGTGGCTGTAGCTTTACTCCTGCCATCCAGCAAACCAGGAGTTAACAACCAGCTCAGGTCTCACCTGAGTGCTCCAGCTGGAGTAAGGGAACTGGAGTAAGGGAACTGGAGTAAGAGTAAAGGAGTTGTTGAGGGAGCAACTCCTGCATAAAGAAACCTGCAAAACCCACTTTAAAGTCCTGTGATGATTTGAGGCTAATTGGAACATTTTAATGGAAAAAAAAATAGATGATAGGCTGTGAAAAGCAAACATTGGTGATGTCTGCTTCACTCACAGGCTTGCTGAGACGTATGAGAACAAGGAGACAAATAAGACAGCCTCTCTGGGAGCTGCTGTGTCTTCTGGCTTTCTGCTGTGTAACCCAACTAACCACTCTGCTTCTAACTCCCTTTGCCCATCCTCCAAACTCACTTTGCACATGAGGCAGATCCTGGAGTAAGGTAGAAGGGTGGAAAGAAGGTGGAAGGCTAGTTGGGAGCCCCTCCTGGGGACTCTGGTATCTGGGAGGGGTGTTGTGTTTCTGTATTACCTTTAACTTCTATACCTCTAACTATTCCTGTCTGTTGTGTATGTATCTGTTTGTCATTTGTGCTGAGCTGTAAATAGAGCTTCAGTCCTTAACTTCCAGCTGGCTGAGTCTAGTCTGGGGGATTTTCATAGTGTGTGGGGGGGGCAGGTAACTCCCAAAGTATCACAAGACCTCTTTCCCATTAACTTGGAAGAGGGCATTGATTAATGGTTTGTCAACCAAGGCTCAGCATCGGGCAAACTTTTTCTCTTCTGCATTCCTCTGCAATTCTTTTCAGGCTTGGTAGCTGTCTGGAGAATCCAAAATTGGGCTGGATTGGATTATTAGGGAAATGCCCAACCTATGTATTTCAGCATATGATTCCACTAATGCATGGACTGTGCTGTCCCCAGTGTTGTCTGATTTTGCTGTGCTCACCACTGCTGAGGAATGTGTGGTCCATAGGTGTGCTGAGTATGATTCTCACTGGTCTCAGCTACAGTGTGAGAGCTCAAGAACCAATTTTGAGTTGTTTGGTGTCCAGCCCAGCAGGCTCCAGCCCTGCACCAGCTTGTGTGGGAATTGTGGCCAGTATGACTGGGGGAGGGCATGCTGGAGCCTGGCTAACTTAGAGACCCAAACCTTAAATGTAGTATGGCTATAAGATGACTTACTGTCAATCAGTGCTGTTCTCTCAGTCCTGTGTCTTTTGGGCTGTTTTCTCCCTTCATCTGAAAAGAAGATACCCTTGTATTGTCTCCTGTGTGGGGAAGAAACACAGCATCTAAGTACCTCTCTTGTAGGTGAGACAGGGAGATAGTTTATGTAGGTTACTGTGAGCTGATTGAAAAGCACTAAGAAAATCAATACTAACCTTGCAATGAAGAGCTAGATAAGAACAGGGCTAAATTGTTCCTGTCTGTGGTGTTCATCACTGGTGCCCCTTCTGTGACTGCAAAGAGAGAAGTAATTTCATGAAAGGACTAACTAATGCCTCTGGCACTTACCAGTTACAAGCCCATCTTCATCTGTTAGGAGCTTCGTGAAAGACTGCTTAGCTTGTTCTCCATTCCCATCCTAAAGCAGACTTGAAAGCACATAATATAGAATCATAGAATGGTAAGGTTGGAAGGGACCTCAAGGATCATCCACTCCCAACCCCCTGCCATAGGCAGGGACACCTCCCACTAGCACAGGGCACTCAAGGCCTCATCCAACCTGGCCTTGAACACCTCCAGGGAGGGAGCAACCACAACCTCCCTGGGCAACCTGTGCCAGTGTCTCACCACCCTCACTGCAAACAACTTCCTCCTAACATCCAGTCTAAATCTCCCCTCTGCCAGTTCAAACCCATTGCCCGTTGTCCTGACATTGCAAGACCTTGTAAATAGTCCCTCCCCAGCCTTCCTGTAGGCCCCCTTCAGATCCTGGAAGGCTACTCTGAGGTCTCCTGGAAGCCTTCTCTTCTCCAGGCTGCAGAGCCCCAACTCTTGTAGCCTGTCCTCATAGGAGAGTGATGTTAATGCAAACTCTGCCCAGATCACAGTGTCACAGTATCACCAGGGTTGGAAGAGACCTCAAAGATCATCAAGTCCAAATGTGGCAGGACACATGAAAATTACCCTCTCTTAACCATGGAAGGCCTAAACCAATGTGTTCTGCCCCTGTGCTGTCACTGGGGAGGCCTCACCTGGAGCACTGTGTGCAGCTCTGTGACCCTCACTGCAAGAGAGAGACTGAGGTGCTGGAGCAGGGCCAGAGGAGAGTGATGAGATTGGGGATGGGGCTGGAGGGGAAGGCTGCTGGGGAGAGGCTGAGGGAGCTGGGGGGGTGCAGCCTGGAGAAGAGGAGGCTCAGGGGGGACCTCAGCACATTCTGCAGCTACCTGAAAGAAAGTTGTAGTCAGGTGGGAGTCAGGGGGCAAGAGGGCATGGCCTGAATCTGTGCTAGGGGGGAGTTAGGTTGGATGTTAGGAAGCACTTCCTGATGGAAAGGAATTAGACACTGGAATGGTGTTGTGGAGGTGGTGGAGTGCACATCCCTGAAGATGTTGAAGGAAAGCTTGGATGTGACTCTTAGTGCCGTGGTCTGGTGGATGTGGTGGAGTTGGGTCATAGACTGAGTTTGGTGATCTCAGAGGTCTATTCCAACCTCAATAATTCTGTGATTCTGTGGTAATGGGACTGATGCCTACCCAACAAAACCCCCAAAACCTAGGGTTATTCCTTTGAGTATTTGATATCTTGTGGTACCCACTGTCTACACTGAGTAGAAGGACACTTCCAGGCCACACATCCCCATTCCCCTTTGAGGGTCAGCACATGGTAGGATGGTATAGGTAACAAACTTCCACTTTCAATGCTAAATGATTCCTGAAAATAATTTCTTTGGTCACCTTCTTTTTGAAATGAGTGTAATGAGTCTGAAGTTCTCTTCAGTGGAGAACTGAAGTTCAGTGGAACAAACTGTGTGTCATTTTCGCTCACTTTTCACAGGTAATCAGAAAGCAAAAGTGCAGAAACAAGAAGCTACATGGAAAGTATTTTGAGACTCCAGTTCTTATTATGCCACTTATGCTTTGAGAAGGGTGTCTTTCTCATTACCCTAAAAGAAACTGTAGAGACTTGTTCTGAGTTTAGCTTACTGTTTTTTGTTTCTTTGGGTTTTTGTGGTTTTTTTTTTTTAATGTTTTTTGTTTTGGTTTTGGTTTAATTTTTTAATGTTAAAGCATGCAGAAACTAATTTGCTTCCTTCCTGTAGCCCCCACATCATTTTAGAAATTACAACATCTCTGGCATTGCATTTCTAGTCAGTCTGGCATATATCAGGTGTACAAACAGGCTGTGGATTGTTTTATTAGTTCAAGTAAATAAACTTTGCAAAAACGTTTTTCCATTTCCTACTCTTCACAAAGTTTCCAGAGACTGATACTTGCATAAATATGGAATCACAGAATTGCAAGGGCTGGAAGGGACCTCAAGGATCATCTAACTCCAATCCTTCTGCCATGGGTTGGAACTAACCTGACCTTACACTAGATCAGGTTGCACAGAGCCACATCAAGCCTGGCCTTAAAATGTTCCAGGGATGAGGCTTCCACCACCTCCCTGGGCAACCTGTGCCAGTGTCTCACCACCCTCATGCTGAACAACTTCTTCCTAACATCCACTCTCAATCTACCCACTTCTAGTTTTGTTCCATTCCCCCCAGTCCCATCACTACCTGCCACCCTAAAAAGTCCCTCCCCAGCATTCTTGTAGCCCACTTCAGATACTGGAAGACCACAATAAGGTCTCCTCAGAGCCTTCTCTTCTCCAGACTGAGCAACCCCAACTCTCTCAGCCTGTCCTCATAGCAGAGCACCTCTAGCCCTCTGAGCATCCTCATGGCCCTTCTCTGGACACCTTCCAGCACCTCCAGATCTGCACACAGTGCTCCAGGTGGGGTCTCACCAGAGCATTGTAGAGGGTCAGAATCCCCTCCCTGGCTCTGCTGCCCCCCACTTCTCTTGATGCAGCCCAGGATACTATTTACTTTCTGGACTTCAAATGCACACTGCTGGCTCATGTTGAGCTTCTCATCCACCAGCACCCCCAAGTTGCTTTTCTTCAGAGAAGTTTTGTGGATGTCTCTTGAAAATAACCTGACCTCAGTAGTTCTGTTTAAAAATCCTTTATGAGGACTGTTTTACAGTTCCTTCAGTAGACACTTGATAATCTGCACTCTCCTGATGTTTCCTAATACTGTGCTGCATGCCATACTTGGCACTTATTCTGATGGCTGATGTGAATGCTAATGAGGGCTTGGGGTTATTTTAGGGGTGGAGGTAGAGAGGGATTTTATTTTTGCCTTCATCACCATAATAGAAATAATGCATGTTATTGACAGAAGACAGAGGACAACCAGGAGCACCGTAACTGGCGTGTAGTTAGGTCCCTAATTTTGAAAGTAAAATAGAGTTCAAATTAATGGTTTAAAAAAAATCAATATAACACAGAAATGTAAGGAGAAGAATGAGAAAGGTAGGCACAATCCCAAGCACAACTCCAGGCTGGGTGGGGAATGGCTGAGAGCAGCCCTGAGGAAAAGGACCTGAGGGTCTGG
>VWZE01013276.1:13070-26055 GCA_013396675.1 Eubucco bourcierii
TGCTGTGAGGACAGGCTGAGAGAGTTGGGGCTGTGCAGCCTGGAGAAGAGAAGGCTTCCAGGAGACCTTAGAGTAGCCTTCCAGGATCTGAAGGGGCCTACAGGAAGGCTGGGGAGGGACTACTGACAAGGTCTTGCAATGACAGGCCAAGGGGCAATGGGTTTGAACTGGCAGAGGGGAGATTGAAAATGGATGTTAGGAGGAAGTTGTTTGCAGTGAGGGTGGTGAGACACTGGCACAGGTTGCCCAGGGAGGTTGTGGCTGCTCCCTCCCTGGAGGTGTTCAAGGCCAGGTTGGAGGAGGCCTTGAGTGCCCTGTACTAGTGGGAGGTGTCCCTGCCTATGGCAGTGGGTTGGAACTAGATGATCCTTGAGGTCTCTTCCAACCTTACCATTCTATGATTCTATGATTCTGTAAAAGTGCTGAAGAGGCTGTGGAAGGAAACAAACAGCAATGTCCCAGGAGGGACAGAGATCTACTCAAAGGAGTCCAGAGCTACAAAGATGATGAAGGGGCTGGAGCACTGCCATGTGAGGAGAGGCTGAGTGACCTGGGGCTGTTTGATCTGGTGAAGAGAGAACTTAGAGGGGATCTAATCAAGGTCTATAAATGTCTGAGGGCTGAGGGTCAAGAGGGAGGAGACAAACTCTTCTCAGTTGCACCCTGGGATGGGACAAGGGGTAATGGGTATAAACTGCAGCACAAGAAGTTCCACCTCAAGATGAGGAAGAACTTCTATACTGTAAGGGTGACAAAGCCCTGGCACAGACTGCCCTGAGAGGTTGTGGAGTCTCCTTCTCTGGAGCCTTTCCAACCCTGTCTGGATGTGTTCCTGTGTGATCTTTGCTAGATTCTCTGGTCCTGCTCTGGCAGAGGGGTTAGATTTGATGATCTATGGAGGTCCCTTCCAACCCCTAACATCCTGTGGTCCTCTCATCAGCTTGATGTTGCCCCATATTGGCAATAAGTTTAATTTATAAGCTGTCACCTTTGAAAACAGTAACCTGTTAAATTAAATGTAGAAGTCTATGGTGCAAACTGTCAGTGCAATCTAAGTGTAATGGCATTGCTGTTGTAGCCATGATATTCAAAGTGGGGCAGGGTGTGCAGGGAAATGTAATATGTTTTATGAACCAGCATAGTTGGGAAAAAAACAGATCCTTCCAGACAAACAAACCCTTCTTCAGGTCTGTGCAGAAAAGGCTTTCTCTGCCCAAAAACTCATCTGTTTTTTCCAGCTGTATCAATTGGTCTCATAAAAGATATTACCTCTGCCTGCAAACTTTGCCCAACTGCAACATCAGCACTGCTGTTGGCAGCTTTAACAGAAAGCCAGCAGTACCATGGGCATGGGGGTTTTACTGGATTTTGTATGCCATGCAGCATCACAGAGTGTTAGAGGTTGGAAGGGACCTCCAGAGATCATCCAGTCCACCCCCCTGCCAAAGCAGCATCACCCAAGGTAGTCTGCACAAGAATGCATCCAGGTGGGGTTTGAAAGTGTCCAGAGAAGGAGACTCCATAACCTCTCTGGGCAGCCTGCTCCAGGGCTCTGTCAGTAAAGAAGTTTCTCATCATGTTGAGGTGAAACCTTCTATGTTCAAAACTGTCTCCCACTGTTCCTTGGCTTACTGCTGCAAACCACTGAAAAGAGCTTGGTCCCCTCCACTTGGCACCCACCCTGAGACGTTGCTCAGATCCCCTCTCAACCTTCTCTTCTCCAGACTAAACAGCCCCAGGGCTCTCAGTCTCTCTTCATAGGGAGGATGCTCAGGTCCCCTAAACATCCTCATGTCTCTCTGTTGGATTTTCTCCAGCATGTCCCTGTCTCCCCTGAACTGGAGAGCACAAAAGTGGCCACAGTACTCCAGGTGTGGTTTCACCAGGGCAGAGTAGAGAGGGAGAGGAACCTCCCTAGACCTGCTGGACAGACTCTTCTTGGTGCACCCCAGGATGCCACTGGCCCTCTTGGCCACAAGGGCACATTGGTGGCCCATGCAGAGCTTACTGTCCACTAGGACTCCAAGGTCTTTCTGTGTGGAACTGCTCATGCTCATGCTTTAGCTTCTCTGAACTTGTCAGCCATGGAGCAGAAAGGAGGAATATGTTCAAAGATGACTCCGTAGGCACAAAGTGACATTGCTCATCCAGTAGTTTGTTTACTGCTTTCCTTAGCTTTAATTAAAATTTTTGATGACTAGAAAATTTTACCTTCTATGGAGTCTGATTGTTCTCCCCACTAGAGAGATGTTGGTCTGTATCTCCCCTTAATGCTGATCTTCCCTGCTTGGTACACTGGACTGCTTATGGAAGGAAAACTTGTTCCCTAGGCATTGCTCTGCCCTTCTCATGATGCTTAGGTCTGGAGCAATGATACTTGCTCATAACTCTCTCACCTGGAGTTAGAAAGGGCTTGCAGAAAATAGAAGACAAAGCTGTTTGGTGTCTTTGTGGAAAGTGGGTCTGAAGGGGTCTGTGGTAATGTGAAAACAAAAGGAGCAGTGTTCCCAACTAGAGTGCCAAGCATCTTGCAGTCCAATGTGGAAAATGTTTATAGTGTTTTATAGCTGCAGACTGAAAGAGAACAGTTTATTGAATGGCTTTTGGGGACTAGGTTTTGTACCAGTGTCGAACAGTAGGTATAGAAAACTCCTCTTTACTGTGGGATGGGAACAAGGGATCTCTGAACAGTACTCAGCTTTCTCATATGGTGCATAAGGACAGATACTGCTTTCAGACTCACTGAGGAGCCTAAATTCACTGTGGAGGGTTGGGTTGCAATGGTGGGAGGCTGTGTGGGTGCCCATGAGCATAGAGATTACTTGGCTCAGGGTACTGCCAAGTTCTCCTATGGGGACACTAAAAACAGTATTTGTGGAGCTGCTGCCTTTCCACTGCTCCACTCCAAAGACACTTCATATAAGACCTGCTGACTTGGGTTTGGTTTTTAGCTGACTTTCTGTAGTTGTGTTTTGCTTTGGCATTTCTTGGTGTGGTGGGCACTAATGCTTGCAGAGCAGTCCCTTCTTTCTGTGCTGGCCAGACCATGCTTGATAACTGTAGCCCTTGTACCCTCCTTAGTGGAAATTATCTCTTCTCAAGCAAAAGTTCCTATTAAAACAGCAAGGGTTAGAACCAAGCTCATCAGTGCCATTTGTTGAATCATCTTTGGTGTCTTCGCTGCTTTTATAGTGCTATACTAAAGCCAGCTGCTGCAGCAAGAGAACAAATAGTTCTGTCTGCACAGTGCAGAATGAGGTGCGAATGAGCTGTTCTGTCACTTCAAGCCGCTGGACCAGAGAGCCAGGCTGAAGCCAGGACCTGAAAAATGTGGCCTGTGCCTAAGTGCCAGCATGACAAATAGGTGGGCTGTCATTATCTCTAGTGTTTGCAGGCAGCAACTTGGATTTGTAGGTGAAAAAGAGAAAAGAGAAAAGATGTTTCTGTGTTAAACCTACACATAGACAAAAAACTGAGTGAGGAAAGAAGAGTGTGGAGGAGGAAAAGGCAGAAGTGTGTTTTGTCAGACACTGCTTTCATGCAAAGTATTGTCTCTCTTACTCTTCTACCTCCAGAAGAAAAATACATTCCTTCTCTGGTCTCAGTCAGTGTGAGCTGAGGGAGCTGGGATTGTTTAGCCTGCAGAAGAGGAGGCTCAGGGGAGACCTTCTTGCTGTCTACAACTACCTGAAGGGTGCTTGTAGCCAGGAGGAGGTTGCTTTCTTCTCTCAGGCAAGCAGCACCAGAACAAGAGGACACAGTCTCAAGTTTTGCCAGGGGAAGTTTAGGCTGGAGGTGAGGAGAAAGTTCTTGCCTGAGAGAGTCATTGACTGGTGGAATGGGCTGCCCAGGGAGGTGGTGGAGTCAGCGTCCCTGGAGGTGTTCAAGGCAGGTTTGGATGTGGCACTTGGTGCCATGGTCTGGTCTTGAGGTCTGTGGTGATGGCTTGGACTTGGTGATCTTTGAGGTCTCTTCCAGCCCTGGTGATACTGGGATACTGTGATACACATGCTGTGCCAGATGTACCCCTTCTTCCTTCTTTCCTCCTCTTGTTTGGGAATTAGGTGATTTTAAACTTCTACTCTCCCAGCTTATTGCTGGTTCTGCAGATAGGTTTTTCTCTTCTTCCTTAGCAAATCCATTACTTCCCACTTCTTCAGCTGCCTCTGAAGAATCTTCGAGCCTCCTTTTCTGGGCAGTTTATTTCTCTTCCATCATGGGTGACTAAAGCTTTCCTTCTTTTTTCCTCATGATAATCCAGATGCTGCCTCCACTTGTTATTTTCCCATCTCTGTTTGTTTAAAAAGAGGTGGAAGTGCTTGTGTCTAATATCAGTTGAGTTATCTATTCAGTGACATTTTCTGGAGGTTTCCAAACTCCTGGCTCTGATTCTCTGAAGTATCTGAACTTTTTTCTGTTGGACTCCATATTCTTCCTGCATTTGAAGGGGTGATCTTAACCCCTAAAACCTTTCTATCAAGCAATTATGACTGGGATTATTTTCCAGTGTCTTAGCTCTTGGTTGGAGAAAAAGGTAGAGTTAAGTTTGTTTTTTTTTAAAAAAAAAAAATCTCCCTGCATTTATTCCTTAACAAGAGAAGAAAATAAATTCTATTTTCCCAGAAAATATAGTTGAATTATATATGTTTTCCAGGATATTTTATTTTAGAATGTTGCATATTTGTAGGCTTGTTTGGGTTTTTTTTTTTTTAACTGCTTTATTTGAACCAACAGTGTGCCCAGGTGGGCAAGAAGGCCAATGGCATTCTGGCCTGGATCAGGAACAGTGTGGCCAGCAGCACCAGGGCAGTCCTTCTGCTCCTGTACTTGGCACTGGTTAGGCCACACCTTGAGTACTGTGTCCAGTTCTGGGCCCCTCAGTTTCAGAAATATGTTGAGCTGCTGGAAGGTGTCCAGAGAAGGGCACCAAGGTTGGTGAGGGGCCTGGAGCACAGCCCTGTGAGGAGAGGCTGAGGGAGCTGGGGTTGTGCAGCCTGCAGAAGAGGAGGCTCAGTGCAGCCCTCATTGCTCACTGCACCTCCCTGAAGGGAGGTTGTAGCCAGGTGGGGTTGGGCTCTGCTACCAGGCATCCAGGGCCAGGACAAGAGGACACAACCTCAAGCTGTGCCAGGGCAGAGTCAGACTGGATGTTAGGAAGAAGTTCTTCCCTGCAAGAGTGATTGGCATTGGAATGGGCTGCCCAGGGAGGAGCAGCTCTGCCACAAGGACAGGCTGAGGGAGCTGGGGGTGTGCAGCTTTCAAGAAGGCTGGAGAGAGACTGTGCACAAAGGCCTGCAGGGACAGGACAAGGGCAGTGGATTCAAACTCTAGAGCACAGCAGATTTAGATTTGATGTAAGGAACAAATTCTGCACTGTGAAGATGGTGGAACACTGGAAGAGGTTGCCCAGGGAGGTAGCTGTGGCCCCATCCCTGGAGATACTGAAAGTGAGTCTGGAGAGGGCTGTGGGCAACCTGCTCTGGTTGAGGATGTCCCTGCTGAGTGCAGAGGGGCTTGGACTGGATGACTTTTGGAGATCCCTTCCAATCCAGACCGCTCTGCGATTCTCTGAGTTACCTTTGCATTTCTTATTTGGGTTGGTGGTTTTTTAACCTACAAGACACCACACACTCGTAGTTTCCCAGGCTGTCAACTTCCCAGATAGCTGGACAAAAATTTGCTTGCCTTGTCTTAATGAGAAAATGCTTACAGTTAATCAGCTTTTAATCAGTTCTGTAGTTACAGGGAGAGAGACATGGTTGATGGCTGTATTTTATGACCTCAGAGGATGTAATTGGTTCTCTTGCCACAAATTTTGCAGCCTTGCCGTGTAGTCATAGAATCAGTTTGCAACTACATGGAGCAGGTTTCAGAAGAGCCTTTCCTCTTTCTGCATTTTCAGTTACTTGCCAGTGAATAAAGGTTTTGGAAATGATACAGGCATAAAGCAGGGAAGTTATAAATTGTTTGTTAAAGGAAATAGCTGGAGCACCTCTCCTGAGTGAGTTTAGGTTTTTCAGTCTGGAGAAGGCTCTGAGGAGACCTTTTTGTGGCCTTCCAGTATCTGAAGTGGGCTACAAGAAAACTGGGGAGGGAATTTTTAGGGTGTCAGATAGTGACAGGACTGAGGAGAATGGATCCAAGGTAGCAGAGGGTAGATTTAGATTGGATGTGAGGAAGAAGTTGTTCACAATGAAAGTGGTGAGACCCTGGAATAAGTTTCCCAGGGAGGTGGTGGAAGCCTCATCCCTGGGAGTATTTGAGGCCAGGCTGGATGTGGCTCTGATCAACCTGACCTATTGTGAAGTGTCCCTGCCCAAGGCAAGAGGGATTTGAGCTGGATGATCCTTGAGGTCCCTTTCAACCCTGATAACTCTCTGAGTCTATGGAATATATGACCGATTTCAGACTTGAACCACAATGCTGCAAAGCATGGAAGCTTTTAGAGTGTGAGCAACCTTTCATTGATTAGAGTATTGTTTGTGCATTCCTAGTGGGATTTCTTAAAAGAGTAATTGAAATGGCAGTAAAGTGATTTCCATTTTTGCCAGTGCAGCCTTTGGAGTGTTTAATGAGTTACTTTCTCAAGTTGTCTAAGTTTCTTAATTGTCTTTGGCTTCATAAAAGTGGTGGTTGTTGTTTGACTTGAAATAATTCTTCTGGATGGGAGGGTTTGAGAATCCAAAGGAAGGAGTGGTATTGTAATAGAAAGCTGATTTGAAGCCTAGTTCAAAACTGTGATGGTTCTTCACCTCTGATTTTCATGTAGTTTCTGTAAGTGGATCCATGTCTACTTATGAAGTCAATGAAGAAGTCCCAGATGAGGCTCCATATCTCAGGCCCCATTCAGATTTCATCTCCAGGGTAGACCAGATGTGCCCCATCTTCCTCCTGCATTTGGTATTTTGACTTTTCAGAGGAAGGAAACTTGACAGCACAGAAAGATCAAAACTCAACATGAAGGCTTGGTGCTGTTGACATGATTTATCACAAGGTAATACAAGAAGTTGGTGTTGGCCTAGTGTAAACTCTCTGCACTTCTATAGCTGTCATCAGTAACAGTCAGTGTTAGATTTCTGCTGGTGTAACCAAGGACAACATCTGTCCCAGTGTCACTAAATCTTCAATCAGGAGGCTGTGTTACATTAAGATATCTTGTGATGATGTTTAGATTATTGCATTCATTGTTTGAAGAAAAGGAAGGTGCATGTGCGAAACATAGCTGAAGAAATTAGGATATCAAATTGTGATGATTAAATCATCAAAGCTTCCACATGTGCTTGAGAGATGCCAGGTAGTAGTAACTTATGCTGCTGGAAAACTAATTCTTATAGGATTGCAAGAAATAAATCAATTGCATTTGTCTGAGAAACATTTAGGGAGTTGGTTTGCCTTTCCCATGCATTGGAGTCTTACTTACTTCTTTATTCTATATTTCTCCTCCAAAGAAATCATCTTCTTGCTGTCATACACATGTCTGCAGTATGTATTTTAGAAGGAATCTGACTCTAATCTAAATATTTAGTCCCAATTCACTGAATGTCATTAGCTCTGTTGTCATTCTACCATGAGTAGCGTAACTGTCCAGCAACTTGTGTCCAGCTGTGAGTGGAGATGTGCAGCTGTCCAGGGAAGTCTAACATCAGAAATAAAGTGAAGCACCTATGAGAAGGGCATTTGTAGATGAGTAGCATCACTCACACTACTGTTGGAAAAGAGGCATCCGTACATTTGTGTCCATAATCTAATTGTGGAGTTAAAAAATAGTTGCATGTATCAACTAATGTATGCAGTTTCTTCACTTGCCTTTTTTTACAGTTGTTTGGGTTTTAAGCAAGCTTGGAAAATGAAGATGTGATGGACTATGTTGTTTGTAAAGTTTAGTTAACTCGTGCTCATTTGTGCTGCAGTGACACTACCATACAAAGCCATAAAGGAACAGGTAACTCTTCAACTTGTGTTCTTGTAACAGGTTCACAGGATGTTAGGGGGTGGAAGGGACCTCTGCAGATCTCCCAGTCCAACCTCCTACCAGAGCAGGGGCATAGAATCTAGCTCAGTTAACGCAGGAACACATCCAGACAGGGGTGGAAAGGCTCCGGAGAAGGAGACTCCACAACCTCTCTGGGCAGCCTGTGCCAGGCCTCTCTCACCCTTACACTCAACAAGTTCTTCCACATCTTGAGGTGGAAGTTCCTGTGCTGCAGTTTCCATCCCTTGTTCCTTGTCCTGTGGCAGGGCATAAGTGAGCAGAGGCTGTCCCTGTGCCTTCCTTCCTGACCCCCAGCCCTCAGCTCTTGTCAGACATTGCTCAGATCCCTTCTCAGCCTTCTCCTCTGCAGACTAAGCAGCCCCAGGGCTCTCAGCCTCTCTTCATCAGGCAGTGCTCCCTTCAGCATCCCTGTCAGCCCTCTGTTGGACTCTCTGCAGCAGATCCCTGTCCCTCTTGAACTGGGGATGCCATAACTGGATGCAGCATTTCCAGGTGGGGCCCTTCTGAAATTCCTACAGGTGTTGTTGTACTGGGCTTGAGTACAAGCTCAGAGTAAGGCTTTCTTCAGAAGCATTTTAGACCCTTCTAGCTATCCTAATATCTTAGGAATTTTATAATACATTAATAAGGTACTACTTATATATGGTATAATAGATTTTATCATGGGAATGCACCACTTAAGTATTAGCTATGCTATATGTATTGTTTTTTTCTTGTTGGCAATCATGCTAATAAATTGTCTCCTAAGTGCTGTGCGTGCTTGGGGCTTTTAACATTTTTTTCCTTTTTTTTTTTTTTTTTTTTATTTTTTTTTTTTTTTTAATATTTCTCTTTCTGCCCAGTTAATCACTTCCTCCTGTACAATATGCTTCAAATCTACATCTTAATTGTGTGGAATCCTTTTAAGCAATTTAAATTGTGATCGTTTTCCTCCTTCTAGTCATTAAGGGACAGTTGTCTAGCACACAGTTAATTAACTGTGCTCTTAAAAGCAGTGCATTAATTATGAGTGATTGGGTGAGTAGCTGAAAAGATGTAAATAGACCTACAGAGCAAAATAGCTTTTCCATGGGGATATAGTCTTCTTTTAAATGAAATTAGGCTTGATTAAAACTAAAAGGAGTGAAAATAAGGTATAAACAATCCCAAGCATAAATACAGACTGGGTGGTGAATGGCTGGAGAGCAGCCCTGAGGAAAAGGCCCTGGGGGTCTGGGTTGATGAAAAGCTCAACATGAGGCTGCAGTGTGAGTGCAGCCCAGACAGCAACTGTGTGCTGGGCTGCAGCAAGAGCAGTGTGGGCAGCAGGGCAAGGGAGGGGATTCTGCCCCTTTGCTCTCCTCTGACCCCACCTGGAGTCCTGTGTGCATCTGAAGCCCCCAGCACAGGAAGGACATAGAAGTGTTGGAGCGCAACCCAGAGGAGGCCACAAGGATGCTCAGAGGGCTGCAACAGCTCTGCTATGCCTTCTCTTCTCGAGGCTGCAGAGCCCCCACTCTCTCAGTCTGTCCTTATAGCAGAGCTGCTGCAGCCCTCTGAGCGTCTTTGTGGCCTCCTCTGGACCCAGCCCAACACTTGCACGTCCTTCTTGTCTTGGGGGCTCCAGAACTGTACACAGTACTCCAGGGTGGGCCTGACAAGAGCAGAGGAGAATCCGCTGTCTTGCCCTGCTGCCCACACTGCTCTTGATGCAGCCCAGCACACGTTAAGGATTTATGTGTTCTATATTTTCCTGTGCATCCTGAAATACAATTTTTCATATTCCTCTCCAATTCAGTCAGAACCTCTTTATTTTACTTCTTTTGAGAGTAAAATAATTTTATTTCTGCCTGCCCTTAAAACTACGACACAGTTATTTGGCTACTACAAACAGACCAGAGCACAGCATTCCACGCAGACTAATGAACATAGGGAAACCATGTGAGGCAGCAGTTCACTCTGGAGGGCAGAAGGGCTCTGCAGTGGGACATCGACTGCCTGCACAGATGGGCAGAGTCCAAGGGGATGGCATTCAATAAATCCAAGTGCTGGGTGGTGCAGTTTGGCCACAACAACCCCATGCAAAGCTATAGGCTGGGGTCAGAGTGGCTGGACAGCAGCCAAACAGAAAGGGATCTGGGGATGCTGATTGACACCTGCCTGAACATGAGCCAGCAGTGTGCCCAGGTGGCCAAGAAGGCCAATGGCATCCTGACCTGCATCAGCAATAGTGTGGCCAGCAGGAGCAGGGAGCTCATTCTCCCCCTGGACTCTGCACTGCTTAGGCCACACCTTGAGTCCTGTGTCCAGTTCTGGGCCCCTCAATTGAAGAAGGACATTGAGGTGCTTGAGCGTGTCCAGAGAAGGGCACTGAGGCTGGGGAGAGGCCTGGAGCACAGCCCTATGGAGAGAGGCTGAGGGAGCTGGGATTGGTTAGCCTGGAGAAGAGGAGGCTCAGGGGAGACCTTCTTGCTGTCTACAACTACCTGAAGGGTGGTTGTGGCCAGGGGGAGGTTGCTTTCTTCTCTCAGGCAAGCAGCAGCAGAACAAGAGAACACAGTCTCAAGCTGTACCAGGGGAAGTTTAGGCTGGAGGTGAGGAGAAAGTTGTTGCCTGAGAGAGTCATTGAGTGCTGGAATGGGCTGCCCAGGGAGGTGGTGGAGTCAGCGTCCCTGGAGGTGTTCAAGGCAGGTTTGGATGTGGCACTTGGTACCATGGTCTGGTCTTGAGGTCTGTGATGATGGGTTGGATTTGATGAGCTTTGAGGTCTCTTCCAACCCTGGTGATACTGGGATACTCTCTGTCAGCGTGCCCAGAGGGAACTGTCTTAGCTGAGCATAGCTGGTTTAAGGTTCATTCGAATATCCCAGTAAGAGAAATTGGTTGTAAAAAGAAAATGATGATGAAGTCTACTATCATTCACTGGTTTGCTAAAAGGGATAAAAAAACAAAGTATAAACAATTTGTCCCTCTTTGCTTCTGAGCACTTCCTTCCTTCACCCTAATATCTTCCACTAAACTTGGCTGACTAGATAACACATTACCCTTGCTTGTTGCTTTCTGTCTGGGGGGAAGAGAGAGAGAGGGAGGCATTGGGCCCCTTCTGGGCTTCTTTTTGTTGTCTGGGAGGGAAGTTTGGATTTCTGCATTATTACTCAACTGTATATAACTGTAAATACCTGTAAATAGATTGTGTGTTTATATGCTTGTAAACTTAACTTTGCTGTAAATAGAGCTTTAGCTTACTTCCAAGCTGTCTGAGCTGGGCTGGTAAATTCCAGCTGGGAGGATGGGGGGGAAATTCCTCAATCCAATACAGAAAGGATGGGGTGGAAAGCCTGAATGTACAGTGGGCCTTTCCAGAGGCCCATTAATAACAGCTCTCTGCCATATTCCTGTTTATGGGAATACTCCTGCTCTTTCAGCACGCCATTGCTTACCTTTGACTCTAAGGGTCTTTGTTTGCAAGTAATAAATACTTGGGACTCCAGGGAGCAGACAGGAAGATCATACATGACTCCAAAAAAACCCAAACAAAACCACCAAAAAAAACCCCCACCTTTGCTGTTGACAGATTATTTTAAGTGCTTACTTATTATTAGCTGAAATGCTATTGACTGCACACTTAATAAATAGTCTATTTGTTCTTTTCAACTGAAGCAATACTGTAACGGAACTTGTGAAGAGAAGGCCATTAAAAACCATAAAGGCATCACACAGCAGGTGATTTGGGGAATGTGGTTTCAGTTTTCTGTTGGGTGCAGCACAGTCAACAAACTCTGCATCAATTAAAATCACTGCTCCTTGAACAGAAGTCTAGTGCAGGGCAGGCTTCTCATAGACTCTACAAACGATCTGTAAGTCTTCAAGAAATGCATTGAGGTCAGTTGTAATGATCTCAGCATAGCTTTACAGCGTGATTTGGTTCCTCTTCTCTGGACAAAAAAGGGCAGCCCTGGCTCTGCCAGGAAATTAGTGTGACCCTACATGGAGCAGGTTTCAGAAAAGCCTTTCCTCTTTCTGTGTTTCCAGTTACTTGCCAGTGAATAAAAGTTTTGGAAATGATACAGGCATAAAGCAGGGAAGTTTTAAATTGCTTGTTAAAGGAAATAGCTGGAGCACCTCTTCTATGAGGACAGGCTGAGTTGGGGTTGTTCAGTCTGGAAAAGAGAAGGCTCTAAGGAGACCTTATTGTAGCCTCCCAGTGTCTGAAGTGGGCTCAAAGAAAGCTGGGGAAGGATTTTTTAGGGTGTCAGGTAGTGACAAGACTGGGCGGAACAGATACGAGCTAGTGGAGGGTAGATTCATATTGGATGTTAGGAAGAAGTTGTTCATCATGAGAGTGCTGCGACCCCGAAACATGTTGCTCAGGGAGGTGGTGGAAGCCTCATCCCTGGAAGTATTTAAGGCTGGACTGGATGCAGGTCTAAGCAACCTGAACTAGTGTGAGGTGTCCCTGCCCATGGCAGGGCAGTTGAAGCTGGATAATCCTTGAAGTTCCTTTCAACCCCGACAATTCTGTGAGTCTATGAATTACAACAAATGAGCTGAAGAGATGATGTCAGAACAAAACACCTGCAAGTTTTCAAGGCAAAAGCCATACAAAGGCAATTTTATAAAATCATAGAATGGTAAGATTGGAAGTGACCTCAAGGATCATCTAGATCCAACTCCCTGCCATAGGCGGGGACACCTCCCACGTTGGGTGATTCTGTGCTCCACAACTTCCCTGGAGGTGTTCAAGGCCAGGTTGGAGGAGGCCTTGAGTAACCTGTACTAGTGGGAGGTGTCCCTGCCTATGGCAGGGGGTTGGAACTGGATGATCCTTGAGGTCCCTTCCAATCTTACCATTCTATGATTCTATAATGTTGTGACATCCACACAGTCAGAGCTAGATGGCAGGTGGCTGTGCACTGTGAAGGAGGCTGAAACAGAAGTGCTTTCTCCTTCTTCCTCAATTATTTTTTCACCTGATTGCAAAAATTAAAGACGATATTTTTTTTTATTCCCCCC
>VWZE01013277.1:1351-12776 GCA_013396675.1 Eubucco bourcierii
CACAGGTTGCCCAGGGAGGTTGTGGAGCACAGAATTTTTGATCACATTGGGTGATTCTGTGCTCCGTAGCCTCCCTGGAGGTGTTCAAGGCCAGGCTGGACAAGGCCTTGAGTGACCTGTACTAGTGAGAGGTGTCCCTGCCTATGGTAGGGGATTTGCACTAGATGATCTTTGAGGTCCCTTCCAACCCTCCCATTCTATGATTCTATGAATTTCAGGAATGGTCAGCTGTGATAAAGATGAAAAAAGCCCATGGACACAGGCACATTTGCTGTACTTTCTATTGCCAGTTGGTACAGCAAATCAAAGGTCTTGCATGTGCTTTCCCAAATATTAACTTGTTCTGCTTTATGAGACCCTGCAAATCTCACACCTGTGGACAGCTGGAGGGAGTCTCTCACCGACGTGTTGCTGTCAAGCAGGGGTTGGCTTATTCCATGAACTCAGAATCCTTAAATGTATTAATTTTTTTTTTTTTTCAGAACCTTTTCTTTTTCTTTTATTTTTTAAATTCCTTGTCTGGTATAGCTACACAAATTCTCATTAGCCATATAAATGTCTTACCCTCTATGACTCCTACTTGAATGTTTATTTTGGTAATACCTTATAGAAATAGCTTATTTTAATTTATTCTAATTTACTTATCCCTCCTACTTTTATATGCATATTGATCATTATCCAGATCATTCACTGTTGATTTCTGTGCAAGTAAAAACACACTGTAAATTACCCCTATGATATTGTCCGTGTTGTCACGCAACGAATTAATTCCTCTTCTAATTCTCCAGGCCTAATCTCTGAACATTTCTTTGTTTTGTTTTTTTTTTTGTCAATAAAGCTTGGGATCACCCCACAGAACCTCAGAATCCTAGCTAAAGCTCTTGATGCAGCACCCACCTAACTGTAGGCTTGTGCAGTGGCAGAGGACGATCTCTGGAGGCAGATTTTTGTACATGCTGGATATACTGTGAGCATGGGATGATGAGGGTCCTAATCTGAGTGTCTGAAATAAGTGTTAAACAAGTGATGGGTGTGGTCTTGAAGGGTGAGAACATCCTTTCATTTTTCATAACTGATCAATTATCAGCAATGTTTGATATCCTGTTACTCTGATGTAATGGTTACTGTGCTAACAACCAGTGTTGCACTCAAAGGAGGGTTGTTGTGGAGCTGTTTGTGGAGATGTGAATGCAGCAGTCAGGAGCTCTGTGTTGTGGAAGATCCACATCCTGGCTTGCCCAGGCATGATCCCATCGCCCCCCTTCCCTCTGCTGGAGAGGGGGGGAAGCAGAGCACAGAGAGAAGACAAGACTTGCCCAGACTTGTTGAAAGGGTTAACCCTCCTGGGTGGGGGGAGTAGTCAGAACTTGACCCCAGGTCTGCTTGGCCCTAGGTGAAGTGTTTAATCCACTCCCACTGCCTGTCTGTACCCCCTATATAAACAGAGGAACTTCCTATTGCTCTGTCTCTCCTTGTGGCCTGTGTGCCTGTCACCATCCTCGTTCCTGTTCTCCTGTCCTACCACATGGTCAGTCTCTACCACGTGATGGACATCTCTTCCGTCCATTGTCATCCATCTGGTTGTATATATATTTTGTATCTTGTTTTCCCTTCCCTATACCTATTTGTAACTCCCCCACCTTAAATACCTTTTATTTGTGGTTAAAGTCTTCTTTTACCTTCCAAATCGTAGACAGACTGTTCTTTGGGTGGTTTTACCCCTTCTGTCTCCTCCTTTCTTTCCCCCTTTCCAAAAGTGGAGGGGGGAGAGGGGAAGGCATCCTACTATTACTGTTTTGGTTTCCCTGAGAAGCTAAACTCAAACCAATACACTTGTACTTCCCAAGTAAGGGAAAGCAAGCTCCTGACTTGACCTAATATGGTCAGGTCTGGGAAAGCGCCATTATGCTTGGCAGATCTCTGTGGTCCAAGGGCCATCACGTTTCAGACAATCAATAAATAGGCTTTGGCCACATGGTTTTGGGCTTTTGCTCTTGGTTTACTTTGCCTCCTGAGCCCTGTCATGTTAAGCTCTGCCATTACATTCATGTTTGCTACTGCCTTGTTATATCCTGAACCGCCTGGAAACTGCCTACCTTGAGTTTACCAGGAACAGGCTCTAAAAACCTCCACATGATCAGCCTGCACAGCCAACATGACACCATGCTGAGACTGCACATGGCATTGCATCCTACCTGCACCTGAAAGCCTCCTGCCAAGACAGGAAGTCCTGGAGATACACAGATCATCCAGAGAGCCAGGACCAGAGATTGCCTGCCTCCTTTCCCCAGCACCCTGAAGCCTGAGAAGAATCAGAAGCCTCGGCGGCTGAACAAGACAGTAACAGAATTCCCTGAGAGCATTTGGGTACTGTCTAAAGCTGTAGCCAGCCCTGCAAGCCAGGAGATATTTTGCAAGTAAGTACTTAAATCCTCTCGTAACTCACCATTGCCTTCTGCCATAAGCAGAAAGGAGCTCCCCCAATCCATCAAGTGGGCAAGAGGAGTAATGTCTGCAAGGGGTGCGCTGACCAAAGCAACCTTCTCTTCCAGTTCAATTAATGTTATATATTATTGCAAGTTATTTCTAGATCCTGTGTTATTATCTGTATAAAGTTTCCATGACCGTGCAAAGAACCAATTATTATTATTAAAATTAATGGTGGTGGTAGAGTTCTGAATATTGAATATTAATAAACAATATTAATATTTGAAAATAGTATCTTGCATCAATTAATTACCCCTCCATGACACTCTCATGCTTACTTTGATCTCTAAGTAAACATATCACTGCATTTTGATGCAGATGCTATGATTTTGGGGAAACCACTCAACATACAGGACCCTTTTAAATTCTGCCAACTTAGCAAGGTTTTGTTGCCTCCTTGGCTCCTTTAAAATGCTTGCCAACTTCTCTTGGGATGAGTTATGCATCTGCAAACAGCTCTGGCTAATTCACCATCTCTTCCCTGATATTAAATGGAGCCTGCTTGAACAAGCTGCATTTAGTATCTTAATTACAAAATGGCATTAATAGAGTTTCCATTAAAACTTAATACCAACTCCTACTGTCTGATTTAGCTCAGAATCTTTATTAACATTGGTGGTCTGTTCTTGGTATTATTTCTTTTGCTCTAAGTATTACAACGTCAATAATTTGCCTCAGTACTGGTCAGGGCAAGTTTTTTAAATGAAGGCATGAATAACTACTTACAACACCTAATTTTCATCTATTTATTTATCTATTTTTTAAGTCAGCAGCAATTCCATCTAGGGAAAATAAATGATGCCAGCTGAGGAACCAGACCTTCAGGAACTTTTAGCCAAAAAGAAAAAAAAACAAAACAAAACAAACCAGTGCAAGAAGCAGGAATTGCATCTGTATGTGTTTGTGTTTGGTTGATATTTTTTTTCCCCCCTCTCATTATTTTTTTCCCCCTCTACTTTTACTTGCATAATTCCCTTGGAAGGCATGGAAATATTTCTTTTTTCACTGTAAGGCATTGCAATGTTTTCAGTCTGAACACAAAAATTCAAATATTCAAATCATACACAGGCACTCGAGGAAATCTTCCACACCTCAAGGCCACTCAAACTTTTAAGGAAAACTGCATGGAGTTCTTTAGAGTTTGGGGAAAACACTCATATGCATTTATGCAACTCTCTAAATATTCTTCTGCTGCTCAAAGACTGGAAAGGACAATTTAAAATTATAACCTTGCCATTTAAGAAGAAGTTTTAAATTTTTGATAGTGTCTGCACACTGTTTTGATTTTCCCTCTATTTCATACTGTTCACTTGCTTTAGAAATACCTAGCACCTAAATTTTAGTTATGTCTGTTCATTTTACCTGTCTCTTGAAACACTTTTCAATCAGCATATACTTCCTGTGGAAAATGCTGTGTTCAGATTCTTTTAAATCAATTTTATTGCCAAATCCTGTTTGCCTTACTCAGGCAACCATTCCAGCCGAAATCAACTGGGTTACTTGCATGAGAAAAGCAAGTAGTTCTTGCCTTTATTTGGTAAAGCAACAGACTCGAACAAAAGCAGTACTGTACCTGCTATGGGCAGCCAGAAACAATGACAGGCTCCTTGATAAGATTAGATGTAATTTTAAATGCAACTGGGACAAAGAATCCCTCCCACCAGCCCCAACTCCTAACTCTCTACAGTAATTCCGCTGCAGCAAAGTAGTTGAAGAATTACTGACAAGAGCCAGACTGCCCAATAAGCACCACCTAACAGACATAGAAACATGATCCACATAATTTTTAAGCTTGGCAGACATTTTTGTGCTTCTTTGAAAAAGAAAAGAAAAGAAAAGAAAACATAAAAAAAAAAAAAACAAGAAAAAAAGGCACAATCTTTTAAACCAGGCGCATGTAAACCTTATACATTACTGGCTTTACTGTTACAGGAAGGACTTAAATATGAAACATCCTTAGAGCTGCACACTGAAAATGCTCCTGTGAACCAGCCACTTGTGGCTGATTGCTTCAAAATAAACACAGATTCTGCATTGTCAATGTGCAAGTTGGTTGAACTTTAAAACAAAAAGGCTCTCTCTGGCCTCAAGCTAATCACCAACCTTCCACTGGCAGGATCTACGCATGCAGACCTGAGAGCTGTGTCTGCAGCTGTGAAAGAATGAAATGGGTGCAGGAGGACTGCATGCAACGCAGATTCTGTTGCTGACTTCCTATTTGTTCTTTGAAGTAAGTATTTGATTAATTCTGCCTTTAACAACCAAGAGAAACCTTCAACATAATGTCTAGTTATATCTTTATTTACAGTCCAGAGATAAGCGCTGTGCAAATCCACACACGGTGAGAGTCAGACATGATTTGCTTTTCAGTATAAATTCTTCACTCCTTGGTTTTAATTTTAGCTTTTAAACTTTTTACTTATTTGACTGCACAGTTTTGTGCACGAGTCAGATGTAACCTTAAAGCTAATGTCGTATGTTTAGATGGCAATTCAGCAGCCTGATGGAAAGCCCACTGAAACCGGTGGAATAACACCCATAGGTCTTGGATTAAACCCAGACAAAGGATAACAGAGCTAGATTAGGGAGTTCAAACAGCATAGGCAGTGTTTCTGAATATCTGACAAAGGTGACTAAGCAGAGCAGGACAGGGTGTTACAGAAAGTGTCACTAATATCTTACTCCACAATCTAAGCTTTTTTGCTAATGATGAAATAAAAACTTTTTGCCCGATTTTCCTAAAGAAAATGGAAGTATCCTCTGCAGCTACGCTGGGGCAGCAGCGACTCACAGCAACCTACACAGTGCTTCCTAGGATATAAATGATGAGACATTAAAAGTGAGCTGGCATGGTTATTAATTTTCTCAGTGCTAGGTAGGTGGTGGCACCTCCCTGCCCTCCATCACCTTCTGAGAGCAAGTGTCCTCATAGGGGACAACAGCTGGTTTTGCTGACTAGAAGTCAGGAAGTGTTGTAGCACTGTGGTAATAGAAGTGACTTTTTCATTGCACAGTTCTCTACCATTTCCTCACAATTTTCAGGCCTTGGAGTTATCTGGAGGTATGTTATCCTTGACCAAAAAGGCATTATCCTTGTCTATCACATACTTTGTCTTAGTCTTCATGATCTGTTCTGTTCTGAGAAGCACGAGAGCTCCTACTAGATAAACAGTCTTGGAACACATCTATGAAATGTTTGACTTGGGGACAAATGTGTGATGTGACTCTGCTCTTGGTTAACCTGGACCTTACTTCTCCACCTGAATGATGCAGATAACGGCAAACCTGCCTTATCTCAGAGAGGCAGTGGAGGATAAAAATGAGTAGTGATTGATAAGTGCTAAGGTATAATCGTGATGAGGGCAAGGTAAGTGGCTACAAGAGAGCAGAGTTTGAAAGTGTTCAAGGCAAATGTGACTCCATTTCAGTTGTAACTAATTTTGTTGCTTTTCACTTTATGAAACTGAAGAATTTCACAATGGTTTAGAAGAGCAGACAGTAAATTTGTTAGAAGAGAGAGTAATAAATGCTATTCATCAATATTGATTGAGTTAATACAGTTTGTAAAGCACATTTCAGTATTTTTATCTTGTGCAAAACGAGGAAACTGAGCAACAAAGACTTTAAGTGGCTCTTGTGAGGTCAGAGAATTAGCTGCTAATGGGGCTGAAGCATATTGATGGGATTGAAATACAGCCCACAAATAATATTTTCCCCTTTTAATTTTAAGAAAGTGTAGCAATTCCAGCTGGACCATGACATGACACTTTTCACAGGGCAGTAATGACATAGGTGTTTCCCAGTTCCCACATTTAAAGCACAGTGACTCCTTTCTAAGACTCCCTGTTTATGCACCCAATACCATGAATAAGGTTTTGATGCAAATCTGAAATGTGAAAGCAGTAGGGAATGTGATTGGACTGATCTGTGTTTCTTGACTGGAACACTTACCATGAGTATGCATATGGGAATTAAGACATATGAATAAATATTCAGGACTTGGTTTTTTAACATTTATTAGGGTTCTGATAGAGGAAACTCTGCCCTCTGTGTTCTGAATTGTTCATTCTGGTGGCATGTGCCCTTTTATTTTCTGATATACTGTCACAGAATTGACTCTTCTCTCAAAACGTTTGAGCACACATTACTATGGAACTTGTGGGAATTTCATGTAGTAAGACAAAACCTTTGTAACCCTGTCTAGGTCGCCTTCAGCAGCTGCACTTGTGATCAGAGGGACCTAGCTCCTGCAGAATGAGCTTCTTCATTTCATACTGGAGGGAAAACAGCAAACTACCAGCAAATAGCAGGGGTGACCCTTCAGTACCTCTTGTAAGGTAAAACGGCAGTACATACTGAACAACAGAGCTACTGAAAGGGCAGTATAGATGCAGCCGGTGACTTAAATGCTTGCTGCTCAGGTTTAACTGAATTTGTAGCAGCCTGAGGACTTTTCAGCACAGTCCAATGTCAGGTGCAAGCTATTTTCAGAGGAAGGGTGCTCAGTGTGTTCTCACAGTAAGCACATGCCTTTTTGTGGTAAGAAACCCCACAGGTCCCTAAAAGCGTGAGTCACTCTGAAAGCATGAACTTGAATGCTTTTCCCCTACCCCCCCTCCAGAGATAGGTGAACCTTTATTTGTGATAAATCTATATTTTGCATGTAGGCGATCTGGACTCAGAGCAGTTACCAGGAGTTAAAACAGGGAGCAAAACTTGAAGTGCCAGTGGCTTAGGAGTGGTGTATTTCTGAGACATGCCTTGTCTTCCCGTATCGCTCTCTGGCGGGGTTATCAGAGGAACTTTCTGCGTTCAAAAGAGCTGCGCTTCACAGCTCAGCTAAAGTGACCACAGTGCAGTGTGAAGTGACATGCAGCTCCCTTGCTTCTTTTATTATGTTTTCCCCTGTAAGCCTCCTTGGACCAATTTCGAGTTGGCTGTCATCAGCTGGGAGCCCTGCTCTGCCAGACGTGGCTGCCCGGAACGTGTCAGTGAAGGGGATGCTCAGGCAGCCCCCTGGGTGTGAAGGCGAATGATGAGAGTCCCCAGCACTGGTGCCGCCGCCTGCGCCGGCTGGGGAGAGGAAGGAGGCCCCGCTGGGAGTGAATCCTTGTGCTGAAAGGGTGCACTTCAACCTTTCAGTTTATACACAAGCCTCCCTGTAATGGCATTATCTGGCAATTGGCCTTCTTAGGCCTAATTTTCAATCCACAAGTAGGAGTTAGGTCATTGAGGATATCCTCACCATTAGAGTTACTCAGTTTGCATAAAGGCTCTACTTAGCACTTGAGGGAGGAGTGCTGATTTTCAGAGTGCTGAGCTGAACCCCAGCCACTGCTTTGTGCATGGCAAGGCAGTACGGCACTGGCAGCTAAAGGTTTGCTCATGGTTAAGAAAAGACAGTGCCCGCCTAGAAATGTATAGGATCATGGTCAAATTCCCCAAGCTTCTGTAAAAACAGACATGTGATACCTACCTCACAGCTGAAGATTGTGTTCAACCTAATCATACAAAGCATGATCACCAAAGTCACCCCATGCAGCACTACAGACTTGGGGGTAAGTGACTGAAGAGCGTCCTGGCAGACAGGGACTTGGCAGTGCTGGGTAACCACCAGCTGGACATGAGCCAGCAGTGTGCCCAGCTGGCATGGAAAGCCAAATAAACAGTATGGCCAGCAGCACTGGAGTTGTAACTCTGCTTTGTGCTGGCACTGGGGAGGCCTCACCCAGAGCACTGTGCGCAGCTCTGAGCCCTCACTGCAAGAGAGATCTTGAGGGGCTGGTGGAGAGTGACAAGACTGGGGAGGGGGCTGGAGAGGAAGGCTACTGAGGAGATGCTGAGAGAGCTGGACGTGTGCAGCCTGAAGGAGAGGAAACTCAGGGGAGACCTTATCATACTCTACAACTATGCAAAGGGAAGTTGCAGTAAGGTGGGGATCACGTTCTGCTCCCAGGCAACTTGTGCCAAGATGAGAGGGCATGGCCTGAAGCTGCATCAGGGGAGGGTTAGGCTGGATATTAGGAAGTAGTTCCTCATAAAAAGAGAATTAGACTGGAATGGGCTATCCAGGGAGGAGGTGGAGTTGCTGTCTCTGAAGGTGTTTAAGGAAAGATTGGATGTGGCACTCAGTGCCATGGTCTGGTTTGATGTGCTGGTGTTAGGTCACAGCATTTGATGGTCTCAGAGGTCTATTCCAGCCTCAATAACTCTGATTCTGTGAGGAAGTAGCAGGGATCTTGTCCACTTTTCTACATATTTTTATGCTATTACAAAGAAAGATATGCTAGAATTTGTGAAGTACCAATCTACAAAGAAGTCCTGGTGTGCAGGAAGAGCTCAGTGCTGGAAGTCCTGGGTGTTATTTTTTTTTTATTTCATAGTTGTGTTTTCTACTCAGAAGATGAGCAACTTTGGCACAGGTGAACCAAACCACTTCAAGACCTAATACAAAGGACAGATTTTAAAATCAAAACAGAGAGGCTGTGGTTCCTCCTTGTTCATGTGAGTAAGAACTGTTTTGTTGAGTGTCTTCAGTGCAGGTGTGGAAATAATCCAATTTATCTGAGAAGAGGAATTCAGGAATTCTTCTTAATTTCTGTTTATTTATTTTTTTTATTTTTAAAGAATGCCCTGAATGATGAGGGAACTACTGATGAGTCCAGCATCAGTGAGTTTGCAAATGGCACCAAGTTAGGAAAAGGTGTGGATCTGTTGGAGGGTAGGAGGGCTCTGCAGAGGGACCTGGACAGGCAGGATGGGTGGGTAGAGGCCAATGGGATGAGATTGAACAAGGCTAAGTGCAGGATTCTACACCTTGGCCACAACAACCCCAAGCAGTGCTGCAGGCTGGGAAAAGAGTGGCTGGAGAGCAGCCAGGGAGAGAGAGACCTGGGGGTACTGGGAGAGAGGAGCTGAAGATGAGGCAGCAGTGTGCCCAGGTGGGCAGGAAAGCCAATGGCATCCTGGCCTGCAGCAGGAGCAGTGTGGCCAGCAGGAGCAGGGAGGTTCTTCTGCCCCTCAGCACTGCTCAGACCACACCTTGAGTGCTGTGTCCAGTTCTGGGCCCCTCAGTTCAAGAGAGATGTTGAGATGCTGGAAGGTGCCCAGAGAAGGGCAGCAAAGCTGGGGAGGGGCCTGGAGCACAGCCCTGTGAGGAGAGGCTGAGGGAGCTGGGGGNGTGTTGAAGCAAAACCTGGCTGGGGCACTTAGTGCCATGGTCTGGTTGATTGGCTGGGGCTGGGTGCTAAGTTGGGCTGAATGAGCTTGGAGGTCTCTGCCAACCTGCTTGATTTTGTGATTCTACGAATTAACCATATATAAGCAAAGACTGCACCACACCTGCATTGGGCAGGGTGAAGCAGAGGATCTTTAAGAGAGGAAAGTTTTGAGTATTTCTGAGATGTTCTTCCATTTTCCAGCCATCTAGAAAATTCACAGTACTCACCAATGTATAGAAGGGCTATTCCAGGAATGCTACACTTAAAAGTTCTGCTAGTAGAGAAAGAAAAAAAAAAAAAAAAAAAGTCATATCAGCTTCTCGATTTTGAACTATTCTGGTCTGCATTAAGTAATTTTTTCTGTTAACATACTGAAAATCCATCTCTGCTTTTGATTCTTTAGAATTGCTTTGCTGATCATCAGAGATTCTCCAACCATGTAAGCAGGAACCATGTATAATCCAGAGAAACTGTAAACCTACTGCCTCACAAACATGATTAGCCCTTTCTGTCTTTTATTTTAATTATCTGAATTTATTATTGATTATCTGAATATATACTCTAAGATATTTTAAGCCTACAGCAAATACAGTCACAGAAACATCACCCAGGTTGGCAAAACCCCTCAGGATTGCCACATCTAACCTAGAACCCTACTCTACAAGATTCACCTTAAACCATATCCCCAAGCACCACATCCAAACCACCCTTAAACACAGCCAGGCTGGATGACTCCACCACCTCTCTGGGTAGATTATTCCAGTCCCTGACCACTCTCTCCATGAAAAACTTTTTCCCAATGTCTAATCTAAACCTCCCCAGCCTCAGCTTGAGGCCATTCCTCTTGTTCTGTCTCCAGTTCCCTGTGAGCAGAGCCCAGCAGCAGCCTCTCCACAAGGTCCTTTCAGGTAGCTGTAGACAGCAATGAGGTCTGCCCTCAGTCAGACTGTCAATGTATTTTACACATCCACCAACAGGAACAATAATAATGAAGTTTTGTCCTCACATGACCACATATTTTTCAATCAAGAGAACAAAACTGCAAAGACTGCATAGATGTCTAATCTACCTTCCTGGTCAGCTAAGTAACTACTTTTGAGGCTAAGCATTGACCAGACTCAGTCTAATAGTACAACAGATATGTTACTAGCATATTAAAAAAGTTACTGATGAACTTTTGGTGACTCCACAAACTACTAACATGCAACACAAATCCCTGTTTAGAGATGTATTCTACTTGATGGTATAATACTGATTTGGTTCCCATCTCTCATCAACCAGAAATTTTGTACTGACTTATTCATAGAATCACAGAATCGAGCAGGTTGGAAGAGATCTCCAAGCTCACCCATCCCAACCTATCACCTAGCCCTAGCCAATCAACCAGACCATGGCACTACATGCCCCATCCAGGCTTAGCTGCAACAGTTCCAGGGATGGGGACTCCACCATCTCCCTGGGCAGCCCATTCCAATGCCAATCACTCTCTCTGGCAACAACTTCCTCCTAGTCATAGAATCATAGAATGGTAAGGTTGGAAGGGACCTCAAGGATCATCTAGTTCCAATCCCCTGCCATAGGCAGGGACTCCTCCCACTAGTACAGGTTACTCAAGGTCTCATCCAATCTGGCCTTGAACACATCCAGGGAGGGAGCAGCCACAACCTCCCTGGGCAACCTGTGCCAGTGCCTCACCACCCTCACTGTAAAGAACTTCC
>VWZE01013278.1:2057-36069 GCA_013396675.1 Eubucco bourcierii
TTTTTAATTTTTTTTTTTTTTTTTTTATCAAAGGAATCCTCTCCGGCAAACTTTTAAAGGAGACTTTTTTTGTTTTCTCGATTTTTTAAAAAAATAACCTGCTTACATTTCTTCTGGATTCTTCAGAACATCAGACACAGTTCTTTAAGGCCAAATCTGAAGCTTTATTGTTAAGAGTCGTCATCGAAAGTGTCTTTGGAGCCATACAAGTCTGCGAGTTTCTTAAACCGAGGTCCCCAGTTTTGTAGATAGTCGTAGTCCAAATCGGAATCTGTCGTCGCCGACTCTAAGGAGCTAAGTGAACCAGCCACTGAGCCTCTGCCTTCGTAGCCATAGATCTGAATAGAGTCATAAGGAGGAGCAGTTGGATCATTATCAGCCTCTTGTATTCTCGTGTTGATGAAGTCATCAACATCAACACTATTGGGAGCGGGCCGAAGGCCTGGTCTGGGCATGTACTGGTACTCAGGTTTGATGTCTTTACGGGGAATAAATCCATTGATGCCATCAGGGTTCTGCAGAGTAGCTATGTCGAAAGCTTCAGTGTCTTCCTCTCCTCCACCTTCATCATCATAGGTAATAATGTTCTCTCGGACATCTTCCTCTTCAAAAACTATCAGGGGTTCTTTTTTCTGCCTTTTCAGTGTCACGAACAAGACTACAATGACTACAGAAAACAAAGCAGAAAGAACAAACAGCAGGTTAGAGTTGCACCCCCCAGCAGCAGCTGCTTTCCAGACTGACCAAATCCTCAGCTTCACACTGCACTTCCAGAACCTGAGTGGTCTACAAGAGAGCTGAGGGGGGACCTTTGCAAGGGCTTGTACTGAGAGAACGAGATGGAATCACAGAATCAGAGAGTCAGAGAATCAAGAATCACAGAATTGCAGAATAGAGAATCACAGAATCAGAGGAAGACAGAATAGGGAATCACAGAATAGGGAATAACAGAATCACACAATAGAGAATCAGAGAGTCAGAGAATCAGAGAATCAGAGAAACATAGTCAGAGAATCAAGAATCACAGAATCAGAGAATCAAGAATCACAGAATCAGAGAATCAAGAATCACAGAATCAGAGAATCACAGAATCACACAATAGAGAATCACAGAATCACACAATAGAGAATCAGAGAATCACAGAATCACAGAATCACACAATAGAGAATCACAGAATCACACAATAGAGAATCACAGAATCACACAATAGAGAATCACAGAATCACACAATAGAGAATCACAGAATCACACAATAGAGAATCACAGAATCACAAAATCACAGAATCAAAGAATCAGAGAATCAAAGGATCTCAGAATCAAAGAATCACAGAATCAGTCAGGGTTAGAAGGCACGACAAGGATCATCCAGTTCCAACTCGCACTAAAACAGACTGTCTAGAGCCTCATCCAGCCTGTCTTTAAACACCTTCAGGGATGTGTGGCCTCAACCACCTCCCTAGGCAACCTGTTCTGGGGTCTCACCACCCTCATGGTGAAGAACGGAATGGAGTGAAGCTGGAAGAGGGGAGATTTAAACTGCAGATTAGGAAGAAATTCTTTATGTGAGGGTTGCAGCAGCTCTGCTATAAGAACAGGCTGAGAGAGTTGGGGTTCTGCAGCCTGCAGAAGAGAAGGCTTCCAGGAGACCTTGGAGTAACCTTCCAGTATCTGAAGGGGGCTCCAGGAAGGCTGGGGAGGAACTATTGCCAAGGTCTTGCAATGCCAGGACAAGGGGAATGGGTTTGAAGTGGCAGAGGGGAGATTGAAAATGGATGTTAGGAAATTGTTAGAATAAGGAAGTTGTTTGCAGTGAGGGTGGTGAGACACTGGCACAGGTTGCCCAGGGAGGTTGTGGAGCACAGAATCACGTTGGGTGCTTCTGTGCTCCACAACTTCCCTGGAGGTGTTCAAGGCCAGACTGGATGAGGCCTTGAGTGACCTGTTCTAGTGGGAGGTGTCCCTGCCTATGGCAGGGGAGTTGGAACTGGATATGCTTTGAGGTCTCTTCCAACCTTACCATTCTATGAACACTCCAGCACTGCCTTTGAGCCACCCAATCACCATGTATCTGTAGCAAGACTGATATTTACCCTCTCTTCTATGCCCAAATCTTAACCCCAGTCCCATGAAAACAGATTTGCCTCTTAAGCAGCCCCCTGAAACCATCCCTTTGTTGTTGCAGTCCTCCTAACACATCCCTTTGTTGTTGCAGTCCTCCTTGCATCAGATTCCTCACAAATAACTTTACAATGAAACAAGGAAAGAGACTAAAACAGACTATGGGCAAAATAAACCATTTAATATAAATATTTTCAAATCATCAGGAAATGCTTTACAGCACTTCCCTACCAGCAGATCCTCTGAGTCATTCATCTGTCTCCAATGCAAGAGGAGACAGAAAAAAATAGCTGGCAGGAGCCATTAATCCTGGTTGACCTCAATAAGGAACTTGTCAGCCAGGGGAAGATCACAAAACTCCAAACTGTGTGTCATGACCTGCTTTTAGCAGTGGCCCTGATGAACTTCTATCAGGCCACAAAAAGGACACCCTCTGATCACACCTAGGCAAACTGCTCGCTGTGGGCTGCTGCATTTTAGCCAGGCAGATCAGTATCTCTGTGTTTGAGGCTAACTGGAATATTTTAATGGAGAAAATTAGATGATAGGCTGTAAAAAGCATACACTGGTTATGTCTGCTTTGCTCATAGGCTTGCTGAGATGTATAAGAACAAGGACATAAACACAGAATTATAGAATCATAGTATGGTAAGGTTGGAAGGGACCTCAATGATCATCCAGTTCCAACCCCCTGCCATAGGCAGGGACACCTCCCACTAGCACAGCTCACTCAAGGCCTCCTCCAAACTGGCCTTGAACACCTCCAGGGAGGGAGCAGCCACAACCTCCCTGGGCAACCTGTGCCAGTGTCTCACCACCCTCACTGAAAAGAACTTCCTCCTAACATCCAGTCTAAATCTCCCCTCTGCCACTTCAAATCCATTGCATCATGTCCTGGCATTGCAAGACCTTGGCAATAGCCCCTCCCCAGCCTTCCTGTAGCCCCCTTCAGATACTGGAAGGCCACTCCAAGGTCTCCTGGAAGCCTTCTCTTCTGCAGGCTGCAGAGCCCCAACTCTCTCAGCCTGTCCTCATAGGAGAGCTGCTGCAGCCCTCTGAGCATCCCTCTGAACCAGCTTCAACACTTCCATGTGCTGGAACTTAGCTACATAGCTAAGACATACAGAGTCTCTCTCTCTCTGGGAGCAGCTGTGTCTTCTCCTCTCTGCTGTGTAACCCTACTAACCACACTGCTTCTAATCCCCCTTGCCCATCCTCCACACTCACCTTGCATATAAGGCAGACCCTGAGTTAAGGTATAGGGGTGGGAAAAAGGTGGAAGGGTGGTTGGGAGCTCCTCCTGGGGACTCTCATGTCTGGGAGGAGGATTGTGTTTCTGTATCACCTTTAACTTGTGTATGTCTGTAACTATTCCTGTCTGTTGTGTCTATCTCTGCTTGTACATTGTGCTGAGCTGTAAATAGAGCTTCAGTCCTTAACTTCCAGTCAGCTGAGTCTAGTCTGGGGGATTCTAAAAAGTGTGTGTGGGGGGGGTAGGTAACCATCACAACCTCCACTGAAAATAAAAGCCAGAAATGAAGATTCATTCATCCAGCTCAGAGCTGGAGGCAAGGTTAATGCTTTAAGACCAACAGGTGGAGAGCAGCAATAAAGAATATATTTATTTATTTATTTTTCCTTACCTAACAAAATGACGATGCAAGCAAGAATGGCAATTAAAGCTCCGGTGCTCAACCCAGCATTGAGGACGTAGGCTTCAGCATTGCAGGAGAGCAGGGAGCCATTGCTGTCACAGCCACAGACACGAATGGTGAGGGTGTTGGTGCTGCTCAGAGGGGGGACTCCACCGTCACTTATGACAATAGGAAGAAGGTACAGGTCCTGCTTTTGGCGACTAAACCCTTCCCGTCTGACGAGGACGCTGGCTGTGTTATCTGTTAAGAGAAGAGAAGGAGAGATCATTAGTGGGGTTTAGATTGGACATTAAGGAAAAGGTAAGGTCCTGCACCTGGGTAGGCACAATGCCAAGCACAGCTCCAGGCTGGGTGGGGAATGCCTGAGAGCAGCCCTGAGGAACAGGCCCTGGGGGTGTGGGGTGAGGAAAAGCTCAAGCTGAGGCTGCAGTGTGAGTGCAGCCCAGACAGCAACTGTGTGCTGGGCTGCAGCAAGAGCAGTGTGGGCAGCAGGGCAAGGAAGGGGATTCTGCCCCTTGGCTCTGCTCTCCTCAGACCCCACCTGCAGTCCTGTGTGCAGTTCTGGAGCCCCCAGCACAGGAAGGACATGGAAATGTTGGAGCAGGTCCAGAGGAGGCCACCAAGATGCTGAGAGGGCTGCAGCAGCTCTGCTGTGAGGACAGGCTGAGAGAGTTGGGGCTCTGCAGCCTGCAGAAGAGAAGGCTTCCAGGAGAGCTTAGAGTAGCCTTCCAGGATCTGAAGGGGGCTCCAGGAAGCCTGGGGAGGGACTATTGACAAGGTCTTGCAATGGCAGGACAAGGGGCAGTGGGTTTGAAGTGTCAGAGGGGAGATTTAGACTGGATGTTAGGAGGAAGTTGTTTGCAGTGAGGGTGGTGAGACACTGGCACAGGTTGCCCAGGGAGGTGTTCAGCACCAGGCTGGAGGAAGCCCTGAGTGACCTGTTCTAGTGGGAGGTGTCCCTGCCTATGGCAGGGGGATTGGAGCTGGATGAGCTTTGAGGTGCCTTCCAACCTAAACCATTCTATCCTTCTAAACCAGTACAAAGTTTTGTCTTTATGAGCAATTCCATTTTGGTGCTTCATTCATACAGCACCACACTAAACCACTGCAACTTCAGAGCGATGAGAGTAATATGAGGAACACAAAAAGCCTCTGTTAGAGCCTCATTTTAGCACCCCACTAACTTTTGTGAAACTCACAATACTTCAGACTGATTCTATTGCTGTTTGAGCTAGTTCAAGATGTTTTCCAGCAACAAAGCCTGCAGTAGAGGGGGAAAAACAAAATGCAACAAACAAACAAACAAATACAAAAACACCCAAACAAACAAAAAAAAAAAAGCAAGTAACCAACTAAAAAAAAAAAAAACCCAAATAAAATCAAGGTAAACAAAAAACAAAACCCACCAAACACCCCACAACCAAAAACGGAAATAAACAAAACAAGCAAAGAAAACCAAAACCAAAACAAACCCCAAACCACCCAAAGCACAAAACTACCCAAAGCAAAAACAAAAACCAAAGCAACCAACCCAAAACCAAACAGATAAAAACTCCTGCAAACAACAACAAAAAAAACCCAAACCCCAAATCTCTCTTCTGCTTTATTATTCTTGCTACCAGACCTATGGGCATGGAAAGCAGAAATCTTTATCAAAACAAACAAGCAAAACCAAAAAACCTAAGAAACGAAAACACAAACAAAAAAACCCAAACCAAAACAGAACAAACAATAACCCACCCAAAGCAAAACCAAAAACCAAACCAATCAACCCAAAACCAAATAGATAAAAACTCCTGCAAACCAAAATAAAAAAAAAACAAAAACAAAAAAACCCAAACCCAAACCCCAAATCTCTCTTCTGCTTTATTATTCTTGCTGCCAGACCTAGGGGCATGGAAAGCAGAAATCTGTATCGAAATGAGTTGTTCATGAGCCACCCATCAAAATGAAAGTCAACATTTGTTGTGTCCTTAGCAGGTTGGAAACTCAGTGTTGCTGTGCTCCATTTGCTGTGTCCTTAGCAGTCTGGAAACTCAGTGTTGCTGTGCTCCAGTCAGGAATGCTCAAGCACTGGGTGTTGTTAACAGGAGCTGGTTTTCACCCAGACTCCCAAAGCCAAAATTCAGAAATCCTGACCCTACCCACACACATGGGGCACCTTTTGAATTCTGTGGATAGGAGGACAAGTTAAAGTTCCTCTCTAACACTATTCCCAACCTCCTTGTGCCCAGGATGGAAAGCAAACCTCCCACCTCAGCACAGGTCATTTTGGATAGTCCTTCACCCTTCCTGGGGCAAAAGCCTTTGAAAGGGAAGTTGTGTGAGATGAAACGCTGGGGTGAGACTCCCAGCACATCCTGCTGGCAGCCGCAGCAGACAAAGCCAAGGAAACACAAACAGTCCTCCTTTGTTGTGTTCCCTGTGCTTAGGCTGAACCAAAGTTTACCCAACTGTAAACATCCTGAAATAAGTAAAATGAAGCAATCATATCCGTGGGTTTCAGACCTTCACAGCCTAGGTTGGGACGAGGATTTGCTTCACGCAGCCTTTTGTGCTTTGCCATGTTCTTTATTCTGCCTTACACGACGGAAAGACACTAGAAGAAAAGAATGCTTCTGCCATCTATTAAGGTGAAATAGAAGAAAAGAATGCTTCTGCCATCTACTAAGGTGAAATAGAAGAAAAGAATGCTTCTTTCATCTGTGAGGATGAAATAGAAGTAAAGGATGATTCTTTTATCTGTGAAGGGAGGGCTGTTCACCTCCAACAGTACCCATTTCTACCACTGCCTCAGGGTCCTGCAGAAGATTAATCATTTTCCTCTTGAAGAATCAGCATAAATTCCAGACTTTAATAATGCAAAAATGGTAAAACCTCTCCTAATGATCTAATCACTGCTATTTCCATGAAAGTTTGTGCATAAATTAGATCAAAAGAGAAGTATTCTTGCCTTATACCAAGCAGCCTCGCAGGCAGCGCTTCTAATGTAGGACAAGAGCTGAAACTGTCCCCCAGATTGGGCAGACACTGGACACTTTGTGGGGTGAGAGGGGTGTTTGTCCCAGGGCTCTGCTTGTTTGGCTCTCCCAATGGGAAGTGCTGCAGATCCCACCAGGAAGGATGATTTGATTTTATTTTTTATTATTTTTAGGACTGTCCTAGTGATGATCTGTTCGCCACATACCAAATGAATTCACTACCCTGCATCTACACCACACCTGCTGCCCGGTGTGGTTACTTTGGTATCTCAGAACTGAATTCTTTCCCAAGCTGGATACAACTTATCCTTTTAACTCCTCCTCTTGATTACTTTGGTATTATAGAACTGAATTCTTTCCCAGGCTGGATACAACTCATCCTCTTAACTCCTCCTCTACGTGATGGTTGTATTTGCTAAGGATAGAAAAGTCGATAAAGGTCGAATTATTTATTACCTGTGGGGTTTGAAGGTGCCCTTTATCTCTTCTCAGTCTAACCTACTACATGTTTACAGGCAACATAAGCTTGGCAGCACAAGTTTGAAGGACCTCAGCATCACTGTGTGCATGATAGGAGTCTTATTTTAGAGTTTTAAATGAATGGCCCCATAAAAATTTGGTATAAATAGAAATGTCACATCTAATAGCTATTAATTCCTCAACTAATGCTTGAACTAATATATATATATAGAGAGAGAGTGTAAAACTATTCTACAAGGCTCTTTAAAATGCATTTAATAATTCATTTCCTCAATATGAGAGCAAAGATCTGATCTATAAATGAAAAATCTCACAATGGGATAGATGATTCTTGTGCTACAGAATATGAACATTAATACCAGGCTGAGCTACTACTGCCCAGAGGCTGAAATATGGAAAGAAACACAGACAAGAGCATATTTTAGTGTATTTAATCTGTTGTCTCTGCATTTTCTTTACTTTTCTTATTCTATCCTATCCTATTCTAGTCTTTCTATTTTATATTCCATTCCACTCATTCCATTCTTCTTTCCATTCCAATCTGTTCTACTCTACTCCATCCTATTCTAAACCATTCCGTTCCATTCTATCCTACTCCATTCTTTTCCATTCCATTTCACCCTACTCCATTCCATTCATTACCTTTCCATTCCATTCTGTTCTAACACATTCCATCCTATTCTACTCCATTCCATCCTACTCCATTCTTTTCCATTCCATTCTACCCTACTCCATTCTTTTCCTTTTTCCATTCTGTTCTACACCATTCCATCTTATTCTACTCCTTCATTCCATTCTATTCTATTCTACTCCATTCCATTCTTTTCCTTTCTATTCCATTCTTTTCCTTTCCACTCCACTCTGTTCTACTCTATTCCATCTACTCCTTCAGTCCATTCCACTCTGTTCTACTTCATTCTTTTCCATTCCATTCCATTTCATTCTACACCATTCCATTCTTTCCCTTCCCATTCCATTCTGTTCTACACTACTCCATTCTAACCCATTCCACTCTACTCTACACCATTCTACTCCATCCTATTCCACTCCATCCCTTTCCATCCAGTCCCATTCCATCCCATCCCATCCTTCTTGAATTTTTATAGCTCAAATACTACTCCTAACTAGTGATAGGAAAAGGATAGCAAATCATTCACTCCTTATACACACTGGCCAACACCACTGCAACCAATTGCTTGACACTAAGGCTGAATTTGATCCAGTGGTTAATGTATTTGTTTTAACTTGAAGTGATTTCTGATTTTATGTGTATATATATATTTTTTTTTTCACATTCCTAAGTAGACATAGCTGAATTTGATCCAGAGGTTGATACAGTTGGTTTAACTTGAAATTATTCCTGTTTTTATATAGATATACTTATATATATACACACACATATTTATAAACACATATATATGTATATATATATATATATATATAGACACTTACACACACATATATATACATACATATATATACACACACTCCTTACAAGAGATAGGAAAAGGATAGTAAATCATTCACTCCTTATGTAGACTGGCCAACAACACTGCCACCAATTACTTGACACCAAGGTTGAATTTGATCCAGTGGTTGATGCATTTGTTTTAACTTGAAATTATTTCTTTCATGTATATATATATAGATAGATATAGATGAGACAGGAAAAGGATAGTAAATCATTCACTCCTTAAGCAGACTGGCCAACACCACTGCAATCAATTACTTGACACCAAGGCTGAATTTGATCCAGTGGTTGATGCGTTTGCTTTAACTTGAAGTAATTTCTGATTTCATATGTATATATAAGCATATACACATGTAAGCATATGTATACACACACAAGCATATATAAGCATATATATACACACACACATATAAGCATATATATATATACACAGATAAGCATATATATACACATATAAGCATATATACGCACACACACATAAGCACATATAAGCATATATACACACACACACATAAGCACATATAAGCATATATACACACACACATAAGCACATATAAGCATATATACACACACACACATAAGCACATATAAGCATATATACACACACATAAGCATATATATACACACACATATAAGCACATATAAGCATATATATATACACACACATAAGCATATAAAAGCATATATATATACACACATAAGCATATATATACACACACACAAGCATATATATACACACACACATAAGCATATATATATATACACACACACATAAGCATATATAAGCATATATATATATACACACACATAAGCATATATAAGTATATATATATACACACACACATAAGCATATATAAGCATATACATACACACACACATAAGCATATATAAGCATATATAAGCATATATATACACACACACATAAGCACATATAAGCATATATATACACACATAAGCATATATAAGCATATATATACACACACACAAGCATNATATATAAGCATATATAAACACAAACACAAGCATATATAAACACAAACACACAAGCATATAAATACAAACACACAAGCATATATATACATACACACAAGCATATATATATACACACATAAGCATATATAAGCATATATAAGCATATATATACACACACAAGCATATATAAGCATATACACACACAAGCATATATAAGCATATATATATACACACACAAGCATATATAAGCATATATATACACACACACAAGCATATATATACACACACACAAGCATATATATACACACACACAAGCATATATATACACACACACAAGCATATATATACACACACACAAGCATATATATACACACACACAAGCATATATATACACACACACAAGCATATATATACACACACACAAGCATATATATACACACACACAAGCATATATATACACACACACAAGCATATATATACACACACACAAGCATATATATACACACACACAAGCATATATATACACACACACAAGCATATATATACACACACACAAGCATATATATACACACACACAAGCATATATATACACACACACAAGCATATATATACACACACACAAGCATATATATACACACACACAAGCATATATATACACACACACAAGCATATATATACACACACACAAGCATATATATACACACACACAAGCATATATATACACACACACAAGCATATATATACACACACACAAGCATATATATACACACACACAAGCATATATATACACACACACAAGCATATATATACACACACACAAGCATATATATACACACACACAAGCATATATATACACACACACAAGCATATATATACACACACACAAGCATATATATACACACACACAAGCATATATATACACACACACAAGCATATATATACACACACACAAGCATATATATACACACACACAAGCATATATATACACACACACACAAGCATATATATATACACACACATAAGCATATATATACACACACACATAAGCATATATATATACACACACATAAGCATATATAAGCATATATATATACACATATAAGCATATATATATGCTTTAGAAGCCCATTCAGATAGAAAAGGTTGTGCAATTTATAACACAGGTGCTGAACTTCTCCTTTCTGAGATCTGAAAGTTGGTTATAACTCTGAAAGAATATTAAAACTCATAAAAGTCTGGTTCCATGGCCCTGGAAGATGTACAGAGGAGAGAGAGAAATGCAGGTAATTCTGGAAACATCTCTGCCTACACACACACACACACATATATATATATAAAGAGCAATCCTATCTCATGCCTGGCTAAAGTTTTAAAAAAGAACTAGTTAGTAGGTGATCTCTAAGGTCCCTTCCATTCTGAGCCATTCTGTGATATATCAACCCTAAAAAGTAATTTATTGTTACACTTTTTGTCTGTTTATCCTCACTTCTCACATTCAGGAGGAAACATAACACCCATAAGAGGGAAATAAACACTCTTCTACTTAGATGAAAGATAACATATAATCCTACCTAATACTCTCTTTTTTTTTTTTGTTTTAGATTTATTATAATTTTTCATTATTTTCAAGCAGCTATAATCCAGCCATAATGGCACTTTTAAAGCCAAGAAGCAGTAGTTAAATGTCAATGCCAGCTTCAAACTATTACTTAACACACACAGGGGCTACTTGGCTGGCAGCCCTAAGGAACACAAAGCAGGGATGGCACAAGACAGGAGAAATGAAAGCAGCCACCTCAGCACCACTCATGAAAACAGAAGCACTTCCATTTTTCCACCTGTAGCTGTGGGGGATAGTCAATACCCCAAAAGTGTTATAAGTGAAGACTACCTCTGCTCTCCATGGAAATCTTTACAACTAGAAGTTAAATTTGCACTGCTTTACAGTGATCTTTAGAGTGATTTTCCTGACCTCTGATTTTCTTTTGCTTTGTTTGTGGGGGTTTTTTGTTGTGGGGTTTTTTTTTTTTGGTTGGTTGGTTGGTTTGGGGTTTTTGTAACTTATTACCCTAACTTCCTCTCTCCCATAACTCATTTTACTTACTACGCAACATTGCTGCCCACACTGCTCTTGCTGCAGCCAACACACAGTTGCTGTCTGGACTGCACTCACACTGCAGGCTCATCTTGAGGGTCTTGAGGACCCCCAGGTCCTTTTCCTCAGAACTGCTCTCCAGCCATTCACCACCCAAAGGATGAAGCAAGGATTAAAAGCAGGAAGTGATTTTCTACAAATCCATCCCTCTGCCGTGAAGCGTCGCGAGCCTACTGCTGCTCTTTTGAAGCTCTGACTTCAAGGGAAGTAAAATTGAGCAGAGGCTGGTTATTTACATGGTGTAATGTAAGTAAACAAGCACCAAAGTAACTCAGTGTTTTATCACAGCGTGTGATAAGCCATTATCTCATATCCTCTAGAGAGGACAGCCTCAGCTGAGAACCTTGGCAGCACAGTAGGCTCTTAATAGGATGTAAAACGCGGTCACGTTTTTCGGATTACCGCAAGATGTGATTACTTTTAGGAGGTGGTAGAAAGGAACTCCATTAAATGATAATTATAGGACTGTATTCACTTGAAAGTTCTGTAATAGACCCAAACATTGGAGTTCTCATTAACTGTTCTTCACAGCTAATAAAGCCATTTTGCTTTGGAACCAGCAATTCCTTCTGAAAGCGGAGGCATGGTACAGAGACTGCCCAGATTTGAGGCTGAAAATAAAAACCCTTTAAATGATCATGTAAAGGGTTTGACTTGTAAAGGGTAGCACACCCCCTCTGACAGGCACTGCTTTTTATACATACAAGTGCAGAGAACTTTCACTTTTAAACTTCCCTCTCTACCATAACTTACATTTTACTTACCACCATAACTTCCTCTCTACCATAACTCATTTTACTTAACACCATAGCTTCCTTTCTACCACAACTTATTACCATAACTTCCTCTCTACCATAACTCATATTTTACTTACTACCATAACTTCCTCTCTACCATAACTCACTTTACTTAACACCATAACTTCCTTTCTACCATAACTTGTTACCATAACTTCCTCTCTACTGTAACTCACTTCACTTACCACCATAACTTCCTCTTTACCATAACTTAACTTAGTACCATAACTTCCTCTCTACCATAACTCATTTTACTTACTACCATAACTTCCTCTCTACCATAACTCATTTTACCTACCACCATAAGTCCCTCTCTACCATAACTTATCAACATATCTCCCTCTCTACCACAACTTCTTACCATCACTTCCCCTCTACCATAACTCACTTTACTTACCACCATAACTTCCTCTCTACCATAACTTAACTTATTACCATAACTTCCTCTCCACCATAACTTATATTTTATTCACCACCATAACTTCCTCTCCACCATAACTTATATTTTATTCACCACCATAACTTCCTCTCCACCATAACTTATATTTTATTCACACCATAACTTCCTCTCCACCATAACTTATATTTTATTCACACCATAACTTCCTCTTCACCATAACTTACTATACTTACTACCATAACTTCTTCTCCACCATAACTTCCCCTAAACCTCCACAGAAACAGTTAACATCACAGTACTGAAGACTATACCAAAGAAAAAAGGGCAGTGGTTAGGTTGCATTACACAATCCACTCCCCAAACAAGAAATTCTACAGGAAGAGTCAATCCTTAAATATTGTCTTGTTGAAATAACCTTTTGCAGTATAACTAGGTCCAGTCCCTGAATTCAGCTGACTTCATCATTTCAATTAGAAAACATTTTTATGTGGGTTACCTCTGTCATTAAAAAAAAAAAAAAAAAAAAAAAAAGAATTAATTCACTGCATATGAAAATGAAGCATTAGTGGAATTGGCTGGAGTCAGCAACCTTAATACCATTTGCCTGCAGCTGTATCAGAGTATCTCAGTCCTGACCTATGCTTCCTCTGTTAGATTATAAAACCTAATCCATTTTCAGCCTGACCTGGTGACCACCTTTTAGAGAGAAACTTGGCCTCACAATCTCAAGCAAAAAAAAAAAAAAAAAAACCAACAAATTTTTGTTTGCTTCTCTCTGAAAACACAGCCATCAATTTTTCAAGACTTGTGTTTTACTACCTTTAAAGAGCATAAATCCATCCCCTCCACTGGCTGCTTGATGAATTGCTCATGTATGTACAAGCGTCAAGCACCAGGCAAGAGTAGTACTTTGATCCCTCAAGAGCAGTAGAAATTTTGGTTGGGAGCTCTGATGATAATTGCTGTCACTTCAGAGGTTGATAGAGATATAAAGTGTGCCACAACATAACACTTGAGAGAAAAGCAGCTTTTGCTGAAATCATGGTTCTGGATTATGTTGCCTTTTGCACTTCTGGCAACCTAGAGGAAATCACTTGGATTCATTATTTAAAGCAACCTAGAGGAAATCACTTGGATTCATTATTTAAAGCAGCTCAGCTGAGTTCTGCTTTCCAGAAAGCAGGCAACTTTCCTCCAAACCTTAAAGTTTGCTAACTAAAATCAATTTCTCAGAAGCTGAAGCTGGGTTTGATTTTATTTTCCCTGTACAGAAAAAATAAAAATGACAAATGAACATTGATTGACAATGGAATACTGATTATCAGTAAGTAAAAACAAAACTATGAAGAGTGGCTAAACCTGTCTTCTTCCATTTACACCCCTCTGGCAAAGTTATGTTCGTTGATGCTGTTATGGTAAATGATCAAGGAAGTTTTGATGTCACCTCTGCCTGGGGTTTTCTGCCTGGGAGTTTCAAACATCTTAACATCAATCTGTAGAGACTTCTGCAGAGCAGCCTCCCTAAGCTAACAACCCCTCTTCCTCACAGGGAAGCCTTCAGGGATAAATCTGCAGGGTAAAGTCTAAAGCACTGCTGTACTGTGTCTCTCTGCATAAGAGCCTGAGTGGTTTACTGAGCATTTTACTCTGCTCTCATATGAACTACCTGGAGAACTGCATCCAGTTCTGGAGCACTCCCCAACACAAGGACACAGAACTGTTGGAGTGGGTCCAAAAGAGGCCACAAAGATGATTAGAGGGCTGGAGAAGCTCTGCTATGCAGACAGTATGGAGAAGAGAAGGCTTTGGGGAGACTATGGTAGCTTTCCAGTACCTAAAGGGGGCTACAGGAGAGTTAGGGTGTGACTTTTTACAAAGGGTTGTATTGATAGGATGAGAGGGAATGGATTGAAGCTGGGAGAGGGGACATTTAAGAGTGGGGATTAGGAAGAAGTTCTTTCCAGTGAGGCACTGCCACAGGTTGCCCAGGGAGGTTGTGGTTGCTCCCTCTCTGGAGGTGTTCAAGGCCAGGCTGGATGAGATCTTGAGCAACCTGAGCTAGTGGGAGGTGTCTCAGTTGGAACTGGATAATCTTTAAGGTCCCTTCCAGCCCAACCCATCCTGTGATTCTATGCAAGGCATGAACAGAAAATTGGCAAAGGGATCAGGATAGACTCAGCAGGAGGTACACCCAGCCTGGGCCTGTTCCATATCTGTGTTTCTCCCAAAAGCTTTGTGTGGCAGTGGTTTTGCTCTGTTAGGAATCTAGTCCATGCCTCTTGTGATCCATGCTTTACAAAAACCAGCAAGCAGAGTACCAGGAACAAGAACAAGCAACCTTACAATCCCTCCTGCTCCAGCTAATTTTAGTTTATTGAGTAACTGTGCTCTTAGGATACCTGCCAATGACATTTGGGGACTGGGATTTTTGTCAATGGGTTTTTCTACCTTCCTCCTGGGAGACCAAGTGTCAGTGGGTTTTTCATCCAGGGTTATTACTATGCAATTTGAAATATACATTCAAGAAAGTGAAAGTGAGCTAACAAGCAGCATATTTATCCTTGTATTTCAGCTCAGCGTTGCAGCAGCTCTCCTATGAGGACAGACCGAGAGAGTTGGGGCTCTGCAGCCTGGAGAAGAGAAGGCTTCCAGGAGACCTTAGAGTAGCCTTCCAGTATCTGAAGGGGACCTACAAGAATGCTGGGGAGGGACTATTGACAAAGGCTTGCAATGCCAGGACAAGGGGCAATGGGTTTGAAGTGTCAGAGGGGAGATTTAGACTGGATGTTAGGAGGAAGTTCTTTACAGTGAGGGTGGTGAGACACTGGCACAGGTTGCCCAGGGAGGTTGTGGCTGCTCCCTCCCTGGAGGTGTTCAAGGTCAGGTTGGAGGAGGCCTTGAGTGACCTGTACTAGTGGGAGGTGTCCCTGCCTATGGCAGGGGGTTGGAACTAGATGATCCTTGAGGTCCCTTCCAACCTTCCCATTCTATGATTCTACTTATCCACATTCCTCCTCAAAGCCTCTGGATATCAGACGCTTTGGCAGAGCGAATGGCAATGTTGTTGCCTGACCATTATGTTGGTTACTTCCACCCTGTCATTTCACTGGGATCTAGCATAGAAGGAACCTTCACACCAACCTCTGTTGTCTCTGAGAGTAAAATTTGGATTATGAATAATTTCAGGGGGCAAGCTGAAGATAAATCTTGGTCCGTTGGCAGAGTCATCCTTGTCGTCAGCACTGACTGTAATGAATTGCTGCAAATGAAAAATACTCTGTAAACAAAGAGCTCCTTCTCTGGGTGCATCACAGAGAGAGAACATTCTGAGAAACCTCTTAGACACGAAGAATTTGGCAACAGCAGGAAACTCCTTTCCCCAACTCCCCCAGAAATACTTCTGTGAATGCATGCAACTACAAACATGGAGCGGACCCTAGTCTAGAACAGGCAATCTTTATTTGCTATCCTACTTAACCAGCAGAGGGTTCTAGGTGTAAAAGTGGATATCTGCATGGACATGCTCCTGTACCACTGTCTAGCAAGCAAGCAGAGCATAATAGACCTCTCCTTTCAGCTCTCCTGTGAGGACAGGCTGAGAGAGATGGAGCTCAGCAGCCTGGAGAAGAGAAGGCTTCCAGGAGACCTTGGAGTGGCCTTCCAGTACCTGAAGGGGGCTACAGGAAGGCTGAGGAGGGACTAATAAGAAGGTCTTGCAATGCCAGGACACGGGGCAATGGGTTTGAAGTGGCAGAGGGGAGATGGAGACTGGATGTTAGGAGGAAGCTGTTTGCAGTGAGGGTGGTGAGGCACTGGCACAGGTTGCCCAGGGAGGTTGTGGAGCACAGAATCACTCAACGTGATCTTTGATCACGTTGGGTGATTCTGTGCTCCACAACCTCCCTGGAGGTGTTCAAGGCCAGGCTGGACAAGGCCTTGAGTGACCTGTACTAGTGGGAGGTGTCCCTGCCCATGGCAGGGGGTTGAAACTAGATGATCTTTGAGCTCCTTTCCAACCTTACCATTCTGTGATGCTATGATTCATAGGTACAGTTGAGTATTCTGTGTTTTCTGTAATACCCCAAAAACCAGGCTCCTAACCAGGAAAGCTGCACCCAACCAGCTTCACTGCCTACGTGGTGGTGGATACTCAGTCACCAGCAGCCCTGTTCGCCGTGGGTAGCTCTGTACCTGCTGGCAGCTGTTCCCAAGGAAAGCGATATGTCTTTCTGGACACTCTAGGCATTTTGCTCACAAATATCAAGGTAAATCTCTCTTCACTGCCACTTATTTGAGCTGCCAATAGAAAACAGGGCTCCCAGTACCCTGAGGAAAGGCATTCCTGCCTAGGGAAGGTGGTGAGCAAGGTCATACCTGATTGCTTCGGGCATTCTCACAGACAAAAGCTTCATAGGCTGCAGCGAATTTTGGAGCGTTGTCATTGACGTCAACCACCTTAATTGCAACTGGAACTTTGGCTTCCTGGTGTTGTTTGTCTGTGGGATTAGGCAAGAGCAACGTGAAACAGAGGCAGGAAAACCCCTGTAAACAAGCAAGCCCCCAGCTGTAGGCAGGTGAAAACGAGGCAGGGTTTCTGTTGGGATCCATGCACGTAGCAAACGCCGCATGCATGGGATTCATGCACTTAGCGACTCAGGCTGGAGAAGTCGGAGCGCCGATTCTAAAACACCTCACTGAAATACTCACGGACTTCAACTGCAAAGACAGAAATGTTGTGCCAAGCCATCTCTTCCCTATCCAAAGCTTTTATTGCCTTGATATTGCCATCTTCTGCATTGATGCTAAAATACCTCTCCAGGTCCGTGTGACGGTCGATTGAGTATCTAAAGGAGATGGAGAGGTGGGGATGAGATAAAAGAAGGGCTGAGGAGCTTTGTGTTTCCCAGTTTGATGTTGTTATTACTTCAAAATAAGGGCAAGCAACACACTTACTGCTACCTTTAACATCACTGTCAAAGGCCTGATATCCACCCTTTTAAAAGGAGATTTCTCTGCTTGCCTTCTACATTTAGAACCATTGTTACATCAGAACATTTTGCAGTAAGTGAAAATCATCGCTCCTGGAAGTCTCTCCACTAAAGTCTCCAAACACTCTCTTATTTTCAAACCAAACCTACTGAGAGATTTGTCTTCTGTTTCACAGCAGTCATTAAGATATCTATATCTATATATCTGTATCTATCTACCTATCTATATATATATATATATTATATATCATATATATTTATATATAATATACTTATAAATAATATATCTATATATAATATCTCTATATATAATATTTATATATATCTACATATATCTATAGTCATATATTTTTATATATTGATTCTGTTTATTTATTATCATTATAAAAACTACTATAATTATTATATTTATTATTTATTCTATTTATTAACTGATCACACCAGATTCTGTGAATCCATTACCCACACAGCTCTGGTTTTCCTCTCTTTACCTGCAGTTCTCTGAAATGTTAACTACTCCCATACAGCAGAGCTTCATCATTTAATTTAATAACAAGTGAAAATCATCACTCTTTGAAGTCTCTCCACTAAAGTCTCTAGTATCTTATTTTGCAGGAGATGGAAGTGTTGGAGCGGGTGCAGAGGAGGCCACCAAGATGCTGAGAGGGCTGCAGCAGCTCTGCTCTGAGGACAGGCTGAGAGAGTTGGGGCTCTGCAGCCTGCAGAAGAGAAGGCTTCCAGGAGACCTTAGAGTAGCCTTCCAGGATCTGAAGGGGGCTCCAGGAAGGCTGGGGAGGGACTATTGCCAAGGTCTTGCAATGCCAGGACAAGCGGCAATGGGTTTGAAGTGTCAGAGGGGAGATTGAAAGTGGATGTTAGGAGGAAGTTGTTTGCAGTGAGGGTGGTGAGACACTGGCACAGGTTCCCCCTGGTTGTTTATAACAGTCCTAAAAGCTGAGTTTCAGAAAGAAACAGCCAGCTGAAGCATACCTTATAGCACTGTTTGCAGCATCAGGGTCTTTGGCATGCACTTTTCCAACCACAGTACCAGATGCTGCATTTTCTTGTACTTCAAAAACATAACTTGGCTTTAAAAACACAGGTGGCTCATCAGCATCTTCCACTGCTATCTTCACTGTTACTGTGTCCTTGAATGGCCCATTGCTGATGAACTTAGGGTCAATGTGTACATTGGCTGCCTCTACCTTCAGACTGTAGGACTTTTTGGTTTCATAATCTAAGAGCTGTGAAAACAAACAAGAAGCCAAAGCATTCCAGAGTGAGGAGAAATAAGAGTGCAAAAGCAGTCCCCTAGTATCCAATGACATAAAACATGAGCATCTGTCAACAAGCTTGGACTGGAATGTGTGTATTTAAAAACATAAAGACTCAAATGGAAGGAGCTACATTCTATGTGTGGAGCAGCATAGGAAGGCATCCAAAATATCCCAGCAGAGTCCTTGTCTTGCTCTTTGCTTGCTGAATCACTCAGGAAGGAAGGGAAAATTAACCTGTTCTTCCTGAAGCCTTCCAGGTAGCACAAATGAGCAATGGTTAGGAAAGAAGCAACCAGAAAATGCCAAGCTGGCAGGGATTCCTTTGGAGATCTGAATGGGGTTGGAGCTGTTATGAGCTGCACCATGAGACAGGGCACAGAGAAGTAAACTAATTTAAGTAGTTGGGAAAATCTGAAGCTGGTTTGCAGTGCTTTCATTTCTGCAGTTCTTTCCATCCCCAGATCTCATAGTGCTTTACAAAGGGAGGTGAATCAGTGCTCCATGGAGTGATTCTTTTTTTGGAGGGGACTGATCAAAGTCACTGCGTATCTGCTGTGTCATTAACATCCAGCAACCAGGGAGCTGCAGGATTGGTAGCCTCAAAAATGTAGGTGGCCACCACAATCCACGAGGTGTGCTTATCCCATAGAGTGACTGTTGTGACAGTTTTAAAGTACACCAGAGGCACACTCCCATCTATAGAACAGACATAGGAACTCCACCACAGCAGGGGGTTGACTGAGGAGATCTCTGAGTCTCTCCTTGAGAGACTGCCCTGATGGGCAGGGCAGGCTTAACTTTGAAGTTATGCTGCCTTCTCCTTCGAGTTTTGATTGCTTCCCAAAAGGGTAATAGCTAGCAAGACACCACATGATAATGCTTAAATAAGCAATAAGATGATTTACAATTTGGACTTTTAAAACGGGTGAGAACATTTCCAAAGCTCAGAGCTGCTGCCTCTACACGAAATCACTTTGGTGGGTTGGGGTTTTTTTTTGCTGCTTTTCTCATAGCCTGTGACNTATATCTATATATAATATCTCTATATATAATATTTATATATATCTACATATATCTATAGTCATATATTTTTATATATTGATTCTGTTTATTTATTATCATTATAAAAACTACTATAATTATTATATTTATTATTTATTCTATTTATTAACTGATCACACCAGATTCTGTGAATCCATTACCCACACAGCTCTGGTTTTCCTCTCTTTACCTGCAGTTCTCTGAAATGTTAACTACTCCCATACAGCAGAGCTTCATCATTTAATTTAATAACAAGTGAAAATCATCACTCTTTGAAGTCTCTCCACTAAAGTCTCTAGTATCTTATTTTGCAGGAGATGGAAGTGTTGGAGCGGGTGCAGAGGAGGCCACCAAGATGCTGAGAGGGCTGCAGCAGCTCTGCTCTGAGGACAGGCTGAGAGAGTTGGGGCTCTGCAGCCTGCAGAAGAGAAGGCTTCCAGGAGACCTTAGAGTAGCCTTCCAGGATCTGAAGGGGGCTCCAGGAAGGCTGGGGAGGGACTATTGCCAAGGTCTTGCAATGCCAGGACAAGCGGCAATGGGTTTGAAGTGTCAGAGGGGAGATTGAAAGTGGATGTTAGGAGGAAGTTGTTTGCAGTGAGGGTGGTGAGACACTGGCACAGGTTCCCCCTGGTTGTTTATAACAGTCCTAAAAGCTGAGTTTCAGAAAGAAACAGCCAGCTGAAGCATACCTTATAGCACTGTTTGCAGCATCAGGATCTTTGGCATGCACTTTTCCAACCACAGTACCAGATGCTGCATTTTCTTGTACTTCAAAAACATAACTTGGCTTTAAAAACACAGGTGGCTCATCAGCATCTTCCACTGCTATCTTCACTGTTACTGTGTCCTTGAATGGCCCATTGCTGATGAACTTAGGGTCAATGTGTACATTGGCTGCCTCTACCTTCAGACTGTAGGACTTTTTGGTTTCATAATCTAAGAGCTGTGAAAACAAACAAGAAGCCAAAGCATTCCAGAGTGAGGAGAAATAAGAGTGCAAAAGCAGTCCCCTAGTATCCAATGACATAAAACATGAGCATCTGTCAACAAGCTTGGACTGGAATGTGTGTATTTAAAAACATAAAGACTCAAATGGAAGGAGCTACATTCTATGTGTGGAGCAGCATAGGAAGGCATCCAAAATATCCCAGCAGAGTCCTTGTCTTGCTCTTTGCTTGCTGAATCACTCAGGAAGGAAGGGAAAATTAACCTGTTCTTCCTGAAGCCTTCCAGGTAGCACAAATGAGCAATGGTTAGGAAAGAAGCAACCAGAAAATGCCAAGCTGGCAGGGATTCCTTTGGAGATCTGAATGGGGTTGGAGCTGTTATGAGCTGCACCATGAGACAGGGCACAGAGAAGTAAACTAATTTAAGTAGTTGGGAAAATCTGAAGCTGGTTTGCAGTGCTTTCATTTCTGCAGTTCTTTCCATCCCCAGATCTCATAGTGCTTTACAAAGGGAGGTGAATCAGTGCTCCATGGAGTGATTCTTTTTTTGGAGGGGACTGATCAAAGTCACTGCGTATCTGCTGTGTCATTAACATCCAGCAACCAGGGAGCTGCAGGATTGGTAGCCTCAAAAATGTAGGTGGCCACCACAATCCACGAGGTGTGCTTATCCCATAGAGTGACTGTTGTGACAGTTTTAAAGTACACCAGAGGCACACTCCCATCTATAGAACAGACATAGGAACTCCACCACAGCAAGGGGTTGACTGAGGAGATCTCTGAGTCTCTCCTTGAGAGACTGCCCTGATGGGCAGGGCAGGCTTAACTTTGAAGTTATGCTGCCTTCTCCTTCGAGTTTTGATTGCTTCCCAAAAGGGTAATAGCTAGCAAGACACGACATGATAATGCTTAAATAAGCAATAAGATGATTTACAATTTGGACTTTTAAAACGGGTGAGAACATTTCCAAAGCTCAGAGCTGCTGCCTCTACACGAAATCACTTTGGTGGGTTGGGGTTTTTTTTTGCTGCTTTTCTCATAGCCTGTGACTCCTTCAGAACAATATCGTGGACAATGCACAGCTGAAGAGTTCAAACTAGAGGGCATGAGGCTGTTCAGACCCGACATAAAGCAACAGTGAATGTCTGCTACTTATCAGCACTAGGCAAAAACTTCATTAACAGTGAAGCTGAGAGCATTGTGTTTTACCGTGACTTTCTATTATGAATTCATTTAGTTTGTGCAATTAATCCACTGTACAGTACTTATGTAACTCTTCTGGGGCATTTTCTTCCATTCCAATTCAGCTAATGGGGAAATGGAATATTCAAGAGTTAATCACAGCTTGAGAGACAACAAGGAGCGAAATTGCATTCACTGCAATTCCAGCTGAGGTGGGAAAGCCACTGCTAGCAAATATTCCATCAGCCACACCAAAGAGCATGCAGGAGCAGGTGGCACTCACCTTCTTAAGCTTTACTACACCTTCCTGAGTCTCATAGTCTGTTGTAATTTCAAACATATCCATGCCATCTCCATCAATGATGCTGTAAGCCACTAAGCCATTCTCCCCAATGTCTGGATCTTTGGCTTTCACTCTTCCTACTTCCTCTCCTGGGACAGCTGCTTCTGACACTGACATCTGGTACACACCTGGTGAAGAAAAAAAAAAAATTTAAAAAAATAGCATTTAAGCATGCAGTTTGCTCTCCAGCTGTGCATTTACACATTTGACTTGCAAGTTCCAAGTAAACAGTCTTCTTTATTTTAAAAGATTTTTAAACACACACACCCCACACACACCAAGGAATGTTGTGTAAGAGACAGCTCTGAGAAGCAAGTCCTCTGTGAAATCTTAAATCACAATGCTAACCCCTAGGGCATGACCTCCTCACTGAAGCTGACCCCAGCATTTGTGTCCCTGCCCATGGCAGGAGGGTTGGAACTGGATGATCCTTGTGGTCCCATCCAACCCTGCCTGACTGTCTGATTCTATCTTTCTCTGTGCAAGGATGATTCCTTCACTGCTGCTTTTGGAATTACAGAATGCCAGGTTGGAAGGGACCCCAGGGATCCTCTGGTCCAACCTCTGAAGCTTTGGGTTTGTCTAATTCTACACAAACATAGGGAGCAGAAGTAAATGCGAGTAAGGATTTTGCTATTACTTACTCTGTGGGAACTTTGGTGGGTTGTCATTGACATCTGTGAGTGTAATTGTCACTTTGGTCGTCCCTGAGAGGCCTCCCATGTGTCCTCCCATGTCTTTTGCCTGTATTACAACATGATACTCTTCCTTGGCTTCTCTGTCCATGTTTGGAAGGGCAGTTCGGATAATTCCTATAAACAGAAAGAAAATGTGGAACAGATTCATTATTGACAGGTTCACATCACAAAAAAAAAAAATATATATATATATATAATTGGGTACTGCATTTTTAGCATGCATTAAGGCACAGCACTTTTGGTGGTGATGGGGCAAGTTCTGTTTTCCCATCACTGTGCATCACACTATACAAGGAAAGCAGCTCAAAGAGCACAGCTTCACAGATTGCACTGAGTGGGAAGGGACCCTCAAAGGTCATCTTGTCTAATCCTGCTGATGCAGGGGCACCTCCAACTACACCAGGCTGCCCAGGGCCACATGGAGTCTCAACAGAGCTGAGCAAGCCTGGCAGCTCAGCACAGCCCCTGCCATCTGTACCACACCAAGCCATGCCACAAAAGAAATAATGTCACCTGCTTGGTGTAGTGTACCCAGAAGAGATGGGGCAAACCTGCAAAAGAGCTGAGCTAGCATCAAGTGCATTGATGGGTGCAGTCAGTAGGTCAGGGGAGGCTCCCCTCCCCCTCTACTCTGCCCAGGTGAGACCACAGCTGAAGTATTGTGTGCAGTTCTGGGTTCCCCAGGACAGGAGGGACAAGGATATACCGGAGGGTGTCCAATGGAGGCTACGAGGCCCACGTGAAAGGGCTGGAACATGTCTGATGAGGAAGGGCTGGGAGACCTGGGGCTGTTTCTATGTCAGGAAAAGACTGAGAGATCTTAATGACCTGTAGGGTGGGTGTCAAGAAGGAGGCAGGCTCCTTTCAGATGTGTCCTGTGATAGGACAAGGAGCAATAGATACAAACTGGAACCCAGGGAGTTGCACCTCAAGGTGAGGAAAAAACTTCTTTGCTGTGAGGGTGCTGGAGCACTAGAACAGGCTGCCCAGAGAGCCTGTGTAGGCTTCCTCTCTGGAAACCTTTCCAGACCCATCTGGATAGGTTCCTTTGTGGCCTGCCTTAGGTGATCCTGCTTTGGCTGGGAGGGGTGTTGGACTTGATGAATTCTGGAGGTCACTTCAATCTCCACCATTCTATGATTAGAATCATAGAATCAGCCAGGTTGGAAGAGAGCTCCAAGCTCACCCAGCCCAACCTAGCACCCAGCCCTAACCAACCAACCAGATCATGGCACTAAGTGCCCCAGCCAGGCTTGGCTTCAACATCTCCAGGCATGGGCACTCCACCACCTCCCTGGGCAGCCCATTCCAATGCCAATCACTCTCTCTGCCAACAACTTCCTCCTAACATCCAGCCCAGACCTCCCCTGGCACAACTTGAGGCTGTGTCCCCTTGTTCTGTCCCTGGGTGCCTGGCAGCAGAGCCCAACCCCAGCTGGCTACAACCTCCCTTCAGGGAGCTGCAGAGAGCAATGAGCTCTGCCATGAGCCTCCTCTTCTGCAGGCTGCACACCCCCAGCTCCCTCAGCCTCTCCTCACAGGGCTGTGCTCCAGGCCCCTCCCCAGCCTTGCTGCCCTTCTCTGGACACCTTCCAGCACCTCAACATCTCTCTTGAATGGAGGGGCCCAGAACTGGACACAGCACTCAAGCTGTGGCCTGAGCAGTGCTGAGCACAGGGGCCCAAGAACCTCCCTGCTCCTGCTGCCCACACTGCTCCTGAGCCAGGCCAGGATGCCATTGGCTCTGCTGCCCACCTGGGCTCACTGCTGCCTCATCTTCAGCTCCTCTCTCCCAGCACCCCCAGGTCCCTCTCTGCCTGGCTGCTCTCAGCCACTCTGTCCCCAGCCTGGAGCACTGCTTGGGGTTGTTGTGGCCAAAGTGTAGAACCCTGCACTTAGCCTTGTTCAATCTCATCCCATTGGCCTCTGCCCACCCATCCAGCCTGCCCAGGTCCCTCTGCAGGAGACCTTCCATGACTCTAAGACAGAAGGAAGTAAGTTTTGTGTGATGGTTTGAGAGTTCCCTGCCCCCCCCACTTTGTAAAATGACCCAGACTAGAAGTCAGGCAGCTGGAAGTTAAGGAATGAAGCTGAAATACACAGGTAGATACACCCAACTGTACTGCTTCACTCAATACATTCAGTTTCTCATTTTAATGCATTCCAGTTATGAGGTCCCACTCAAATAAGCTGCTCAATAATACCTGTTTGAGCTTCCACCGAGAAGTAGGGTTGACCTTCAAGGATACTGTAAACCAACTTGGCACTGTTCCCATAGGTAGGATCATCAGCATCTGAAGCTGTTACCTGAATAACTGATGTACCTAAAAATGGAAAACAACCACAGAAGGAACACAGAGTCAAAGATGTCTGCAAGGAGCAAGCGGAGCATCTTTCAGTCACACAGCATAACTGCTTCTCAACTTTGGTTTTTTTGTTTGTTTTTTATTTTTTTTTAATTTCCACATTTAGTAAATGAAAAGAAAAAAAAAATTTACTTGGCAATTTATATCCAACAAAATAGACTCATACCAAAAAAAAAAAAGGTTTGCCACCAGCTGTGATGTGGATTAATGTTCTAAGCAGTGAAGATATAAATGTCAGCAGTCATTCTGCACCATTATGGGTTTTCCCCTCAGTAGTTTAAGCACTATATTGCTTCTGTCATTAGACAGCCAAACAACAGCTTTCTCCTTACATTTGCCTCAGCAAGTCTCAGAGCACTAATTCCTGCAGAAGTGCCTGAGACAGACACAAGCTCAAGCAGAAGATGAAAACAGAATAGATAGCTTGGTAGTAACTCTTCAGCTTTATGACACAGCTCTGCCAAAGGAATCAGCCTGATGTTTACCCCCGCAGGATCCACACTCTGGAAATTCCAGGGGGGACCTTCATGCTGCTTCGCAGGAGGAAATGGTCCTGTTCTAAGAATTGCTTCAAGCATGGCAGTCAGCAGGTGTGCAGGGCTTGCTTTAGTCAGCAAATGAGTTAAGCTGACAGAGTCCCTGGCTGAGCATGAAGTAAATTTTACTTCCCAAATCATAGAACGGTAAGGTTGGAAGGGACCTCAGAGACCATCTAGTTCCAACCTCCTGCCATAGGCAGGGACATAGGCAGGCAAATGTCTGCATTGTGAGAATGAAGTAAAACTAAGACCCAAATCATAGACTCATATAGAATGGTAAGGTTGGAAGGGACACCAAAGATCACTCAGTTCCAACCTCCTGCCATAGGCAGGGACATAGGCAGGCAAATGTCTGGATTGTGAGAATGAATAAAACTAAGACATACTTTTTGGGTCTTATTACCTGGATACACTAACTGAGAGCTAAATAAGACAGAAGATAATGGGAAAGAACTGCCAGCAAGGGGAAAAGTGGCCAACATAGCTGCTCCTTCTGAGTCATTGGAGATAAAAGAGTAGCTACGTAGAATAGAAAGGTAGTTATGTTAAAAACCAAGGATGTAGTTTAGCAAAACAGGGTGCCTGAGTATTAACTGTGTTGAGGAACTCATCAAGGTGAGAAAAAGCTCAAGAAGAGCTGCCTGTGACCAATCAGAGAGTGAATAATGTGTGAACAGGCAGTTTTATTCCTAACAGAAAGGTGGTTATGTTAAAAACCAAGGATGTAGTTTAGTAAAACGGTGCCTGAGTATTAACTGTGTTGGGGTACTTATGAGTGTGAGAAAAAGCTCAAGAAGAGCTGCCTGTGACCTATCAGAGAGTGAATAATGTGTGACCAGGCAGTTCTACTCCTGTATAAACATGTGCTAACTCTCTGCAATAAACAGGAGATCCTGGCAGTATCAAATTGCTGTCAGCTGCTCATCTCATCTCCCATCACCCTCCACCCCACACCCAGCGATCCCCGAGGGCGCTCAACTCCACCACACCTACTGACAACATCTCCATAGGGCCAGGAACCAAACATCTGTGAGTACTTACCTACATTTGATCTCTCTGGCACATTGGCATGGTAGTTTTCATGGAGGAACTCAGGTGGGTTGTCGTTTATGTCTTGAACTTTCACAATGAATTCAGAAGGTGGTTCCAGGGGTCTGTTAGTGTTCCTGTCTACAGCTTGTGCCGTCAGAGTGTACTGAGCTCTCTCCTCCCGGTCCAGCGTCTTTGTGGCATGGATGTTCCCTGATTTGTCATCAATAACAAAAATGATTCCTGCTCCTTCACCTGAGAGAATGTATTTAATGTTTCCATCTCCAGAATCAATATCTGAATGAAGCTACAAAACAACAAACAGACATGTCTTAGCAAGATGCTGTACACCTCACGTATGCCTTTCTGACACACTCGTTAAGACACCGTCGCTTTGGTTGCTTTCAAAGCCCTTCTCTTACATCAGGCAGCAGCCCATGCTGGGGGACATGCTGTGCACACATCTGCTCTGCAGGCAGAGAAGCTACCTGCAAAGGGTTGCACATGTGGTGTGCTGCTGAGACCCAAGCTTTGAGATGTAAGGGAGTAGGTGGGAAGCTGGGCATAAACAGGCAGTCTATTTGAACGCAATGGAAGCAAGGGGGTAGCCTCTTTTCCCTGGTGCCAATCAACAGAACCAGAGGAAAAGGTTTCAAGCTGCACCAGAACAGGTTCATGCTGGGTGCTAGGAAGTGCTTCTTCACAGAGAGGGTTCTCAAACATTGGAACAGGCTGCCCAGGGCACTGCTGGAGTCACCACAGAATCACGGAATGGTTTAGGTTGGAAGGGACCTCAAAGACCATCCAGTTCCAACCCCTTGCCATAGGCAGGGACACATCCCACTAGTACAGGGCACTCAAGGACTCATCCAACCTGGTGCTGAACACCTCCAGCGAGGTTGTGGAGCACAGAACCACCCAATGTGATCAAAGATCAAAGATCACATTGGGTGATTCTGTGCTCCACAACCTCCCTGGGCAACCTGTGCCAGTGTCTCACCAACCTCACTGTCAAGAACGCTTTCCTAACATACAGTTTACCTTTGTCCTCTGCCAGTTTAAATCCTCATCCTGGCATTACAAGACCTTGTCAATAGTCCCTCCCCAGCCTTCCTGGAGCCCCCTTCAGATCCTGCAAGGCCACTCCAAGCTCTCCTGGAAGCCTTCTCTTCTCCAAGCTGCAGAGCCCCAACTCTCTCAGCCTGTCCTCACAGCACAGCTGCTGCAGCCCTCTCAGCATCTTGGTGGCCTCCTCTGGACCTGCTCCAACACTTTCATGTCCTTCCTGTGATGGGGGCTCCACAACTGCACCCAGGACTGCAGGTGGGCTCTGAGGAGAGCAGAGCCAAGGGGCACAATCCCCTCCCTTGCCCTGCTGCCCACACTGCTCTTGCTGCAGCCCAGAACATCCCTGGAGGTGTTTAAGCCGCCTGTGGACCTGGTGCTGAGGGACATAGTTCAGGATTGACCCTAAACTGGGTGGAAGGTTGGACTGGATGACCTTTGAGGTCTCTTACAGCTGGATGTTTTCTGTGATTTCTCTGATTATTCAAAAGGATTTTATACACTTACTATTAATTATATTCCACTAGGTTTTGTGTCAGAAGTCAAGCAACACACGATACGCAGTGAATGAGCCAATCAGTGCTTGCCAACCAGTTTATAATGACAAACTCTTTAAAATAAAAGAAAGGATTCAGGATGTCAAGGTCTGATCCAGGCTGTCAACAGAAGTAGTACAGTCCCCATCCCTGGAGAGATTTCCAACCTGTGGAGATGTGGTGCTGAGGGCCATGGTTTAGTGGTGCCCTGGCAGTGCTGGGGTAAGGACTGGAGTCCACAATCCTAAGGGCCTCTTCCAGCCACAACAATTCTATGATTTCTATGACTTACATTTTAAACTAACTACTCTTAAAGACCCAAGAATGAGACCAGATACTCTTCAGACATGTTGCTGCTCAAGCAGTTGCTGTGATTCTTGCTGTTGTGTTAAATAACAACTTGCACATCTGCATTCAAGGACTGCTGAGGTCAATGGGAAGATCAGAGTCATAGCATCACAGTGTCACAGCATAGAATCATAGAATCATAGAATCATAGAATAGTAAGGTTGGAAGGGACCTCAAGGATCATCTAGTTCCAACCCCCTGCCATAGGCAGGGACACCTCCCACTAGTACAGGTTACTCAAGGCCTCAAGCATCATAGAATCAGGCAGGGTTGGAAGAGACCACAAGGAGCATCCAGTTCCAGTCCCCCCTGCCATGGGCAGGGACATCTCACACTAGATCAGGCTGCCCACAGCCTCATCCAGCCTGGCCTTAAACACCTCCAGGGATGAGGCTTCCACCACCTCCTTGTGCAACCCATTCCAGGGTCTCACCGCCCTGATGCTGAACAACTTCTTCCTAACCTCCAGTCTAAATTTACCCATTTCTAGGTTTGTTCCATTCCCCCCAGTCCTATCACTACCTGACAGCCTGAAAAGTCCCTCCCCAGCTTTCTTGTAGGCCCCCTTCAGATACTGAAAGGTCACAATAAGGTCACCTGGGAGCTTTCTCCTCTCCAGACCAAACAGCCCCAACTCCCTCAGTCTCTCCTCACTCACTCAGGCAGGATTTTGCTTAGCACCTTAACTGAGCTGCAATGCAATGACTAATTCTAGGTGAACAAATAGCTGCTAAAAAGGAAATTAATACAACAGAAAAAGAATGGAAAGGGAAAAAAAAATACCAAACAAACTGGCTTACAAAACAACATAAATTAATGACAGCAGTTGATGAAGCAACAAGAAAACCTTTCTTACCCTTCCTACCAGCACCGGATCTGGTCCTGTGTACTCTTCTATAACAAAGAACTGGTTCCACACCCATCCTCTTTTGGAACGATGCAGAACTTGTCCTTCTATCCCTTTCTCGTGGTGCCCATGAAGCGATGGCCTTGTGTGGTTGAGTTTTTCTGCAGCCACAGCATGGCTGTAGCAGAGCACGCCCAGGCCCAGGCAGATGAGAGCGGCATGTAAACAATTGTCCTCCTTCATTTTTGGTTACTGTGTAGGCACAGGAGTCTCCACGGATCTACCCCTTCCACCTTGGGACTCCAAACGTTTGGGGCTGCTGGAAAGCTTCAGATCAAAGGCTCTGCGCATGGGATGCCGCCGCCGCGCATCGCTTTAATGCTCTGCAGCTTCCCAACTTAATTCCTGAAAGAAAGTAAAAAGTAGAAGGTTGTTAGGTTCTTTTATCTTGCTTTTATCTTTTATTTGCCCTGGTGAGACCCCATCTTGAGTGTTGCCTTCAGTGTTGGGCCCCCCAGTTTCAGAGGGACAGGGATCTGCTGAAAAGAGCCCAGCAGAGGGCTTAGGAGGATGCTGAGGGGATTGGAACACTGTCTGGTGAGGAGAGGCTGAGGGACCTGGGGCTGCTTAGTCTGGAGAACAGAAGACTGAGAGGAGATTTAATCAATGCCTATAGATATCTGAGGGCTGGGGGTCAGGAGCGGGGGAGCAGGCTCTGCTCACTTGCTCCCTGACTTAGGTCAAGGAGCAATGGATGGAAGCTGCAGCACAGGAGGTTCCAGCTCAACACAAGGGGCAACTTCTTGACTGGAAGGGTCCCAGAGCCCTGGCACAGGCTGCCCAGAGAGGTTGTGGAGTCTCCTTCTCCGGAGCCTTTCAAGGCTTGTCTGGATGTGTTCCTGTTGCCCTTAGCTGGATTGCCTGGTCCTGCTCTGGCAGGGGGGTTGGACTGGATGAGCTCTGTGGGACCCTTCCAACCCCTGACATCCCTGCCCCCCCACACACACTATGAAAGTCACCCAGAGTAGACTCAGCTGGCTGGAAGTTAAGTACTGAAGCTCTATTTAGAGCTTAGCACAATATACAAGCAGAGATACACACAACAGACAGGAACAATTACAGCTCTATACAGAAATCTACAAGTTAAAGGTAAAACAGAAAGACAATCCCCCTCCCAGACACCAGAGTGCCCAGGACGGGCTCCCAACCACCCTTCCACCTTCTTTCCACACCTCTACCCTATCCCAGGGTCTGCCTTACGTGTAAGGTGAGTTTGGAGGATGGGCAAGGGGGGTTAGAAGCAGAGTGATGAGTTGGGTTGCACAGCAGACAGAGCAGCTCCCAGAGAAACAGAGACTCTCTCTCTTATCTATATTTATGAGCTTGTTCTCATACATCTCAGCAAGCCTATGAGTGAAGCAGACATCACCAGTGTTTGCTTTTTACAGTCTATAATCTAATTTTTTTTCATTTAAATATTCCAATTAACTTCAAACCAGTACAGAGGGACAAAACACATTTTTTCCCTAAGCAAAAGAAAACTGAGAAACACCTTGGAAAATTTAAAATAAAAAAAAAAAAAAAAAAAAGAGGAAGATTAAAATCTATTAATACATCTGAAATGCTGACTAATGAGCATGTTTGCTGTCTTGCTACATTTGCCACCAGGTGAAATCTCCCAACTTGCTGGTTAGGACACTTGTTTGGGAGTTGAAAGATAAAGACTTGTACTCTCTCACAACACTTACAAATGGATTTTAGGGGCAAGATGCAAGGCTACTGTCAAAACACCTAACTGATATCTAAGTACTCTTCAGAGGCTTTCTGCAGCAAAATAACTTCAAACTCTGCAGAAATTAGCTTTAAAGCAAATTTGATAGAACCATAGAATGGTAAGGTTGGAAAGGAGTTCAAAGATCATCTAGTTCCAAACCCCTGTCATAGGCAGGGACACCTCCCACTAGTACAGGGCACTCAAGACCTCATCCAACCTGGCCTTGAACACCTCCAGGGAGGTTGTGGAGCGCAGAATCACCCAATGTGATCAAAGATCAAAGATCACATTGGGTGATTCTTTTCTTCACAACCTCCCTGGGCAACCTGTGCCAGTGTCTCACCACCCTCACCGCAAACAACTTCCTCCTAATATCCACTTTCAATCTCTCCTCTACCACTTCAAACCCATTCCCCTTGTCCTGGCACTGCAAGATCTTGGCAACAGTACCTCCACAGCCTTCCTCTAGCCCCCTTCAGATAATGGAAGACCACTCCAAGGTCTCCTGGAAGCCTTCTCTTCTGCAGACTGCACAGCCCCAACTCTCTCAGCCTGTCCTCACAGCAGAGCTGCTGCAGACCTCTCAGCATCTTGGTGGCCTCCTCTGCACTGGCTCCAACACTTCCATGTCCTTCCTGTGCTGGGGGCTCCAGAACTGCACACAGGACTGCAGGTGGGGTCTGAGGAGAGCAGAGCAAAGGGGCACAATCCCCTCCCTTGCCCTGCTGCCCACACTGCTCTTGCTGCAGCCCAGCACACAGTTGCTGTCTGGGCTGCACTCACTGCAGCCTCATCTTGAGCTTTTCATCACCCCACACCCCCAGGGCCTGTTCCTCAGGGCTGCTCTCAGCCATTCCCCACCCAGCCTGGAGTTGTGCTTGGCACTGTGCCTACCCAGGTGCAGGACCTTCCACTTGGCCTCGTTGAATTTCATGAGGTTGGCCTGGGCACAGCTCTGCAGCCTGTGCAGGTCCCTCTGGATGGATCCCTGCCCTCTAGCAAGTGACTGTGCCACACAGCTTGGTGCCATCTGCACACTTGCTGAGGCTGCACTGATTCCTCTGTCCATGACACTGACAAAGATGTCAAACAGCACTGGTGCCAGCTCTGACCCCTGAGGGACACCACCTGGCACTGGTCTCCAGGTGGCCATTGTGCCCTTGATCACCATTCTCTGGGTGCCACCATCCAGCCAGTTCCTTACCCAGCAGTGCTCCACATGATGAAAACAGTCATGGAAGTGAAGTCTAAGGCAGCTTTAAATTTCCTTCATTATATTTATAATCCCAAACGTTCATGCTGACTTCCTGTGAGCCATTAAAAGGACCACATGCCAAATCAGAGCAGACTAAACAATCTTCCTGCTTTGTCTAGGCCATGCCTTCTGGATGACAGATTAAAATAGCAATTGTTCTCAGGAATACACTTGGCAGAAAGCAGGCAAGAGCACGGCTTGGCGATATAATAATGGATGATCCTGGCCCTCAAATGGTTTGCAAAAGCATCCAGTAAATATAGCAAGCCCCAATCCAAACGAGATTTCAGCTGTAATTACAATTAGCTGGGAAGATGAATGATTTATTTCACAATACTTTTATCATCAGACAAGGAAATGAATCGGTTTCTAACGACAGAATAAATATTGGATTGTGTTAGTTCTGGAGCGAATCTCCGCACCGTGTTAGTTCTGGAGCTAAGCTCTGCCTGAGTTTTGTGCACAGGGGTGGAGGGGCTGGCTGAGCACCCTCACTGTGCATGGAGCCAGGGAGGGACCTGGGGTGGGCAGGTGATGAGCTCTGCAGGGGGCCTTTTCCATGTCATCAGCAAAGCTAACAAGAACCTAGGCTCTGTTGTGAGCACCCTCTGGACCTCCACTCCACCATTTAACTCAAGTGGTTAGCTAAGATTTTCTTTCTTCCCTGAATGCTGTAAAAAGGGTCAGGAAAAGTGAAGCACTTCACATGAGGGAAAAAAAAAAAAAAAAAAAAAAAAAAAAAAAAAAA
>VWZE01013278.1:44403-56063 GCA_013396675.1 Eubucco bourcierii
AGAGCTGCTGCAACCCTCTCAGTATCTTCATGGCCTCCTCTGGTCTGGCTCCAACACCTCTGTGAAAATCTTTTTCCTCATGTCCAATCTAAACCTCCTCAGCCTCAGCTTGAGGCCATTCCCTCTTGTTCTGTCTCTGACTACCTGTGAGAAGAGTCCAGCAGCCTCTCTGCAGTGGCCCTTCAGGTAGTTGTAGACAGCAAAGAGGTCCTCCTTGATGACAAGATTAAAGGACATGGTCAGGGTTGGGTGTTAGGATACATTTCTTCCCTGAAAGGGTTCTCAAACATTGCAACAGACTGCCCAGGGCAGTGCTGGAGTCACCATCCCTGGAGGTGTTCAAGCAGCCTGTGGAGTTGCCAATTAAGGACATGGTTTAGTGTTGACCCTTGGGTCAAAGGTTGATCTGGATGAACTCGAGGGTCTCTTCCAAAGGGATATATTCTGTGATTCTCTGAAGCACTGTGATGGCTTTTGTCCACATCACCAGGAACCTGGAGTGCTTCATTTAAAAGCCCATGGCTATGTTTTCCTTTGTGTGGAATGCTGAACACTTCCATCTGTCTTGTTCCTCTAACTCCCTTTGGTAAATAATTGAAGGCTGCAGCAGACTCACCCAAGGTGGATTAGTTATTCGAATTTCCCCATAGTGCTTCTCCAATATCACATCCGAAGATGGTGATAGAGTGCTCTGCTACAATCCTAAGCCTCTATTTTCCTGCCACATTGAAGACCTAAAGACAGTGTTTTCAGCTTAAAACCTCAGCAGAGTGAGCCAAAAGGCAAAGGAATGCTCTGGTATCATTTGTACGTCACCTACAATAAAAAATAGCTTCCTGCAAATCCAGTAGTTAGAGAGGATAAAGTACCAGACGGGGACCAGCTGGAGAAACTGGATCTGGGGATTCATCCAAGAACTGGGAACATCTTTCTGAGCAGACAGACACATCTCTTGTACAAATGCAAAGGCTGTCAGGTTAAACACTGCCTTAAAAAATAAAAAATGAATGTGACTTTTTTAAAACTTCTTTTCTGCAAATTTTGTGGCCCCTTTTTGGCTTAAGCTTCAGCAACTGGGCTTAGAATCAGCCCTGGAGAATGATAAATATGTATTACAAGTAGGACAGGCTGACAGAGTTGGGGCTTTTCAGCCTGGAGAAGAGAAGGCTTCCAGGAGACCTTAGAGTAGCCTTCCAGGATCTGAAGGGGGCTCAAGAAGGCTGGGGAGGGACTATTGCTAAGGTCTTGCAATGCCAGGACAAGGGACAATGGGTTTGAAGTAGCAGAGGGGAGATTGAAAGTGGATGTTAGGAGGAAGTTGTTTGCAGTGAGGGTGGTGAGACACTGGCACAGGTTGCCCAGGGAGGTTGTGGCTGCTCCCTCCCTGGAGGTGTCCAAGGCCAGGCTGGATGAGGCCTTGAGTGACCTGTACTAGTAGGAGGTGTCCTAGTAGGCAGGGGATTGGAACTGGATGATCCTTGAAGTCCCTTCTAACCTTACCATTCTGTGATTCTATGATTCAGGAATTCTATTATTCATTGCTAAGGTGATATGCAAGAATATCATTGCTAACATGCTGTGTGAGAATAACATTGCTAATATGTTTACTAAATGTCTCTTTAATAATGGAGTATAACTATCATTAATAAACAAACAAATAATTCCATGTGCAACATCAACCTGTTACAATTTCAGAGCTGTCTAAGCTGGTAAATACTCAATTACTACTGCTTGCAGCATGCCAAAGGCCGTGTGTAAGGCTGCCAGCACAGTCCTCAGGACTCTTTGCAATTTGCTAGCCTCAAGGGACTTCTTTGGGCCTGCTTGGGGCTTGGTTTTCAGAGAGTCACAGGATGCATGAGGCTGAGTTCATGTTAAAAGTAATGAAGCCTGTGATGCAAGACGACTACAGCATGTGGGGAGCAGAAGTAACCTAGATAATGACTCTGCTTAGGAGCTGGCTTAGACAGCCACTGAAAAAAAAAAGCCATCCCCATTCTTGTCTTTGCTGGGAAGTTTTCCCATTCAAACATATAATTGATCTTTACTTTTGTTAAATCAGAGAGGTTTTTAAGCAAACTGAACCACTACAGATCCGCAAGGAGGAAAAAAAAGTTCATTCCATCTGATGTGAGGTTTCTGGAATACAGAAGCATTGTGGTGTTGTGTTTATCCTGGGAGCAGCAAAGCAGCAGCAAGCACTGGGTCACTGGCTGCACTGTGAAACAGCACAACACAGGCTTTGTTGAGCTCTCCTTGGAGTGAGTCGTGATTCACTGAAAGACCCTGCCCTGGGACGGGGCTGCTCTCTCCTCTCTCTTTCACAGGGCAGAGAGGGAGGCAAAACACAGAAGAACACAGCAATGAAGCTTGCAGCCCTGAAACGAGCAGCTCATTAGTGAGTGCTAAGTGTGCAAAACTCGTTCCCTTGAAAAGTGAAGAGCAAAATCTTCCTCTCTCCAGCATGCTGCAACTCATGCATGTTGCCTGCCACGAAAGGATGGAAACAGCTCAGGAGGTCAGAGGAGACCCTTTGGGTGGGATGGTTATTTTTGCTTCAGTGCAGTAAAAACACAGCTTATAGCATGAAACTCAGCCAAGAATGCCAGGAGGCCTCTCTGAGTGACCAGACTCCTGAGATTACATAATCTGTTTTGCTGTTCTTGGTGGGGGCAGAGAAGGGAGAGTGGGAGGTCGAGTGCCCAAGTTCCCTTCTAAAAGTGGGTGAGAAGCTGTAAAAGGGGATTAGATGCCACAACCATGACTTCTCAGGGGGTTCAGGCTCTTGTTCCTAAAAGAAGAGCACGAACTAAATCAGGACCAAAGAACACCCTGCAGAGTCAGTCTTAATATTGGATTCCAAACAGTGCTCTGGCTCCCCCTTCTCTGGCCTCTCCTGTTAGCCCATTTGAATTCATCATCGCAAGGCTGTGGCCACCGGCCAAAACAAATGGTTAATGCATCCCAGAGTCGATATTCTTTGAAACATCTTCTGAGACAGGAATTTATAGCATTGCTATAATAAAACTCAGATTTCAACATGAAAGCTTAAGCCTGTGTGCTGGCCACACATGCCAGAATTAATGCAGAAAACGTGAACCGTGAAGCCCCCAGGGAAGAAGGAAAATACGCAGCAACATGGAGGAGGAGGCCATTAGGACTTGGTTACACCTTCAAGAACAACCTTAAGCAAGAGATAAATCACATCTGATGTTACAGAGGTAGCAGCAATGGGCCTAACAGAAATGTCATTAAATCACAAATGCTTCACTATTTTTGGCATACTACAGCATAGCAACTTTGGACCGGTCTAGAGCAGTTACCGCCTTGGACGTGCAAAGATGGGATGGAGTCCTGACTGCACCCTCACATTCCCCCCTCTGTGCCTCTGCACAGCCCTGAGAAGGTTAAATTGTTTGCTGCTGACTGCATTCTAACATATTCTCTTTTGTGTTATGCTTGTTATGATGCATTCTAAGATTATTTAAATGTCCAATCAGTCACCACTGTGGACAAGCAAAGATGGGATGGAGTCCTGACTGCACCCTCACATTCCCCACTCTGTGCCTCTGCACAGCCCTGAGAAGGTTAAATGGTTTGACTCTGTGCTAATATAGTCTATTTTGTGTTATATTTGTTATTATGCATTCAAAGATTATTAAATGTCCAATCAGTCACCACTGTGGACAAGCAAAGATGGGATTGAGTCCTGACTCCACCCTCACATTTCCCTCTCTGTGCCTCTGCACAGCCCTGAGATGGTTACATTTTTGCTGTTGACTGGGGTTTGGAACTAGATGATCCTTGAGGTCCCTTCCAACCTTACCATTCTATGACTCTATGATTTCCCTCTCTGTGCCTCTGCACAGCTCTGAGAAGGTTAAATTATTTGACTCTGTTCCACATATTCTCTTTAGTGCTATGTCTGTTATTATGCATTCACAGATTATTAAATGTCCAATCAGTCACCACTGTGGACAAGCAAAGATGGGATTGAGTCCTGACTCCACCCTCACATTTCCCTCTCTGTGCCTCTGCACAGCCCTGAGATGGGCTGTTAAATTTTTGCTGTTGACTGGGGTTTGAAACTAGATGATCCTTGAGGTCCCTTCCAACCTTACCATTCTATGATTTCCCTCTCTGTGCCTCTGCACAGCCCTGAGAAGGTTAAATTGATTCTGTTCTAACATATTCTCTTTGATGTTATGTTTGTTATTATGCATTCAAAGCTTATCAAAGCTGTGCTTTCCATCCCCCCCCCACCCCCCAAAAAATAAAAGTATATCTTAATGCTCTGCAGCAATTACCAATGATTGCTTGCAGAGGAAAGAAGCAGCATTGCTTTTTCCTGCAAAGGAAGAGAAGGGCAGACTTTGTCTCGAACCTTGGAACAAACCTTCATTTACAAGACAAGGCAATCATTTTTATTCCACTACATGAATTCAGAGGGCTGCCACAGGCCAGTCATAATCTGTTATTGTTTCCCTGCGACCTTGTACTATTAATTTTTCTTTTTAATGAACTGTCCAGTCTAGTTTAGCTATGGGAACCATGATGGAGCTGCAATATAAATGGTTTATGTCATGCCTCTGTCAAAAGGCTTTCCCCTGCAGCACTAGAACGTAATCGAAAAGCCATTTTAAAACACAGCAACTGAAGGCTTGCAAATGCAGTTTGTCAGGGATAAAATAGGGAAAAGCCTTTGCATTGCATTAGGTTTCAGCAATCACAACTTGTGGGACTTCATTTGTGTTGATACAGATTAGCAAAGGCACCAAAATTGTCTGTCTGCGTGATGACACCAGCAAGTACCCCTGGAAGGTACCAAAGCCATTCCTAAGCAGTTTTGCTTCAGCTGTGCCTAACAATGCAGTAATTGCTTTGGTTAAACACCTCAGATTCATTCAATGCACTAAGTTTGGGGTTGTACTACAACAGGCAGAATATGTCCACGTGTGAGGCAGCAAATTGGCTTCTGAGTAGAATTCAAGACAGTTTTTGCTGCCTAGGAAACCTTGAATGGCAGGATACAGAGTAATCTCCTGGTGTGTAATGCACATATCATAGCAAGAGACAGTTTAGGTTTCTCTTCCATTGATTTTTTTTTTTTTTTTCCAAGCCCTGGATGTGTTTGTCCTTGTTATGGTGGTTGGGTTATGGTTGGACTTGGTGATCTTCAAGGTCTTTTCCAGCCTTAGGAGGAAATTCTTTGCAGTGAGGGTGGTGAGACACTGGCACAGGTTGCCCAGGGAGGTTGTGGAGCACAGAATCACCCAATGTGATCAAAGATCACATTGGGTGATTCTGTGCTCCCTAACCTCCCTGGAGGTGTTCAGGACCAGGCTGGATGAGGCCTTGAGTGCCCTGTACTAGTGGGAGGTGTCCCTGCCTATGGCAGGGGGTTGGAACTGGATGATCCTTGAGGTCCCTTCCAACCTTACCATTCCATAATTCTGTGTTTTAAGAGATGCTATAATTATAATAATTATTATTGCTATGAAAGCTCAAAGAGAGCATTAATATGTGAGGCTGACAACAGTTTCCCATCCCATCAGAATTTGTGTCTTTTGATTTGCTTTCTGGTTCACATTTCACAGGATCAGGTTGGAAGTGAACTCAAGAGATCATCTATTCCAACCTCCCCACCATGGGCAGGGACATCTCTCCACTAGACTCAGCTGCTTAAGGCTTCATCCAACCTGGCAGTGAACTCTCTCAGAGAGGAGGTAGCCACAGCCTCCCTGGGCAACCTATTGCAGGGTCTCACCACCCTTGTATTGAAGAGCTTCTTCCCAAGATCCAGTCCAAACCTGCTCTCCCTCAGCTTCAAACCATCCCCCTTTGGCCTGTCTCTGGGCACCCTGATGAAAAGTCCCTCTGCAGACTTCCTGCAGGATCCCTTCAGCTATTGGAAGGCAGCTCCAAAGTGCCCTAGGAGTCTTCTCCAGGCTGAATGCCCCCAGCTCCCTCAGCCTATCCTCCTGAGTTTCAGTACAGGTAGAAGTTAAGTTTTTTTTGAACAGCAAACTACAGGTTTGAACACAATCAAAACTCTCTCAAGGCAATCATACTTCATGGAAATAATTTTCTATTAAAATGCAGACAGTAAACTCTCCAATGGCCACACTATGAGGCACTGAGACTATAAGAGATGGAGCACTTGATCTCTTCTGGAAGTCTTTGTAAAGTCTATTCATACAGTCCTTCTTCTTTGGTATTTGTTTGACCAGGATCTATGTCTTATAAATATTCTAACAATATCTCCAAAGGTATTTCAGCTCAAGCAAGTCTTGAAGAGCATCAACAAAGCAGAAGTAACAAATGCAGGCTCCATCTCATTACACAGCCTATGTGAAATGAGGCTGACACAAGCAGATTACTCTCCCTAACATTTCACTCTGGGGCCTTAGTTTAAGGAGAACCTAAGGAAATTTGCTATTGCAAAGCTACATCTGAGCAAGAACTGAGCATAGTTTGCAGAATTTGGTCTTTGTCTGCTGCAGATGACAGGGTAAGGATTTCACAGCCTCAGTTGTAACTGTCCCACATGTCCCACCAAAACTAAAGAGAATGCTGCTATAGAATTGTAGAATCATAGAATGGTAAAGTTGGAAGGGACCTCAAGGATCATCCAGTTCCAAACCCCTGCCATAGGCAGGGACACCTCCCACTAGTACAGGTCACTCAAGGCTTCCTCCAACCTGGCCTTCAACACCTCCAGGCAGGGAGCAGCCACAACCTCCCTGGGCAACCTGTGCCAGTGTCTCACCACCCTCACTGCAAACAACTTCCTCCTAACATCCACTTTCAAGCTCCCCTCTCACACTTCAAACCCATTGCCCCTTGGCCTGGCATTGCAAGAGCTTGGCAATAGTCCCTCCACAGCCTTCCTGGAGCCCCCTTCAGATCCTGCAAGGCCACTCCAAGCTCTCCTGGCAGCCTTCTCTTCTGCAGGCTGCAGAGCCCCAACTCTCTCAGCCTGTCCTCACAGCAGAGCTGCTGCAGCCCTCTCAGCATCTTGGTGGCCTCCTCTGGACCTGCTCCAACACTTCCATGTCCTTCCTTGTTGGTACCACTGTCAAATGCTGCACTCCACTTGAGCATGCCTGTGGCTGCCACAAGCACACATCCCACATAGCTTCTTGCAAGCTTCTTGATGTGTACAGCCTATTTTGCTGCCAGAAATCAGATTATCATCATGGAAGGACATTGCCACAGACATGAGGAATCTATCAAGCAGGACTTGAGTGCATGTAAAACTGTGGATGAGTCAGCTAGACAAAGAGCTTTCATATCCTCCCTTTGTACCCCTTAGTCTAGACCATTCAGATGGGATCATGCCTTTGATTATGAACAAAAAAAGAAGAGCAGTTATGTATGTATTAGCTGTTACACTTAATTTCTGTCTATGTTAACTTTTTTTGAGGCATGGATACTCCTTTATGTGGTCAGCTCTCATCTTTGTGGGATCACTGGATTCAGTAGCAGCACAACTTAGAGTCAAAGAGGATATGGAAAAATTCAAAGGATAGGGAAAAATTCAAAGAAAGAGGATAGGAAAAAATTCAAAGAAAGAGGATAGGGAAAAATTCAAAGAAAGAGGATAGGGAAAAATTCAAAGAAAGAGGATAGGGAAAAATTCGAATGAGGCAGAGGAGCAAACACAGACCTAAAAATAGTTAAGTTTTCTCCTGCTGCTCTATTTCCAACCTTTCCTCAGCTTTTTCCTCTGAAGCCTGAGGGTCATCACTAAAATTCCTTTTCTAACCCTGAGCAGTTCAGTGGCACTGCACAAAGTCTTGGAGAAACAAAGCAGATGTGGATTTAATCACTCACTCAGATAGGCCTTGAACAAGAAAAGTTTGAATCTTTTTGGTTGCTAACATCGAGTTGGAAACTTAAGTGTCAGAACATTTCATGCATTTGGTGGTGCCCTGTTACAGGACAAGGAGCAATGAGTACAAACTGGAACCCAAGAAGTTCCATTTCAACATGAGGAGAAGCTTCTTTACTGTGAGGGTGTTGGAGCCCTGGAGCAGACTGTCCAGAGAGGCTGTGGAAGTCTCCTTCTCTGGACACTTTCAAGACCCATCTGGGTGCATTTCTGTGTGACCAGCCCTAGGTGATGTTGCCCTGGCAGGAGGCTTGGACTTGATGATCTGCAGAGTTCCCTTCCAACCCCTACCATTCTGTGCTTCTGTGATTTCTATGCTTCAGTGCTACATTGCTGTGAGTTTTCAAGAGGTTCTCTGATCTTTTTAAAGCAGCCAGTTTAAACCCCTTTTCAAGCAGCCAGTTTAAACCCCTTTTCAAGCAGCCAGTTTAAACCCCTTTTCAAGCAGCCAGTTTAAACCCCTTTTCAAGCAGCCAGTTTAAACCCCTTTTCAAGCAGCCAGTTTAAACCCCTTTTCAAGCAGCCAGTTTAACCCCCTTTTAAACCAGCCAGTTTAGACCCCTTTTAAAGCAGCCAGTTTAAACCCCTTTTAAACCAGCCAGTTTAACCCCCTTTTAAACCAGCCAGTTTAAACCCCTTTTAAACCAGCCAGTTTAAACTGTTTAAACCTCTTAGACAAGACAGCTTAAACCTCATAGACAAGACAGCTTAAACCTTTCAAACCTCATAGACACTACAGCTTAAACCTTTTAAACCTCATAGACACTACAGCTTAAACATTTTAAACCTCTTAGACACTACAGCTTAAACATTTTAAACCTCTTAAACAAGACAGTTTAAACCTTTTAAACCTCTTAAACAAGACAGTTTAAACCTCTTAAACAAGACAGTTTAAAAAGTGATCCAAAACAAAAAAAACCAAAGCACCTTACCAAACCATGCTTTACAGGCACAGAAGCAGGGGCAGTGTCCTACAACATCAGCTCTCCTGAGTGACAATCAAGACCCAGTGGATAAACTCTACCATTCAAATCACAACCAGGCTGGCACCGCACAGCAAGGGAAAGGATTCTCCCTGAAGCAATGTTCCCTATGTTGTGGACACTGCAGGAGCAAGCCATGCCTGGTTGGCAGCACTCAAGACCAGACATGTGGATGCAGCACTCACCTTCACCCACTGGAAACTTGTTGCCAGTTTATGTAGCATATTCCACACATTTGAAACGCCACTGAAGGAGGTTACAACGACGGAGCAGTTCCAAGCTTTCTGTTGCCACTTCTGCAGCACTGCAAAGAACAAAAAAAGCTAATTTGAGACCCAAAGCAATGTTAGTACCATAATCAAAGGAAGCTAAAGGCCAGCCTAATAACCAGCAGAGCAGCCTAGAGCGAGTTTAAAGAGAAGCAATTAAATTACACTTAGGATTCCAAAGAGAAAATTAATAAACAGTTTTTACTTTTACTGCTGCAAGAATCTTTCCATAACTAAAATTCTGGGGGCCATATCAAAATTCCTTTACATCTCCTGAAAAAAATAAATAATCAAAAAACAAAAACCAAAACAAACAAAAACAAGGTGGACAAAGTTAAAGGGTGGACAAAAGTTATTCTGAGAACATTATCCAATGCAACACTATAGGCAAAACAGTAATAGCTGCAGATACCATTAGCCAACAAGATGTGCTTTGAACATGTCTCAGTGCTGTAAAGGCATATTAGAAAATCAGGGTTTTTTACCACTATGAGTCTCACAGTATCACCAAGGTTGGAAGAGACCTCATAGCTCATCAAGTCCAAGCCATCACCACAGACCTCCAGACCAGACCATGGCACCAAGTGCCACATCCAAATCCGCCTTGAATACCTCCAGGGATGCTGACTCCACCACCTCCCTGGGCAGCCCATTCCAGCAGTCAATGACTCTCTCAGGCAACAACTTTCTCCTCACCTCCAGCCTAAACTTCCCCTGGCACAGCTTCAGACTGTGTCCTCTTGTTCTGGTGCTGCTTGCCTGAGAGAAGAAAGCAACCTCCTCCTGGCTACAACCACCCTTCAGGTAGCTGCAGGCAGCAAGAAGGTCTCCCCTGAGCCTCCTCTTCTCCAGGCTAACCAATCCCAGCTCCCTCAGCCTCTCTCCACTGGACTGTGCTCCAGGCCTCTCCCCAGCCTCGTTGCCCTTCTCTGGACACACTCAAGCACCTCAATGTCCTTCTTCAATGGAGGGGCCCAGAACTGGACACAGGACTCAAGGTGTGGCCTAAGCAGTGCAGAGTCCAGGGGGAGAATGAGCTCCCTGCTCCTGCTGGCCACACTCTTGCTGATGCAGGCCAGGATGCCATTGGCCTTCTTGGCCACCTGGGCACACTGCTGGCTCACGTTCAGGCGGGTGTCAATCAGCACCCCCAGATCCCTTTCTGTTTGGCTGCTCTCCAGCCACTCCCACCCCAGCCTGTAGCTCTGCATGGGGTTGTTGTGGCCAAAGTGCAGCACCTGGCACTTGGATTTGTTGAGTTCCATCCCCTTGGACTCTGCCCATCTGTGCAGGCAGTCGAGGTCCTGCTGCAGAGCCCTTCTGCCCTCCAACCCAGCAACATCAGCCCCCAGCTTGGGGGCAGCTGCAAACTTGCTGGTGCCTGACTCGATGCCCTCATCCAGATCATCACTGAAGATGTTAAAGAGGATGGGGCCCAGCACTGATCCCTGGGGGACACTGCTAGTGCCCAGTCTCCAGCTGGATGTGGCAACATTCACCATTATGATGGAGAAAGGAGTAGAGGATTGTAATAAGCAGAGCTACCACTTCAGTTAAGGGAAAAACATCCAGGGTAAAACACCTGGAGTAAGAGAATGAGGTGGGTCTGCCCATCATAAGTTCATCTGCAGTTGTTTTGGTGCTTAAAATGCTTTCAATAAATGGGACAGAGATTTGAGACAGTCTGTGGGAAGGGCGTAGAGACAAAAAGCAACCTCCTGGATCTTTCCTGTGAGCTGAGGTCAAGTGTTTTCTGAAATGTAAATCAGGGAGTTAAGAAAGGTGAAAGCTTCAGAAAGCAGCTCCTCATCATCCTGTGTGCTTCTGACACTGTTTAAAAAATGGGAGTGAATAGGAAAAAAAAAATACCCAGGGTGATCTCTTTATGTATTGTTGTAGACACATTCTGATGCTCATTTGATACCTGGGCAGACTCCTCAATGAATAGCAAATGAATCCTAGGACTAGGATTAATTCTAGCCAAGGAAATCAAGCTAGATTACCCAGACCTTTAACATTTATTAACTGATGATTTCTAGGAAGAGTTATTGCAAAACACCCTCTGTCATTTGAATTGATAGATCCCAACCAGCAATTTTCTGCAGCAGTTAACTGCTGAAGCTGTCTCACCACCTGTATCAGTCCCCCATTTTACACCCATTTCTCACTCCTCTTTAAAGCAATCAAGTTTTAATTGCAGAAAATAGTTCAGTAGCAGAGGCCAAATTTCAAAGTTGTTGAGAAGGAATAAACAGAAATTGACTGAAGGTTACAGACTGAACAGAGAACCACAAGATCATAGCATTGGAGCCCCCAGCACAGGAAGGACATGGAAGTGTTGTACTGGGTCCAGAGGAGGCCACTAAGATGCTCAGAGGGCTGCAGCAGCTCTGCTCTGAGGACAGACTGAGAGAGTTGGGGCTCTGCAGCCTGCAGAAGAGAAGGCTTCCAGGAGACTTGATAGTAGCCTTCCAGTATCTGAAGGGGGTACAGGAAGGCTGGGGAGGGACTATT
>VWZE01013279.1:0-21870 GCA_013396675.1 Eubucco bourcierii
TGCACTCCATTCCTCTGTCTATGTCACTGACAAATGTTGAATGACTCCACTGTGTTTTACCAAAGTTCAACAGTAAAATTTGACTCTTTGGGGGCAGATGAATCTAGAGTTTTTTAGTGAGATACATACCTGCAGGAAACATAAAAGAAATAAACATTCTTTTCATATGACATAAAACTATAAATAAGTTCTGTCCAATTTCAGATCATATCAGACCAATGCAAAGAAATCTGCTGGTTTACAGTATCACAGTATTACCAGGGTTGGAAGAGACCTCAAAGCTCATCAAGTCCAACCCATCACCACAGACCTCAAGACCAGACCATGGCACCAAGTGCCACGTCCAAACCCGCCTTGAACACCTCCAGGGACACTGACTCCACCACCTCCCTGGGCAGCCCATTCCAGCAGGCAATGACTCTCTCAGGCAAGAACTTTCTCCTCACCCCCAGCCTAAACTTCCTCTGGCACAGCTTGAGACTGTGTCCTCTTGTTCTGGTGCTACTTGCCTGAGAGAAGAAAGCAACCTCCTCCTGGCTACAAGCACCCTTCAGGTAGCTGTAGACAGCAAGAAGGTCTCCCCTGAGCCTCCTCTTCTCCAGGCTAACCAATCCCAGCTCCCTCAGCCTCTCTCCATAGGGCTGTGCTCGAGGCCTCTCTCCAGCCTCGTTGCCCTTCTCTGGACACACTCAAGCACCTCAATGTCCTTCTTCAATTGAGGGGCCCAGAACTGGACACAGGACTCAAGGTGTGGCCTAAGCAGTGCAGAGTCCAGGGGGAGAATGAGCTCCCTGCTCCTGCTGGCCACACTCTTGCTGATGCAGGCCAGGATGCCATTGGCCTTCTTGGCCACCTGGGCACACTGCTGGCTCATGTTCAGGCGGGTGTCAATCAGCACCCCCAGATCCCTTTCTGTTTGGCTGCTCTCCAGCCACTCCCACCCCAGCCTGTAGCTCTGCATGGGGTTGTTGTGGCCAAAGTGCAGCACCTGGCACTTGGATTTGTTGAGCTCCATCCCCTTGGACTCTGCCCATCTGTGCAGGCGGTCGAGGTCCTGCTGCAGAGCCCTTCTGCCCTCCAACCCAGCAACATCAGCCCCCAGCTTGGTGTCAGCTGCAAATTTGCTGGTGCCTGACTCGATGCCCTCATCCAAATCGTCACTGAAGATGTTAAAGAGGATGGGGCCCAGCACTGATCCCTGGGGCACACCACTAGTGCCTGGCCTCCAGCTGCATGTGGCACCATTCACTACCACTCTCTGGGCTTGGCCCTCCAGCCAGTTCCTAAGCCAGAAGTGTAGAAGCTCAAGGGAATTTGCTATGGCCATCACCCAACTGGGATAATTTGGCACAGGTCTACTGAAAACTGACCTGTGACAGCTTGCAGATCTACCCACTCATAGATTTCATTCAACAGTTTTTGGCCTGGTCATGCTCTTGAGGAAGTTTCAAATCTCATTTCTGAACTAACTGTGCTCATTACCCTATTCTCTTCTTGCCCTGCCTTTTCTGCCTTACACATGTCTTGTGGCAGTGAAGCAAGAAGAGAGAAAAAACTGTTCTGCTTCAAGGGTCCAACACATCAGAAAATACTTGATGTTCTAATTCAAGTGAAGGAAAAACATTCTTCTTCATAACAGAATCCACTGGGTCCTGGTTGAGGTTGAGAGTACATAGATCACCCAGTCACTATTAAAACTACAAACATAATTCTTTTAGGATAAGTCAATATCTCTAAGATATTAGAATCTGAGATGAAAATTCTGCAGATAAATTTGTTTAGAAATTTTGCTGTTTTTATCCATGCACTGTCAATATTATACAGATTTTAGTAGTAACTTTGTCCCAATATGTGTTTGATTTGATGACTACAGAGACTAGGCTACGAGATTAGATATTAGTTAATAAAACACCTAGGCACATGCCTTCTGGAAAGAGAAGTAGTCTGAGGATGAGATTTCTGTATTCAACCATCATCTAAGTAGGTTAGTAAGCAAAGCTCCTAAGGGAAGGCACTGCCTCCTGTGGTTTGAATCTGACACAGAACAGTCTTTCCCTGTTGGTACGCCTTGGCTTGAAGCAGACTGTTGCGTGCCAGTTTTGCCTCCCCTCCTGCAGATGCTCTCAGCCCCTGCTGTCGGTTACCACTGCCAACAGTGCACCTCCCACAGCCATGAAGCAGACAAGTACAGGCACTGTAAATGTTATGGGTTGCAAAAGATGGCAGTTCTGATCCTTCTCAAAAACATGCAGCTGAGAACGGGCAAACTGATCTTCAGCCTACAGAAAATCTCACAGAGGGAAACCTTTTCTCATTGGATGTGACCTGTCACTTACTGAGAGTTTTTAACCTAAATGATCCCATTCAGTGTTTGAAATGGAAGAAAAGAAAGCATTGAGACATGCAATAAGTGTTTCATTTTCTCTCCTCACTCAGGCAGATAGGTTACACCTGCCTCAGAATGATCTTACCAGGAGTGGAGCAAGATAACATTATAGAGAAAACTAATCTGTCCAGGTGTTCTGAAGTGTCAAAGTCTGTTCCCAGTTTTCTTTCTATGTCAGACATACATTACCCCAGTGAATAAAATACAGCTGATCTCAATTGCAAAGCAACCAATCAGTTTGGAAACAATAATGAACAAATCCATTAAGTACAGAATTCCCATTTATATTATGCTTCCTTTATGTATTTGTAGGACCTCAGACTGCATAATGCTCAAGTCAAACTACAGTAGTTTCCTCACGTCAGATTACACACTGTTTTTTCCTGCTCACCAAACTGTGCAGACAAGTGGGTCTTTCATACCTGCAGCAGTTGCATAAATATAAAACCATACTGTAGCATTTTCACCCTAATTTAGCACTTCAAAACTGCAAACCTGAGGAGAATCAGGGAGAGGGTGAAGAAAGATATAAATAGAACATGCACATAGGAGAAAACAGAAAGTCAGTCTTTAGATTCTGTGGGTAAATCCAAAGGAAATTGCTGTGATCCTCCAAACATCTCAATTTGGATATGTCAGAGCTTTCCCACACAAGTCTTGTGCTCCTTTCTCAGTTCTGGTAAAACTGTTCCAAAACCTCCAAGATTATGTATCTCACTCCTACTGCAACTTCCTCTCTTCTTTCTCCCAAACCAAGATGTGTGGCTGAGGCACAATCTACCCTGCACTTCCTGGCTTCTGCATCCAAATAAAATGGGCAGTGGAATAGGAGAGAAGGACAGGAAAGTAAGACAACTTGTTCAGGTTCAACCTTTAGTTTCCACAGCAGCATCTGGCAGCCTGACCTGCACCTGCTTCGAGAACAACAATCAGTTGCTTAGAGACTGCTGCCCCATTTCTCAAAGAGACAAAGTCCAGCAACATCTCCCTGCTTCCCAGGGAGGTGGTGGAGCCACCAGCCCTGGGGGTGTTTAAGAACTACATAAACCTAACACTTCAGGACATGGTTTAGTGGACATGGTGGTGTTGGGTGGATGGTTGGACTTGATCTTATAGGACTTTTCCGGTCTTAATGATTCAATTAAACCCTTCCTGAAGGCTTCAGTTGCATCATGCTTTCTCTCAGTTTCAGTAGCATGCCCAGAGGAGCAACCTCTCTCTAAAAGCCTAGCATGTCCTCACTGCCTGCAGCTTTTTGCTTCACATACACTAATTTGGGACTAAATGCACTCTGTGTGAAGAATTGTTAAGCTTCATCTCTTCATGGGAAACCCGGATGGGTTGGCTTGCCTATCGCTACATTGCCTCCTCCTTCCATGTACTGACCCACACTGAGCCAGTCCCTGTGTAGCTTCTGTGTACAGTGCAGAGCCACTTAATGCTGCAGCAGTTCACAAATCCTTAACCATGTGAACTGAGCCTCATGTCAAGAATGTAAAGGTAAAAATCTAGTTATAATGTTAATCAATTAACTTGTGGGTTCTGTACCTTCAGGTGCTGTGTTCACACCATCAGTATTTTGAATGACACCAGACCTGATCCTTACTCAGTTTGGTTCTTTTTGAAATGAAAACAGGTTGGCTTTCAATCACCTGGTATCTGTCCAGGACTTCAACTAAGCAAACACTCACCAAGATGTCGAGATGCTTTTGTTGGTTTCTAATATCAGTCTAAAACTGTGATCCCAGCAATGCCTAGCAGGTTTGTCTATGAACAGAAAATCAAACACTGTGCTGTTCAATACAACATTGCAATCGACAGTGCAGGTTCGCTAGCCATATAAGAAAAGAGGCCTACAGATGCATGGGTAATTTATGTACACTGGAAAATACTGTAGCAATGTTTATTTTACCATGATGAGAGGATGAAAACTCCCAGCCCATACTTCTACTTTTACCCTCAAAACTATTTTTCTTTCTAGAACTGTTTACCACAAATTCTTTTGAAGTGAAGTGCCGAAGTCCACCCGTGGCGAGACGGAAAAGTACGACACATCAATATGGTGCAGATACAATTCGATTCATTGTGAAGTTACAGCTCTTTTATAGGGTTACAGCTCTCAAGGATATGTCACTATTACATATAATTAGTTATGCTGACTGGCTGATTTAGTGCTCATATTATTTACATAAGCATTCTGTTATCTAAGCAAGACTCTCTCAAAGATGTATCTTTCTTCATGGGAACCTAAGAGGGGAGTTAGTGGTAACCAAGGAGAAAGCCAATTAAGCTGGGCACATCCTTGTATATAACCTTGGAACAGTGAGCTCAAACATAGTAGACTGATCTGCTGGCCTTGTGTTACATCTGCACAGAAGCAGGGTAGATTTAGAACAAAGAACTAACAGTAGTCTGTATCAGAACAGCCAACTTAACCATCACACATACTGTTCAGATTTCTTCTAAAATCATCCAGGCCTCAACAATGAAGCTTCACTGATTTCAAAATTAAGAGTAAAATATAGTACAATCTATATATTCACTAGGAGCAACAAGAAAGGCCAAGACTAATCTGACAAGCACTCAACTAGAATCTCAGTTTTGCAGCTGCCTATTATAATTAACATGTAGTCATAAATCATGGCACCGATCTATTTTCACACGTACAATTGTACAAACATCTCACACTTTAATAGCCTTGTTAAAAATCAGTACTGTCCTGAGACAGGAATTTCTATATATAAAAGAGAAACATGTTTCTAGAAACAAAAATAGATGTGATAAAACAGTCCAGGTCACGTCTGATGGGAGAGAATGAAAAGCTGGAACTTCATCTAGAAAGCAGCAATATTTCATATGCATCTTAATGTGCTACTGTGGCTGTTTGAGTTAGATTCCTACCTCAGACATTAAAAAAAAAAAAAATTCAAACCAGAGAAACTTAGAGGTGGAAGCTCTCAGGTGAACATTCTAGGGCTAGGCCATATAATGGCAACAATGGATAAGTTAACACCATTTCATTGGAGCATCAAGGCTTTATGTCTGGAAGCACAGCTTGGACCTTCCCCTTGCTGCTTCGCCTGTGCCTGCTGCTATCTTCCCCTGCCGCTGTTTTGGCTGCTGCTGCTGTTTTTGCCACCACTTGACCCCTTCCCCATCTTCCCTCAGGTTATTGTATTCTTGTAGTAGTTGTATTTTTTCCCTATACTGTTATATTTAGTTTAAACTATAAAAAATATTTTTTTTCCCTGACTTCACAAAAAAAATCCATGTTGTGGTGAGTTCATTCTACCAGGGGAGGGATCCACCCTAAGCTGGTACAGCTTTACAGCCAGGTTCTAGCATGTTGGATAAATTACAGCTTTGCTATTCTTTGCTGCAGAGACCAAGCATAGGAATGATTCAACTTTTGCAGTTAGCAATTTACACGTGGTATTAAATTCCATTTTAACATCCACTGCTATAACGTCACCAAGTATGTGTTTACATTGGTGTTCTGAGCCTGCTCAGGTGATTTAGAACCAAGAATATTTAGGATAGTTTCATCAGCAGGAAATAGAGAAGTCAGTGTTGATGCATACATTTCCAAAGCTGAAAGGACGAGACTTCAGCCTGACGTTATAAATTATTCATAGCATATTCTGACACACTGGGGAGGAGACCTGAATATTTGTATGCCATACAACTGGTAAAGTCCCTATGAATTTGGGAAATGATGAGATTGTGGAAACTTTCCTTATTTTTCAATACAGGTCTTATGGGACAAGTTGTGCCCCAGTAGGCTTCAATGATATGAGACATACAATTAGAAGACTCTGTGGAAGACTCGAGCCTTGAATCAGAGTTGGTTTTTTTTTTTTTTTTTTGGAACCAATTTTTCCCAGGATAATTTGGATGCCAGCAATTTGAGAACCAGTCTGAAATCACAGACACCCATGAAAAGTTATCAGTCGTAGTGCACTCATCTGCTAATCAGTTTGGAAGGAAGACCTGACAGTAGCCTTCCAGTATCTGAAGGGGTTCTACAGGAAGGCTGGGGAGGGACTATTGACAAGGTCTTGCAATGCCAGGACAAGGGGCAATGGGTTTGAACTGGCAGAGGGGAGATTTAGACTGGATGTCAGGAAGAGGTTCTTTACAGCGAGGGTGGTGAGGCACTGGCACAGGTTGCCCAGGGAGGCTGTGGCTGCTCCCTCCCTGGAGGTGTTGAAGACCAGGTTGGACGAGGCCTTGAGTGAGCTGTACTAGTGGGAGGTGTCCCTGCCTACGGCAGGGGGTTGGAACTACATGATCTTTGAGGTCCCTTCCAACCTTACCATTCTATGATTCTAAGTTATTTTCACAATACATCCATATTCAACAAGGTAGACATCTGTGATTCTCTTTTGCCATAGATCTTCTTTAGCCATTTATAACTAGATTAAATGAGTGCAAAGCACAACTGTGCAAATTTGGTGGCAGGTTCCATCTACTGTACATTAATAAAATTGACTACTTAATGCCCTTGATAATAAAGAATCTAAGTGTCCAATGGTTACATCTTAATAAAACAGATTTTCTGTAACATCAGTTATGTTTTTTACAGACAAAGTATGTTACAGCACTGGGAAGGCATTGGGAAATCAAGACTGCAGTGTTCTCTTTCCTTTGGAAAAATACTTTGATATAACCAATTAGTGTTCTTGTCACAAACGTGTTCTGGAGAGGTGCCATATAAACACTTAAGCTCTCAAGTTTCATGTCCACAACTGAAAAAGAAAGTCCTCTGCCACTTTCCCTGTCTTTTGCATATTCTTTTATACAATCAGCAAAACCTGACTGGCAGCTTTAACCTGCTTGATATGTACTACTATGATCTGGACATAAGTATTCAGGATGCATCTATATACAGACACACTGTGCTTTTGTGTTCTTTTTCAGAAGACAAGTTGACCCCAAAACAGTTTTGACACAACTGGAAGAACAAAAATGAAAACAGCCCCAGCATTTAGAGAGCCCAGTTTGCAGTTCTTTAGAAATCCTGTTCTGAGTGTTAGTGAACAAGAGGGACAGAAAAGCCTCAGGGAATGAAATAGCCAATTGAGGATGCAGTGTCCACATGGTATGGTGACAAGACTCTAGATTAATGTCACACAGAAAAGGAGCTTCTTAAATACAGTTTGGAGCCTAATCACATGTGAACTCCACTTTTGACTCTCACACAAAGTTCCTGTGCAATTGTGGGCACATACTTTAAATTTTGTGTCTCACTTCCCCTCTAAAATGGAGTCAATACTTCCTTTCCTCATCTGGTGTTCATCTGAGTTGAGCTCTAAACAACTAAGACACCGACTGGCTTACAGTACCTCATCCAAATATGTCCTATTCTTCTAGGGCTATCTAGGAATGACAAAACCTCTATTAATATTTAAATAGTAATTAATAATAAGAACAGTGTCCAGATTCTGCCTCCACTTAAATTCTGTCCTTTAATTTCCCCACTGTAATATTACTACCTTTTTTTATATCTTATCATGTGTAATGAAGCATATATTAGCTTTGACAGCCCAGTGCCTCTTGGCACACAGTGCCAGGAGAGCACTAGAGCCTACTGAGCTGAACAGCTGACAGCAGGCACCCCTTTATAAATTACTTGAGTAAGATTAAATTATAAGAACAATAAAGCTGATGTTAATGGATTGTTTTTTGCAAGGAGTCAGAGTTATTTTCAGGGCACTCTTCCCCATAATGGGTGTGACTTGTGCAAAGCAACAGGAGAGCAAGCTAAAGTGACTAAGTGTATGGATGAGGTTTATGGTTGAGACAAAGCTGCTCCAAAAGTCAAAGCACACCATTTCTGTGAATTGGAATGGAAAACAAGTGTTTCCAAGCTGCCTTTAAAAGCTTGGCTCCACAAAAGATTATTTTCTTCGGATGAAAAGATTTTTCAGAACTCTTTTTTTTTTTTTTTTTCCACTTAAATTCCAGAAAGGAGTTGCTGTTTTTTTCAGCACTGGTCGTGAAGCTGTAGTTATGTTTTGGGCAACAGTACAGCCTCAGCAAGTTGAAACAACCTCTCCTGCTGTGCTTCCATGCATATTCCTACCCATGTCATCTCTGTAACTTGCCAACAATTGCAGAACACCAGAATCTTACTCATGTAGCTGTTATTTTTTGCTTTAGAAGCCACAATATCATAAGGGGGGGAAAATTATTACTTTTAATAGTCATAAAGTAAATAGTGTTCATCACTGAGGCTATCTGGATTCTGTTGGCATAAAAGCATAGGAAACAGCTATCACACACTCAGCTGCCCAACTGAAGTGCAGCCATGAATAACAATATGTGTGCTAAGTATGGTAATCATTTGCCCTCAGAGAATACCTTACAGTCTTTATTCATCGTTCCAGCTACTCACCAATAAAGGAAAGTAAAATCATCTCTATTTAAACATGATAAACTGAAGCACAGCAATCTAAGAACACTTTAAGTCTAGGAGTATGGGTTTGATGACATGATGTCAGCAGCAACAGCAGCATAGAGTATTTCTGCCCTGAGTCTGTTAATGCTGCTTTTATCTTCCCTATTGCATCCTATCCTCTCCCCCCCCCCCCCTTTTTTTTTCTTTGTGGTGCCTATCATTAACTAAAGTGCTTAGTTCAGAGCTAGGTGTTTCCTAACAACATTTATCAGATATTTATGAATAACATTAATAATTTGCAGTGATTTTACCACATATATAGAGGCTTTTGAATGCAGTCAGTCAGAGCTATAAATATGTCAGATCCAAAATGTGTGAACTAACTGGGCAAATCATCACCTGACACTGATCATACATGTGTGAATGTCACATGCTTCGTATGAGCTGACAGATAGGAACCTCTCACATAGATTTAATAGCCCTAAACTAATGCTAAATTGCCCTTTATTGCTGTGAGAAATAAGTAGGATTAAGATACCTGCTTAAGGTGAAATGAATTAAGCCCTAAACTCCAATGTCTGTACTTAGTTCAGTTAGTGGGAGCTTACTGGGGCCTAGGATCACTGGTTTGGGTGAATACGTTCACTTGGATCTCATGCCGAATGCCTGAGATCACAGAGCAGCAAATCAGTGGCAAAGCTAGGAAAAAAAACTTCAGTTCCCTGATTTTTGGCAAAATGCCTTTCTTTTGTGCTTTTGAAGCTCATGCAGAACAAATTTTTAACTGTCCATGGATACAAAATAAAGTTAAAAAAAAAATATATAGAAAAGCCTACACTGAAAAGCCATGTCTGTAACACTGACTTCTCATTACTGCGTACATAATCCCCACTGACATGAACAGTAACGTGGCATTTCAGCCCAGGGTACTGGGTATCATGTTGCTTAAGAAGTGGAAGCACATAGTCCCTGTGAACCAGCCTCAGGTGGATTTAAATTACCCTCTGCTCTTTCAAAGTGACAGTTTCTGCTCTCTGCTTTCCATTGGTTACTAAGCTACTAGAAAGGAGCATATTGTACACGGGTAAACAGTTCCCGTATACATCTGGGTCACTAGCCAGATTGTAATGCAACCTGCCCTCAGTGATAATGCACACTCTGTTCCTCTGCAAACACAGCTACTGGCTGCAGCAGTTAAGCCTTACTTAGATACTCTGATATTCAGCTTCGAAAATGCAAAATGTTACTCTGGAGAAAGAAATCAATCCTAAAATCTGCAGGTTTCCCCAAGTAGAAAAGTTCTTGGAAAGCTCAGAGCTATTCAGTATTTCTTAAGATTCCCATCCTTTCTTGGATGTTTCTTTTTGCTTCAGGGTATGTGGCAAGGTATGAGGAAATGTAGGTAGGGCATTTCTCAGGAGGAAGTTACAAATGGTAAAAAGCCTCTCTGAGGACAGAGAAAGATGCAGAAAATAGAAGAGGTTTTGGTTTGCATTTTTATGCATGCCAACGAACCAACATTCATGCCCATTTCATGGTCCTTAAGCCAAGACAAGCAGGAGCAACCCTTTTGCCTAGCCCCCGGAACTGCAGCATGCACAGAGATCCTGTAATAGCTATAAAACAGAGTGAAAGCATGAAAAATCAGTTCATATCCCAATCAGCTCTGTACAGATCCAGTAACAGAGGAAATACAGACTGACAGAGTGAAAGCACTAAGCAGTTTCTCCTTATGTAACAGTATCCTTTCCACAAGTCTGTAAGGCAATATAACCTATTAATTGCTGCAAAGGCTGTAATGATACTCAGAGCTTGTTTACAAAATAGTCATCCCTCTTTAATCATTCTCCATTTCTCCTATGTCGTGCTGCATATTAAAATGTTATAGGTTTTCTAAAATAGATCTCTCTTATATAACACCAAGCACATGTGAAGTGAACATGAAATAGAAGCCTTGACTCCAGAGCAGTTCACAAAGAAATAGCTGTATGATTCCTCCATGGCTGCAAGCAACGCTGTCTTCACTGAAAAGTTTTTCTCTGTTTAATTTTCAAACTAAGTTTGGCATATTTAATCTTTATAGAAGTGCCTAATGCACTGCTTCAGAAGAACCATCACAGACCTTAGCCCAGGATACTGTCAGTAAATGGCTCATTTCTTAAGAAGCTCATAACTGCACAGTTCATTTGAACTGGGTCTTCAAGACTCAAGTCTCAAGCTGTGCCAGGGGAAGTTTAGGCTGGAGGTGAGGAGAAAGTTCTTGCCTGAGAGAGTCATTGACTGCTGGAATGGGCTGCCCAGGGAGGTGGTGGAGTCAGCGTCCCTGGAGGTGTTCAAGGTGCGTTTGGACGTGGCACTTGGTGCCATGGTCTAATGTTGAGGTCTGTGGTGATGGGTTGGACTTGATGAGCTTTGAGGTCTCTTCCAAACCTGGTGATACTGTGTGACACTGTGATACTGTGACCTAAAAAATTATTACTTTACATAAACAACTGCTTATATTCGTTAGGCTCCCATTACTGAACTGTGACTGTAGCAGGCCCAGTAAATGCTCAGTCGAAGCTCTCACAAAGTGAAGGTCTGAGCTGGGGTGTGACACCTCAGCGGGCATTAGGACTGGATTCTAGGAAATACTGGAGAGGTCATATTAAAGTCACAGTCACTAGGGGTATCATTTTATCATAATTTTATGTCAGGCAGGAAAATGAAGATAAGGAACCTCTACTGTAGTAGTTAATAAAATGCTCCCAGTACCTCACGCGGGGACAAACATGAAGGCAAAATCTCTAAGCAGAGATCAAAAAATGGTATGAAGAAGGATATTCCAGATTTGACAAGGGAGTTTACACAGGATGAATTTGGCATCATCTAAACAAAATGTGAACCAGGTTACTGGTGATGGAAAACATTTTAAACTAGGGTATTACAGAAAGCTGGAGCAAAACATATGGTTTGGGTTGTTCAGTCTTCTGGGATGAAGTTATGGGAACATTGCATCCTTCACATATGCCATGGAAAACACTAGGTAAAAGTTAAAGAGAACATTACAGAGACTAGAATGCCTAGCTTTACATGGAAATGTGGATGAAAAGGGCACAAGACTTGTAGAAGAGAATTAGGAAACTATAAAGAAAAACCAAGCAGAAGAAAGAATTGTATTGTGCTATGCATTAAAGAAAACTCATTTTCGGACCAAAGTAAAAAGTTAACCATGTGAAAGAGCAAGACAGAATCCCTGTGGATTGAAATTCCAAGGTCAAATGGGAAAAGAACAGCACTAAGACTATATTACTATTCACCTGATCACAGTGATAGACTGTTACATGCTGAAAGGCTAAGAAAGCAGGAAACACTGCCTAAGTGTAGATCATGTTGATGATAGATGTGGTGTCAAGACTAAGTATCTAGACATCACTGACAACTGCTTCTTTGACAGTTCCTTACAATTTGCTGGAAGAAAAGCAATCCTTGTCTTTATTCTGAGCACTGTATAACACTGGCTTGCAATGCCCTTGTAGGATCACAGGAATTAAACAGGCAAACTCCTCCACCACGAAAGAAGAGTCACGCACCAATGCCCATGGAATCAAGGAACTCTCAGTCTGTCAGGCCTGTCTGTTCCAAGTCAGGTGAGGTCTACCATCAAAGAGCAATTAAAGGAACCTCGTAAATACAAAGTCATCAGTTTATTTTCATACAACTACATGGGACTAGTCCTTTGAATCTGGTAGCATTCCAGATTATTTTATTCATACATAAACAGTGAAGACACAAGAACAGAATCCAGACACACATCCTCCTCTCATAAACTCAAGATGTATCACATCGAAAATGTAGCTTCTAAAAATGGTAATTTTCTGTAAAAGGAAAAATAAACTGCACTGTGGCACATTTGCCTGCTAAAAAACCTAAAAAGCTGTGGAATGCCAACAAAGAGTGGAACTGATGGCCTAACCAGTTCCCCTTGCTATTTACCTTTTTGCACTAGTACTCACTGAAAACATCTCATGATTTTTTACAGGTCTGAAAGTTCCTTTGTGCATAGAGCATGCAGAGACAAACCTAAGTACAGATTTTTATTCCATAGTGTGCTGTGGCTAATTTGAACTTGTTCCTGGTAATACTCAAAAAGCTAATACATTTCCAAATCAGGCTCTTGAGGCTTGATCGTGCTCTCATTAGAGGCATTAATGAAAACTCAGTGATTTCACCAAGAGCTAGGATTTGGTCCTTAGGAAGATAAGAAAACTTAATATTTAAGTGTTGCAATCTTCTTAAAAGGTACTGTCACTATTCATTGATTTTTCAGAACTGGCATCTCATAAGTAGTTGGATCATTTGTTAAGAAGTTCTGCTGATGCCTCAGGCTTTTCTGAGTTACTTTTTACTTTATTTTCATGTCTCGCAGAAAGATAAATGCTAAGTGAACAAGGCAGTTAAAGTAATCTTCTTTCATTTTAATTTACAGGAATTTGTAAGATTGTAGTCACTCTATGTAATTTCTAAAACCACAATAATTTCTGTACATCAAGAAGGTGTATGTGCATGAAGTGTGTTGTTGCTTCTGTCTCCTGCATAGCTTCTCTATCAGGGAACTGAGGAAGGGAGTCAGCTAGAGCACATCCCTGTGTGTCCTTGATGCAGGAAGATTAAGGTCAGAACCACAGTAGATTTGTATACCTGCATTTGTGTAAGGCTTGTATAGAAACATAGTAAACTGGTATGCTTGCCTTGTGTAACATCTCAGAGAATCATAGAATGGTAAGGTTGGAAGGGACCTCAAGGATCATCTAGTTCCAACAGCCTGCCATAGGCAGGGACACCTCCTACTAGTAAAGGTCACTCAAGGCCTCCTCCAACCTGGTCTTCAACACCTCCAGGGAGGGAACAGCCACAACCTCCCTGGGCAACCTGTGCCAGTGCCTCACCACCCTCACTGCAAACAACTTCCTCCTAACATCCAGTTTCAATCTCCCCTCTGCCAGTTCAAACCTGTTGCCCCTTGTCCTGTCATTGCAAGACCTTGTAAATAATCCCTCCCCAGCCTTCCTGTAGCCCACTTCTGATATTGGAGCAGAAACAGAGTAAATTTAGAACAAAGAACTGCAAGTAATCTGTGCCAAGATAGCCAACACCCAGCTGTTATCTAATAAGAATGTTAAAACAAATATTTTATCCAATCATTGTATTCCACAACTTCCAGAGTTGCCACAATTTGTAGAGTAGCAAATAAGACAACTGCTGCTATAGCATTAAGCAGTTTTGGCTACTTTGATGTCCACATATCCTTGTGTTGCTGGGTTTGTCCATCACAAATACAAGAGCAACATTTCTATATGGAAAGCAATTCTGATGCAGAATTATGAAAAACAATGTCTATAAATACCATAAAGAAATTAAATTAATACTTGGCAATTATTTGAAACATTAGTAATTTGATCCTGTTCAGAACCTCTCTAGTTCTGAGTATAAGTGAAGACCCACTGGAGCAAAAAAATGTCATAAAATTTAACTCCATTTAACTGAAAAAGAAACTAAGAGCTGGAAAGTTTAAGGGACTTGCTATAATTTTTCAAATTCTGTCTGCACTCAGGAAAAAGTGGGCTTTTTACAAGTCATCAAATCCATATACCATGTTCTTTCTGTTCCCCCCCCCCCCCCAAAAAAAAAAAGAGTTCTAGAGTATCAAGCAGTTTTAAATTCCTGCCAATGCTGGAGTCTCCTGCTGCACAGTTTTAGCATGTTGCAGACTGTGTGAACCTATTTTGTGCATATTCACTTGTGTGAAAAGATAATGAAGTAAATTGCTTCTACTTATGGACCAATTACCTCAAATAAAGCACTTAAGATAAATCAGAAATGTAGAAGGGAGCGGTAATTATAACCAGTAACACACTGGTTATAAACTGGAAATAATACTAGCAAACTGTAGTTGTTTGTAGCTCATCTCTATTTGCTGGCTTATGGTTTGATGGCAATGGCACTGAGTTCAGTTGTGGGCCGTTCTGTCACAGTGCTTTCATACCACAGTGCTGAACAGCTTCAGTTATAACCATGAAAATAGGTAAGTCCATCTTCATTCTGCAAGCTCTATTCTTCTGGCCTCCTCTTAAAAACAAAGATGTCTATTGCCTCAAAGTACCTTGAGGTACTTGAGCGTGTCCAGAGAAGGGCAACGAGGTTGGTGGGAGGCCTGGAGCACAAACCCTATGAAGAGAGGCTGAGGGAGCTGGGATTGTTTAGCCTGGAGAAGAGGAGGCTCAGGGGAGACCTTCTTGCTGTCTACAGCTACCTGAAGGGTGGTTGTAGCCAGGGGGAGGTTGCTTTCTTCTCTCAGGCAAGCAGCAGCAGAACAAGAGGACACAGTCTCAAGCTGTGCCAGGGGAAGTTTAGGTTGGAGGTGAGGAGAAAGTTCTTGCCTGAGAGAGTCATTGACTGCTGGAATGGGCTGCCCAGGGAGGTGGTGGAGTCAGCGTCCCTGGAGGTGTTCAAGGCAGGTTTGGACGTGGCACTTGGTGCCATGGTCTGGTCTTGAGGGCTGTGGTATCGGGTTGGACTTGATGATCTTTGAGGTCTCTTCCAACCTTGGTGATACTGTGATACTGTGATACTGTGAAAGTCACCTTTTTTAACCTCTGTGATAGAATTATTCACAATTGTCCAAATTAAATCTCTCTAATGCCTCATAAAATGACATTGACACTTACTTTCACGGTTCCACTGGAAATTTCTTGCCTGACATAAATCTCAGGTTGTTATTTACTTTGTTTCATGATTGCATTAGACTGATGTTTTACAGTAATCCTGTAAGTCAAAAATTGCAGTTGGCTTCTTCCTCATCCTGTCATTTTCAGATAATAACTGTCTGGCTTTAATCATATATGTTTATATTTAAATAGTTGTAGGTTTCATGAGGGAATTATTAAATGAGGTTTTCTAGCCTGTGTTAAACAGGATGTTGGATTTCTCATGTCTCCTGGTTTGAAAAGCTAATTCTATAAATCCATATAATACAGGGTCTTAGTCAATTTCTAACAGAGTTGATCAGGAGGGGACTTGCCTTGATCAGGTTATTCTATAATTAGCCCTTGCAACGTTCCTTGGCCCCTTTGCTAAAGCATCTGGTATAGCATTTTCAGAGTCACAGTACTGGATTAATATTGACAACAATAACATTTGCACTTGTTTGAGTGTCTTGCTCATGACACAGGGTGGTTTGAATTTGTATGCTTCTGCAGAAACCAGTAAACAGATTATAAAATAGACTCACACTTAGGAACTTCATCATTTAAAATAACATCTTTGTTACTGTCTTAGTCACATCCTTCACAGAGCAAAGGACTATGAAACCTGCTAGAACGTTCATAATGATGTGAACCAGACTTGGTCTCTTTCCAGGTTTGTTTAGTTCAGAGACATCACACTGCTAGCTATATTTGCTCATGATCACTTCTCAGCTCTGCTTTCTTGTGTTTCTTTATATGATCCTATTTTTCACCCTGGTTCATCTCTAATCATTTTTCCATGCTCTCATGGTTGAACTCTTCCTTTATCTCTTTTTTTTTTCACTTGAAATAACAGTCTAGCACTTTGTGATTTGTGTTTGCACTTATCGCAGAGCAGAACCTTCCCATTAATAACATTCACTCTTCTGCAATTTTAGTCTTAGTTTTGAACAATTTTCTAACTTTCAGTTACTTAAGAAAACCCTTTCTGCTTTACATGCTTTTAGAAAGCACCTCTGTAGCATTGTCTATCTCAGAGAAACATATGTGAACCCTTCAAGGTTTCACATATGGTCACAGTTCAGAGACCTTGTGGACACACCTCATTCCACTTCCTCAGTTCACTTTCTAAGGAAACCCCCAACAGAAAGATTTTTCTGTACCATGCAGTGGAAAATTAGATCAACTGAAACTATTGGCTTTTCTTTTCATTAATTTAATATCTATTCCATATTTGATTGTTGTGGCCCTGCATTATAAGAGAGTAATACAAAGAAGCTAGTAAGCTCCCATATAATTAATTTTTGGTCTTTTGACTAGAGATGTATCACAGTCACCATTTTTCTCCCCTGTATTTTCTGTTACTCCTTTCCTTAGTAAGCCAATTATCACCCTAACATGACAAGCTGTGGATTGGTGACTGAGCTATAGCCATGTGCCTACCAGGATTCACCCCTCTGCAGCACAAAATCAGAGAAACAGACAAACAAGACACCCTCTCAACCCATCACCAAACTCAAATGTACCTTCTGCCTGGAAAATGGAAATAGCTATTTTAGGTATCAGCTCTGGGACTGTACAGTATCAAAACCAAGCTTTCTTATGACAGAACTGACTGTTGTGCTTCTTGCTAATTAAGCCTTCCACAATTCACCAGACAGCTCCCTGCAACTTTCCTGCAGTCCAAGGCAACTTTCTACTAAAGCTTTCAGGGCTTTTCCTGTCAGCATTCCCAGTCATGAGAAGAGCAGTGCTTTGTGTTACCTGGTTAAGACAAGACAGGAAAAACAGTTGTAGGTTCTGCAAGTCAGTCACTGTATGACACTGTTCATCGCTAACAGTAGCCATCATACACTCAAGAAAACCGTACTCAAGCACCCTTCCATCAGACAGCAGCTGCCAAGGGTCTTCCACATACAAGGAGTTGAGTGTTCCTAACTTCAAGTGGGAGACAGTGAAATCTCTAAATGTCTCCCATAATCAAATATTTCAAAGGCAATAAGAACAGAAGAAAAATCTTCTGCTCTGGAATATTAAAGACAACCTAGTGGAAAAATACCTGACTCCTCTCTGAAATGCTGCTCTACTGAAGGAATGTGGAACATCATTTCCTAGTTCTCTATAGGTAGATGACCTCTTTATTACTTCTTACACATTGCTCCACTAGTAAACTGTGCTTTTTCTGATTCTAGCTCTCAGCAAAAAAATCTGCAGATCCCTGCTAATTGTTGCAAAACTTTTCAGCCTTTTGCAAGGCTGAATTTTTTTTCTGGGTCATTGCAATTGCCTGCCATTATGAGTAAAGCCCTTACCTGGAAGTACTTTTCATGGAGCAAAGCAGTTCTCTATCATCAGTACAGTCTTGCATGAGGAGAGAAACGTGGTGAGTTTCCTGGCAACATTGTTAAAGCTACTAGTCTAAAACTTGCATAGGGAACTTGACTCCAGCATTACATGCACTCAAAACCATCAGATGCTACAGGATATCTGCAGTATGGATCACTCTGTAAGCACCAAACCATTATGTGAAAGGCTGCTGACATATCCCCCTGTCAAAATTTAATAGGGTAGATTTGCCTATAAATAATGTGCTAATGTTTGTCACAGAATACATAAATATTTCCAGTGCAAATCACTCTCTTTCTCTTCTTTCCTTTACCCTTTCTCTCCTCTTAATAGGACATATATATAGATAGCTATACACCCAGAGTTGACATCCTGCTATACATGGAATACATGTGTCACCAGCCTTTGAAGATAAATATATGAAGTGCCAGCTGGATTTAGCAGATTAATAAAATGTGCACTGCTAAAAGTTTCTGCCTGGTGCAGAAAATGATAAATGAAAGGTTGCATGTGGAGATCACTTGAGAAAACTAAGACAGATAGATTAGGTGGTACTGATAGAGTAGGCAGCCAAATTTAATTGTTAAGAGCTGATGAGGTGTTTTTTGGGTTTTTTTCTTTCTAAAATACAGAGAAATAAACAGTGGAGACACAAGAGGGGCACATGAAAGCCTAACACAGCAGTGTCTCTGCAGGTCTGTGCCTCCTGAGACCACTCTTATATTGGAACTTGGGGCTGGACTTGGAAAAAACAGCCTCAATTTACTATTGTGGAGAGATTATCAAAGTCATCAATAATACATTTCTCATGGCACTATTCTAACATGATCCTGTATTTTTTTATTACCTACAGTATTATACAGTAGCATGGGAAGAACAAATTGGTTGATGTGACTACTCAAAGTAGTGGGTTTGGTATACATGGGCAGGATCTGGTCCATCATTAGGTTATACATGGTACTGACAGGATCTGAGTCTCTAAATTTCGCTTCGAAGTTGCAATACAAGATGCCAGTTCCACTGGGAACTTTGGTCTTTGTCAAGGAAAAAAAGAAAAGAGAAAAAATCCTCAGAACACAAGCATAGTTTTATTTTTTAGCTGTTTTTGTAAAATTAAAATTCCTGAATTGCCATGAGACATGTGAGACATTGGAACAGGTTCCTCAAACCCCATCCCTGGAAGTTTTTAAGGCCAGGTTAGACGGGGCTCTGAGCAACCTGATTTAGTGTGAGGTCCATGACAGGGGGGTTGGAACTGGATGATGTTTGAAGTCCCTTCCAACCCTGACAATTCTGTGATTCTTTTTTTTTCAAACTGTGCTTTGTCAGATTTGTATTTTTCTCATTTCCTTCTTTTAATTGTTTCAAATTTTTAACAAATCCTACCTAAGTGTTTATACCATACTTTTACAGTTTAAAAAAATTAATTTCACAGCAGCCCTTCCTTTAGCAGGCAAAGTTCTGAAGTTGAATGACAAATGATAGAATATTATCCCTCAATCCACTTTTGATGAACAGTGAGTAAGAGTTTCTGAACCTTGTTCTTGACACACATAACCTGTTAGAATCATAGAATGGTAAGGTTGGAAGGGACCTCAAGGATCATCTAGTTCCAACACCCTGCCATAGGCAGGGACACCTCCCACTAATACAGGTCACTCAAGGCCTCCTCCAACCTGGCCTTGAACACCTCCAGGGAGGGAGCAGCCACAACCTCCCTGGGCAACCTGTGCCAGTGTCTCACCACCCTCACTGTAAACAACTTCCTCCTAACACCCAGTTTAAATCTCTCCTCTGCCAGATTAAACCCATAGAACCAAATAACAAATTACAGTTCATTATGTAATAGTGGTCCCATAACTGATATTTCTCCATACATTTAATTTTACAGCATTGTTACTCATGCTTTATTTTTATCATTTATTAGTTAGAAAGTGCCACATGCTCCTTATTCTTCACAAACTAGAAAATGTTCTAGGTCCCTGCCCAGAAAAGCTTATAATTTATGATCAAAAGGACATAGACTTTTCTGCTATGAAACATTCTTGAACGATCCATCTCAGAAGAACCAGTAGACAGTCAACCAAGTCCTGGACTGCAGCAAGAGCAGTGTGGGCAGCAAGGCAAGGGAGGGGAATCTGCCCCTTTACTCTGCTCTTGTCAGACCCCACCTGGAGTCCTGTGTGCAGTTCTGGAGCCCCCAGCACAGGAAGGACATGGAAGTGTTGGAGTGGGTCCAGAGGTGGGCACCAAGATGCTCAGAGGGCTGCAGCAGCTCTCCTATGAGGACAGACTGAGAGAGTTGGAGCTCTGCAGCCTGGAGAAGAGAAGGCTGCCAGGAGACCTGATAGTAGCCTTCCAGGATCTGAAGTGGGCTACAGGAAGGCTGAGGAGGGACTATTGACAAGGTCTTGCAATGCCAGGACAAGGGGCAATGGGTTTGAACTGGCAGAGGGGAGATTTAGACTGGATGTTAGGAGGAAGTTGTTTACAGTGAGGGTGGTGAGGCACTGGCACAGGTTGCCCAGGGAGGTTGTGGCTGCTCCCTCCCTGGAGGTGTTCAAGGTCAGGTTGGAGGAGGCCTTGAGTGAGCTGTACTAGTGGGAGGTGTCCCTGCCTATGGCAGGGGGTTGGAACTAGATGATCCTTGAGGTCCCTTCCAACCTTACCATTCTATGATTCTAGGATTTAATGAAATGTTAGCAGATCTTCCTGGTACAGTATCAGGAACAAACAAACAAACTCAAGACAAAACTGAGGCCTTGTTTCCTACCATAAAGACCTAATCCCTTTCCTTTCCTTGATTTCCATTTGATGAATTCAGCACAGTGGAGCTGATGTTTACATCATAATTTGATGCTCATTCATAACGTGTTTTTAGATGCTAATCTGTCCCTGTAGCTGTTCAGTGAAATCTGAACAGATTAAGAACCTGAAAAGTGACTACCACACAAGACTGTATTGCAGAGCATGAGGGATAATTTCTTCTGCTTTTAAAGTGAAAATCACCAGCAGATACTAAAAAAAAGTAGCCTGTACTAGATACTGTATTAGATAAATAACTACAGGTCTATAAATATAACTTACAGATCTACAAAGGCAACTTGTCAATTCAATCCATTCCTGAGTGCCTATTTGACTATTTTGCTATTCTCTGATATGCCACTGAAATGCCTGAAAAAGTCACTAAGGTGCAGAAGTGAACTTTGATTTTTCATCATTCTTTTTACCACAGTTTGATGAACAATTAAGCCTGTCACAACATGAGCTAAAACCATTATCGCATTTCTTAACTGTCTTGTCCTTTGTGTAAACATTTCAGGTTTTCAATAAGCTTGAATTATCTAACTTCTCAGAGATATTACTCTGCTGAGAAAAATACAATGTGCTTGATGTTCTCAACATTAAAACAAACAAGTCATCCTTGTTCAATGCTGTTACAGCCATGATCACATAGCTTGATGAGCAAAGGCAGACCAAGTAGAATAGCTGTGAAAACTAGAGGGGTTTTCCAATATAGAATCATAGAATCATAGAATGGTAAGGTTGGAAGGGACCTCAAGGATCATCCAGTTCCAAACCCCTGCCATAGGCAGGGACACCTCCCACTAGCACAGGTCACTCAAGGCCTCCTCCAATCTGGCCTTGAACACCTCCAGGGAGGGAGCAGACACAACCTCCCTGGGCAACCTATGCCAGTGTCTCACCACCCTCACTGCAAACAACTTCCTCCTAACATCCAGTTTAAATATCCTCTCTGCCAGTTCAAACCCATTGCCCCTTGTCCTGTCATTACAAGACCTTGTCAATAGTCCTTCCCTTAGCCCTCCTGTAGGCCCCCTTCAGACACTGGAATGCTACTCTAAGATCTCCTGAAGCCTTCTCTTCTCCAGGCTGCAGAGCCCCAACTCTCTCAGTCTGTCCTCACAGCAGAGCTGCTCCAGCCCTCTGATCATCTTTGTGGCCTCCTCTGGACCCACTCCAACACTTCCATGTCCTTCCTGTGCTGGGGG
>VWZE01013279.1:30867-45853 GCA_013396675.1 Eubucco bourcierii
TCCAACCTTACCATTCTATGATTCTATCATATCCCAGATTCTAGGATGTGCATTTTTTTAAGAACTAAAATCTACAGTGAACTTTTCCTTCTATGTCAAAGGATCTCAACCAATTTTCTCTCTCTTACCATCAACAAATCCCAAAATTTCAAGGTGGCAGTTGTTACTACCTGAAGAAAAAATAAGAGATGTGTTTCCATTTTTTGTAGTCAAAATTGATACTTCTTTTAAGAGTATGTGCAGAAGCATTAAGTCATGGGTCTGAACTGCAGGTTACTTGTGAATGACAGAAGACCCAAAAGGAAAGATTCAGCAGAATTTGTTTGTGGTGTTCTAGTGTTACATGCTGAGTCTCACATCTGAAAAATCTCATTACTTAAAAGTTACTTCCTTCCTATTAATCAAGTTGAGATGTTTCAGTGAGAGCTGGAGAAAAGATAAACTGAAGCTAGTATATTCACTTAATCTGTGAGTCTGCAGCTTTTTCTTTGGCAGATGTCCATCACAGCTCCCCCCACCAACCTCTGCTGGAATCAAATGGGAATCTGTTCTCTTATCAACTAGATGATGTACATACTTCTCTGCATCGGTGCCCTTCTTGCTGTGAAACACTGTAAAATAGAGAGATCGTTGTGCTGGCTCTCCACGTGACAATACATTAAGCATAAAGAATACTAAATGAGCTAAGCAGTGACACTGAATCACTAAGGGACTGGCCCAGTTGGACTGAAAATTTAAGAGTACCTTTTATATTGAAATGTCAAAGCAAGGACACAAGGATGTGGCCTACTGAGCTAGTGGGACGCATACGTGCTGAGGATGCCATAAAGTCAGGTCTCAGAACAGCGTTTCCTTATGTTTCCCCTTTTCAATGCTACACATTTTCCATGTATCAGCAACCAGTTCCTGATCTGTGACAGGACCTCTTTAACCAATACAGATGTTAAAAAAAAAAAAAAAAAAAATTTTAAAAATGAAATCATCAATCATTAATACAAAACATTCTTACAGGTTGAAACTGAGCACGTATTATGAAAGATCACCCGAAGCATAACCTTCCTGCTCAGCAGAAAAAAAAGTCATGACTTTGGGAGCCACTGCAGCATAAGAAGGCCAAAATCTGTAATGAAAAAAGGTTTGATGACTCCAAGGGCACTGAGAAAAGCACATTCTCCATTTCATATGGGGTGTATTAGTCCTAGCTTGTCAGAAGAGCCCTCTCAGAGTGACATTAACTGTCTAGAGGAAAGGGACTGAGGTTTAGATTGGCCATGGGTTGGTTTTAAGTTCTGTTGCACTCGCACAAGTACAGCTTGTACTCACACAAGTACAGCTGTTTCTGGGTAAGGCACACAGATGGGGAAAAAAGCTTCCTTAAATCTCTCACACTGAGCATGAAAGCAGGATTCACACACATAACTACGTGCAAAGAAGTGTACTTAAGAAATCCCAGTCTTTCTTTTACTTAATAGGAAGTTGTATGGTATAAAGGGTAAGACCATAGCTTGGGAATCGGTAAGAACAGGTACTACTCTAGCTTCTGCCAGTGTCTTGCTGGTAGGTAGTCCTGAGTAAACCACTAATTACAACAGTCAATCGTTTGTTCTGATAACACAACCATAGGTCCACTCTAAGCCAATTCCCAATCAAAGGAAAATGTATTATTCAGGGAAAACAAAAACAACAAAAGCAAGGAATTTTGATTTCCAAAAGTCCAGAGAATCCACAATAATTCTTTAAAACAATTCAACAGGTTATTAGCTCTGTTATACACATGTACACCTAGAATCTACCATTGCCAAATTTCACAGCATCACAGTATCACCAGGGTTGGAAGATACCTCAAAGATCATCAAGTCCAACCTGATACCACAGACCTCAAGCCTAGATCATGGCACCAAGTGCCACATCCAAACCTGCCTTGAACACCTCCAGGGACGGTGACTCCACCACCTCCCTGGGCAGCCCATTCCAGCAGTCAATGACTCTCTCAGGCAAGAACTTTCTCCTCACCTCCAGCCTAAACTTCCCCTGGCACAGCTTGAGACTGTGTCCTCTTGTTCTGGTGCTACTTGCCTGAGAGAAGAAAGTAACCTCCTCCTGGCTACAACCACCCTTCAGGTAGCTGGAGACAGCAAGAAGGTCTCCCCTGAGCCTCCTCTTCTCCAGGCTAACCAATCCCAGCTCCCTCAGCCTCTCTTCATAGGCCTTGTGCTCGAGGCCTCTCCCCAGCCTCGTTGCCCTTCTCTGGACACGTTCAAGCACCTCAATGTCCTTCTTAAATTGAGGGACCCAGAACTGGACACAGGACTCAAGGTGTGGCCTAAGCGGTGCAGAGTCCAGGGGGAGAATGAGCTCCCTGCTCCTGCTGGCCACACTCTTGCTGATACAGGCCAGGATGCCATTGGCCTTCTTGGCCACCTGGGCACACTGCTGGCTCATGTTCAGGGAGGTGTCAATCAGCACTCCCAGATCCCTTTCTGTTTGGCTGCTCTCCAGCCACTCCCACCCCAACTTCAAACTTTCCACCATTTTTTATAACCGCTGTGTTGAAAAGTTTTCCAGTATCATGTTCCGTGCTTTATAATAGATACAGACTGGGACAAATTATCTTTGCTTAAACTAAATAGGTTTAAGCCCTTGAGTATCCTGCTGCACAGAATGCCCAGTCCATTAATCATTCTCTAATCTTCACCAACTCTCTTTTTTTTTCCTCCTTTTTGAAACATGAAGCTGAATCTTCACATGCACTCAGATGTTTAGGCAGTTATCACATCCCTACTGACAGAAGCAGCATATCTTCATGATTCCTACTTGAAGTTCCTCTTTAGGCCACCTTCAGGCCTTTGGCCACTACGTGACACTGAAATCCTACATTTAGCCAGCTATCTGTTGCAATCTCCCAAACATGTTTCCATCTTCCTGCAAAGGTAGGCTAAATTATTTGTTCATATATATGAAAAGAACCCAACCCAACCCGACCATACATACATATATAAATGTATATATAAATATAATCATAGAATGGTAAGGTTGGAAGGGATCTCAAAGATCAGCTAGTTCTAACCCCCAGCCATAGGCATGGACACCTCCCACTAGTACAGTTCACTCAAGTCCTCATCCAACCTGGCCTTCAACACCTCCCTGGGCAACCTGTGCCAGTGCCTCACCACCCTCACTGCAAACAACTTCCTGCTAACATCCAGTTTCAATCTCCCCTCTGCCAGTTCAAACCCACTGCCCTTTGTCCTGTCATTGCAAGACCTTGTCAATAGTCCCTACCCAGCCTTCTGTAGGTACCCTTCAGATACTGGAAGGCTACTATAAGGACTCCTCGAAGCCTTCACACACACACACAAACATATATATATACATATGGGTTTTCTTTCAGTGTTACAGAAGCATATATATGATTTATGGATCACTTCATAAGCTAATGTTATTTCCAAACTGTGAAGGTTTGGGAGTTACCCACTCCCCCACACACTTTGTAAAAATGACCCAGACTAGCACTCAGTCAGCTGGAAGTTAAGCGGTGAAGCTCTATTTACAGCTTTGCACAATGTACAGCAGATATTTACACTATATACAGAATATTTACAGAAATATACAAGTAAAAGGTAATACAACAACACAACTCCCCTCCCAGAAATCAGAGACCCCAGGAGGGGCTCCCAACCACCCTTCCACCTTCTCCCCACCCCTGTACCTTTCCCCAAGGTTTGCCTTACGTGCAAGGTAAATTAGGAGGATCAGCCAGGAGGGTTAGAAGAAAAGTGGTTAGTGAGGATTAATCAGCAGAGGAGCCAGAGCCCAGAAACTGCTAGATCCCACCAGCAGCTCCTGTTAGAGCAAGAGCCAGAGAGAGACTCACTTATCTATTGTTTTGGTTAGTGTTCCCAAACAATTCTCCAGCAAGCGTATGAGTGAAGTAGACATCATGATGTTTTCCTTTCACAGCCTATAGTGCAACTTTCTCTATTAAAATATTCTAATTAGCCTCAAACCAGCACACAAACTTTATTCTACCTACATAAATTTACCACCAATCATTTAGAAAATATTTTTCCTTTCATTAAAAGAAAAGCAAAAAAGAGGCATGGTCCATCAATTCCTAAGGGATCCTGTTAGATCATGATTTCCACTTGGCATGTTAAGACTACCAGATAAGCAAGTTTGGGTCCTTTTCATGTGTTGCCCAGTCGAATTTGCATAATTCTCATTTCTTAATCAGAGGTTATGTGGTGCCATGACAAATCATAGAATCATAGAATGGGAAGGTTGGAAGGGACCTCAAGGATCATCTAGTTCCAACCCTCTGACATAGGCAGGGACACCTCCCACTAGTACAGGTCACTCAAGGCCTCCTCCAACCTGGCCTTCAATACCTCCAGGGAGGGAGTAGCCACAATCTCCCTGGGCAACCTGTGCCAGTGCCTCACCACCCTCACTGTAAAGAACTTCCTCCTAACACCCAGTCTAAATCTCCCCTCTGCCATTTTAAACCCTTTGCCCCTTGTCCTGTCATTGCAAGACCTTGGAAGGAAGTCCATTACATCAGCACTACAACATTCATCAACCAATCCTCATATAACAAGAGAAAGCTAATGAGTTAGTCTGACAAAACATATCTTCCATAAACCAATGAGAACTGCCATAAATTACATTATTCCTGATTATTACTTTGCTAATATTGTCCCATCTCACTCTTCCATTATTTTGCCATGGCCTGGCATCAGACTGAAAGGCCTGTAATTACTAAGCCATCCCATTTAAAATTCTGGCACAGTATTTGCCTTCTCAATGCTGTATCAATTAATAAAAACCAACATTAACAGTCCAGAGACATTCTTAAGTGGTTCCTTGAATACTCCCTGATGGACAGTATTGGAACTGCTGATCATAAAATGTCTTAACTTGAACAGCAGTTGTTTAACAACCTCCACAGTTAGTGAAGAAATGAAATTTCCCAAGCCCTACCTCTAACTGTACAAAACACAGGTAACAGCACTTACTCCCAAAGTACTTTTATGGATTGTTTTTAAACTACTGATCTTAGTGTTAGGAATATGAGTTTTAAACTTCTCTGTAGTGAAGAACCTCTCCAGAGATCAAGAATATTCTTACTTCAAGAAAAATCCTTCTTTCTTTGGTACAGGATCATAGAATCACAGAATGGTAAGGTTGGAAGGGACCTCAAGGATCATCTAGTTCCAACCCCCTGCCATAGGCAGGGACACCTCCCACTAGTACAGCTCACTCAAGGCCTCATCCAACCTGGCCTTGAACACCTCCAGGGAGGGAGCAGCCACAACCTCCCTGGGCAACCTGTGCCAGTGTCTCACCACCCTCACTGCAAACAACTTCCTCCTAACATCCAGTCTAAATCTCCCCTCTGCCACTTCAAACCCATTGCCCCTCATCCTGTCATTGCAAGACCTTGTCAATAGTCCCTCCCCAGCCTTCCTGTAGGCCCCCTTCAGATACTGGAAGGCTACTCTAAGGTCTCCTCGAAGCCTTCTCTTCTCCAGGCTGAAGAGCCCCAACTCTCTCAGTCTGTCCTCATAGGAGAGCTGCTCCAGCCTTCTGATCATCCTCGTGGCCTCCTCTGGACCCACTCCAACACTTCCATGTCCTTCCTGTGCTGAGGGCTCCAGAACTGCACACAGTACTCCAGGTGGGGTCTGACAAGAGCAAAGTAAAGGGGCAGAATCCCCTCCCTTGCTCTGCTGCCCACACTGCTCTTGCTGCAGCCTAGGACTTGGTTGATGTCTGGGCTGCATGTGCACACTGCAGGCTCCTGTTGAGCTTTTCATCAACCCAGACTCCAAGGTCCTTTTCCTCAGGGCTGCTCTCCAGCCGTTCACTGCCCAGGATCTGAGGTACAAGATATTCATGTATCTTTTTCAAGTCGGCTACACCGTGTTTATATGGCAACATTAAACCTTCCACTGACAGGCAATCCCTTAGGTAACCATGTGGAGTCATTCTAAATGGATGCTTCAATGAATCCAGAAATTTCTCAAGTTTTATGAAGCACAACTGATAGGGAAGCAGTGAACATGGTAAGAGGAATATGTGTTGTCTAGATTACCAGTAATCACAAGTGGATAAAAATCCAATTAAACAGCAAATAATTTCATTTTGAGATCTGTAAATCATTTTTTGTACTCAAGAAAAAAAAATGATCAGCCAGAAATCCCTGCAAATCATCCTTTCTTGTGAGGTCTAGCATGTTTTAGGTACTAATACTATCTTGGCATTATTACAAATAATGTTAGCATTTAAAACAGATTTTAATTAACTGTATAAGCAAGTACTCTGTACAAGTAATTTTTGGTAACTTCAAGGTAAGTTGATGTGTTTATATTTCACTCACTGATGTAATGGCAATGCAGTGCAGACATACTAAAGCTAGCTTTAAATCAAAACCAGACTGGATACTGGCAGCTGTCTGGCCACAAATGTCAGGAGCTTGGAGCCTGTAAATGCCTGCATATCTATGCATCTTCTCAAACATATCTTGCAACCCCCAGTGAGCAACATGCTGTTAAAATATTACTGGTGTGTGAAAAAAAAAAAAAAATATTTAAAAATCTACATCTAATTTACCTAAGATGGTCAGCTGTGATTAGACATTTAACAGAACTAACACTGGTGACAGGAAAACTCAGGCTTGAAAATATTTAGGCAAGTTAGTTGTTTTCAGAATAACTACACCTGATCAAATTCATCCTCAGGTACTCAGAGCATAAACTGAAGCAATCTCAGAAGCACAAAACAGAACTTGTGATAAAGGTATAAACTCAGTGCTCAGCATTAAAAATAGGGGGAAGGAAAAAAATAGGGGGAAGGCCAAAAAGCTTTCTTCTAATTACAGCAGAAATACTATCACAATCAGACAAATTAAGTATCTAGAAGACAATAAGGGGATGAGGAACCAGCAATGCAGACTGTTTTCTCTGTACAACAGGGTAACAGGCATTACAGACAGGCAAAAATGACTTGATATTTTTAATCAGAAAACAGTTAGTGGTGATTCATTGTCAAAGTAGGAGAGTTTCCCTGGTGGCATTCCCACAGAACAGCTTACAATTCAGTATTTTGATTAATGATTTGTCTAAAGGAATAGAAAGCATACTGTTAAATTTGTGGGCAACATAAAGCTGGAAAGGTTTGTGAGGGCAAGACAACAATGTGATCAGAGTTTTAAAAGATCTGCAGTTAGTTGGGACTAATCAATCACACTGGGTAAGTAAATGATTCAGGAATATCACCAAAGGTAAATCACATGCTGAATAGGGGTTAATTACATCATGGTGTTGCAACAGCATATGGAGGGGTAAACAGAAATACCACACGGAATACACATGAAGGTATTTTTCTGGCCTACTCAAGAAGAGTAGACTAGGGTACCTGTCCAGTTTTGAACATCACTGAAAGAAAGTTGGCAAAGGAAAGCAATAAGGTGGTCAAGATCTATAAAACCCAATTGACAAGATTTTAGAAACTGGGAAAGAAAATTGAGGGAGATGCAATAATTTCCTTTAAATGTGTGTAAAGCAGCTACAAAGGGAAAGGCAATACATCCTTTTCCAAGTCAATTTTTGCTAAAGAAGGGAAAGGCAATGCATCCTTTTCCAAGTCAGTTTTTGCTAAAGAAGGGAAAGGCAATGCATCCTTTTCCAAGTCTGTTTTTGCTAAAGCAGAAGGAAAAAAAAGGTCATAAACTTCAGTAGTGCATACTTAATAAGGTCAGTAGTGAAAACTTTCACACAGTTGATCACCAGAGCTGATTATCCTGGAGGTTGAGGACTTCCCATGTTTTGAGACTTTCAGTAAGAGGTTTCAGAATCAGCCCTAATACAATGATGCTGCACTACAATCATAGCAGCTGCAGGGCAGGTATATGCTTGGAGATTCAAAATCTTCCACAAATTTTTTTTCAACTTGATGAATTAGGAATAGTCAGTTTACAAGTCTGCAGTGCTTACACTGATGAGGCTTTTATCCCTCCACTGTTTCAATGGAGCTAGTGAAAAGTTTGTGTTTACTTCAGTAGAAGCACACCAGGGTCCAAATTCAGAGTATTGGGCATTGAAACGTAGTTTTGTTGGAATGTACAGGTGCGTGGGGAAAGTAAAGAGACACACTTTCTCTCCCTTTCTTTGTACAGACAGAGGATCCTTTTTGTGTAAGGCATTTCTGTGAGAAGAACAGTGTTACTGCATATCAAAACCAACCTCTCTACAAATCAAGAAAATCTCCTCCAACAGGGAACTGAATTTGTGGCCGGACAAACAACAGTCACTATGGTACTAACAAATAAAAAGCACACTGGATAAAGGCAGGACGAATCTACTAGAAGGCCGTTTCCTGTTACTGATGTGATTTGATTTGGATGATATTGTAATGGATAACTGTAATTTGTATCCTACTTCAAAGAGGGCACATTTTGCAGCATTAGCTGCTGCTGAAGCCAATGCAAGTCTATGTTAAAAGCCCACTCAGAGCCCACCTTTCCCAAGGAAGTTAAAATTTCTCTGTAGTGCTTGTTTCAGATACAGACAGAAGTGGTGTGTGCTGGTTTGAGGTTAATTAGAATATTTTAATAGAGAATATGACACTATAGGCTGTGAAAGGAAAACACCACAATGTCTACTTCACTCATACGCTTGCTGAAAAATTGTTTGGGAACAATAACCAAAACATTAGATAATACTCTATTGCCATCTGATTGCAAAGGGACAGAATCTATAACTATTTCTGGAATCACTGGTGGATCTCAAGAATTAACTAAGTTGCAGGCTGAGGTAAGTTTAACCGGTAAAGAGTGGAAGAAACACACTATTGTAACTGGTCCTGATGCGCCTTGCATTCTGGGAATCGACTTTTTGAGACAAGGTTGTTTCAAAGATCCTAAAGGTCACAAATGGGCTTTTGGAATAGCATCTGTAGAGATTGAGGATGGTAAATTGAAATTGTCCATCAGACCTGAACTTTCAGATGAATCTGCAGTTGTGGGACATCATGACATAGAGGATCTGAAACTGCCAAGTGCTACTCAGAGTACAGCTCAGGTCTCTTCAACCCGTTCAAATTCTAATTAGCCTCAAACCAGCACATGGTGCAGGCTATGTAGCAGCAGTAACACTGTCCCACCACATACTACCACCAATATAAAGGTGTACAGCACTTCTTCTAAGATGGGACTAACAGGAACGCAGATGGACTCCTCTCCTGTCCCGTCTCCACCCACACACAACACTTACCATAGGCATAAAACTGGGGCTACAAAACTGGACATTCTATACAGAAGTTAGGTAAGAGCAACAGGACCTTCATCTGAAATACAGCTGTGGAGATTCTGTAACATGCAACAATGTAGTATTTTTTTCTTCATTCTGTTGACAACTTCCCGGTTGCTATTCACTGATGCAGAATCACAGGTGAACAAATGTGGTGCAACTCCATCTTAACAAAGGATTACCCTGTTACTATTCTACTCAGGCTATTGGCAATCTAATCGCTATTTGTTACTGTGACTGGTGGTTTCTACACCGAGTCTCGTTAATTAAATGGTTTCTATGCACCATTAGCAAAACTTTTAGCTTTTAAAAATTAATTTAGGATTGTGCGTTGCTCATATTTATTATTCATTAAAGTATGTAAAGCACCTCAAACACCTCCTTTACATGCATTCCCTAAACACAGATAAATCATGTTGGCATATAAAAGCAATGTGTACTACAGAGGAAATAATTAGCACTTCCATTGATGTGTGCTTGTACCATTCGTACCTTACCACTGCAACTAGAAAACAAACTATAAAGTGTAATTAGAATCTGTCAGAACTAACAATATTATGAATCCTTAATTTGATGTTACTAATTGGATTTTAAACTATTAATGTAATTGATATTTATTTATTTTAATATTTAAAATTATTAATGTACTTAATAATTTAAATTTTCAGGGTTTGGACCTTCCTTGAGTCTAAGACTAAGTTAGTAGTTAATTTTTAACCAGGTCCATGTTTTCACAAATTAGACCAATTATTTTCAGTTACCAGAAAATATTACTCATGAAAATATTTATTAGTATTAATGTTCATAAATACCTAGTTCTTAATAAAATGTCAGTCTTAGAATTAAATGAACCCAGAGTTTCCATGTATGCAAATTACTTATTATCTCCATGGCTACATGAACTAACACACTGATGTTTTATATAAGGTATAGGCACCAGAACATTAATCAACTACTGAACAAAGCAGCAAATCTGTGTCTTTATAACCAAACATATGCTGCTGTTGGATGCTAGCAAGACAATCTGTTGTCATACATGAGAGACACCAAGAGCTTCAGAGAGATCTAAGAAGCACAGTACAGTGATGGGTACAACAACCTGCCATGCACACAGAGCTCTGAGTTCCCAAAAGTGCTGTCTCCAAGTCTTGCTTCTGAAGCTGTGGGACTACAGCACATCACAGGCAATGGTTGCCTCCAGTGCCACTAATCATCATCCTCAATTTGCATTTAAAACCCTTCAGTTGAACACTTTGTCTTACAGCTACAGAAACTCATTTTTCTCCTTCAGAAAACCAGTCCCGTTAAGGAAGAGCACTCATCTATATGCTTCAGGTTGAGCACAAATTCACTTTTCTGACTTGTGATGTGCAGGTCAGTATAGCTCTGCATTATTTCCCAAAAAACCAACAACAACAACAACAAAAAACAAACAAACAAAAAGCACCAAAAAACAAACCCAAAAATAAACAATTAAAAAAACCCAAACAAACATGACCTGGCACAGGTTGCCCAGGGAGGTTGTGGATGCTCCCTCCCTGAAGGTGTTCAAGGATAGGTTGGACGAGGCCTTGAGTGACCTGTACTAGTGGGAGGTGTCCCTGCCTATGTCAGGGATTGGAACTAGTTGATCCTTGAGGTCCCTTCCAACCTCACCATTCTATGATTCTATGATTCTATGACCTGTCCTTGCCACATAGTTTCATGGAATGGAAACCACAGACCTTGCCATTCCAGTCACTTTGTTAATGAAGAACACTATGGTAACTACCATTAATTTGGAGTCTGCATGCATTATGTTGTTTTGTCCAGTTTCAGAGGCAGTGGCTTAAAACTATTTGTTAAATTTGCACAATAGTATAAATATCAATAAGGTCTACAAGAATAACTATCTACCACTTCCCAGTGAGAGTTGAATGTCATCTTTGGGACAGTAACTAGGCGGCTGCCAGATCTTCCAAAGACACCTTGCACACATATTTCTAAAAATGTCTCTGCACTCCCATCATTATCTCCAGGCTTCCTAATAGCCCTAATCGCCCCAGAAATGTATTTGAAAACAAATTCTGAGCATTTATTTGCAAAATAAAGCATTTTCATTTGACTTTTTTTTTTTTTTTAATTTCCCCTGGCAATTTAATATTAATTAAAATCTGTTGAGCCATATGGTGACACTTCTTTTTCTTAACAAACATTATGACTTTCATATTTTCTACCATGATTTTCCCATTTTTTGCCGTAACAAACAACAGAGCTTAGAGAGCTCATTGCACACAGACATCACTGCTTCAAATACTAACGCAGCCACATCAACAGATCAAAAGAAACCAAAATGTTTTAAAGTAAGGGAACCTTGTGCAACTAAACAGGCCTTGTAACAAAGCAGATCTTCACAAACACAGCTGAGCCACAAACAGCATGGGTCCTGGCACTCACTTTTTCCTAAGCTCTACAGAACTCACCTTTACATTTACACGTGTTAATACTTGCCCACCCACGACCACATTTTAAACTGCACTGCAACAGAGCAGTAAATACCACATGTTGATTTCAAATCAGAAGTAGATGGAGAAAGACACAATCTTGCTGAAGCTTGCTAGAGCAAAGGCAGAATTTTATGCTTGTGGAAGCACAGTACTGTGTGTGAGAGTGTGGTTTGTCCTGAAAGACATTTAAAGATCAACTCCTAAAGAAGAAACCACTATTTTCCCTCTATGCATACATTTCCCTCTTCCCTCTATGCACCCACTGCTCTGACAGTCTTCTTGATGGCCAGTGCCAAGTGATTTAGCCTTCTGCTAAGGAAAAGTAAAAGCTGAATCTACTTGCTTTACTGGATCTGCCAGATCCTGCCAAAATGTGCCATCAGTAGAACAAACATGGAACGAAATGCACCAGTCTCTCGTGCATTAGGAGCAATGCCTATTTCAACACGTTGTTCTATAAAATCTCATATCTAACTTTGGTATCTTGTGATTTCTACCAATGTTCATTCCTGACCCACAAATAATACGGCTTAAAAAATTATTCCTGAATTAGAATCATCGAACAGTAAGGTTGGAAGGGACCTCAAGGATCATCTAGTTCCAACCCCCTGCCATAGGCAGGGACACCTCCCACTAGTAAAGGTCACTCAAGGCCTCCCCCAACCTGGCCTTCAACACCTCCAGGGAGGGAGCAGCCACAACCTCCCTGGGCAACCTGTGCCAGTGTCTCACCACCTTCACTGCAAACAACTTCCTCCTAACATCCAGTCTAAATCTCCCCTCTGCCAGTTTAAACCCATTGCCCCTTGTCCTGGCATTGCAGGACCTTGTAAATAATCCCTCCCCAGCCTTCCTGTAGCCCCCTTCAGATACTGCAAGGCTACTCTAAGGTCTCCTGGAAGCCTTCTCTTCTGCAGGCTGCAGAGCCCCAACTCTCTCAGCCTGTCCTCACAGCAGAGCTGCTGCAGCCCTCTGATCATCTTCGTGGCCCTCCTCTGGACCTGCTCCAACACTTCCATATTCTTCCTTAACAGCTCTTCAAACACAAGCATGTTTTTTCCCACTCCATAGGAAAAATCTAAAGCATGATGCATATAGCCAGATCTAGGGGGAAAAAAATAAATATAAAGGCAGATATTGCTAGACTCTGGCATTGACAAATTTACCTCATTTTCCCTCGTGGGAACAAGAGTCCTGTACTTGACCAAAAAAAAAAAATTCCCACTTGCCTTAAAAATGTTCAGCAACTGTAGGAAATTTGCACACTACATCAGGAAAGGACAATCTGGATCTATTGTAGCCAGAATGAAAAAGTGCACCCTCATGATTACTAAAAACTTAAGAGCTTAATACCGCTTTGTTCAACAAACAGCAAAGACACCAAGACTCCCAAGTTTAAACAGGACTTGGGTTTTTTTCCAACTAGATCTAAACTTTCTCCTAAATTGAGCACAAAGGCAGACAGATATTTATATTCAAAAAAACCTGCACTCCTTATTTCACATTTTAAGTGAAACCACAAAAACTCAAAAATATGATATAGGAATTATCTGAGTGCAGTCACCGTCCGTATTACACGGTAAGATATGTCTAACATGTATGGACAATCCCAAAGAAGTATTTTAAGCTCATCAGCCCTTAATTGAGGTTTTCAAAGCAGCTTAAGGGATTTAGACAAAAAAAATATTCATTTCTTACTCCCTTCTATCACCAATACATGGCTAAACTACTAGGCTGTTCTGAAAATCTCAGCGAGCTGGATACATATTCATTGGATGTAACAGAACAGGCACTGTTGCTATCTATCTAAAAGTTAAAACTCTCAAGCTTAAGCAAAAAGAATAATTGGCTGGATTTTGCTTGTGCCATCGCTGCCGACTTTACAAACTCGTGTTCTGCAAAACCCCATCTTTTTAGCTGACTAGGAACACTTCAAAAAAGCATATTTAGTCAGTTGAGATGAGAGCTGTGATGATACAAATGTGCTGGATTCAGGAATAAGAAATCTACTTTGCATTGCTCTAGTACTTGAACACACTTAAGGTTGTATTGTTCTGGTCCATCAAAAGCATCACAAAGTTTTCTATAGTTTAACAGCAAGACTTGAAAGCTCAGAGTCAAAAAATTATCCAATCTAGCAAATTCCAAGCACTGGATGTTTTCTGTGCTTCTGAATATAGATGCACTGGGTGGGACAGAAATTCTGCAATGGAATTGAAGCAGCTGCTCCTTTTAGTAGATTCAAAGGTTAAGGTTTGAGGTGGAGAAGATGAGAAAAAAAACTAGATACATGATACAGTTGTTGCTTGCAGGATTTAGTAAGGCCTGTTGTGTCAGTTTACAAGGTCAGAATTTCACATGTACAACCTCTTGCCATGTTGCCTATACGAGATACTACCTTTGGCAAGTCTCAGAAAAGCATTACCAAGTAATAGCACAAATCCAGAACAAGAGCCTCCAGATGTTTTCTATGAATTCTGACAGACCCCGTTTGCTCTTCATATACACAGCAAAACTCAGGACCCGGCCCGAGCACGTTGCTGAAATTCGGTTCATTCACCACCACAGCCGGTACATCCTCCTTGTTCTGCAATGCCAAACTTTTCAGCGCTGCATGCAGCAGCAGCAGCTCCCTTCCAGTTGAGGCGCTGGTGGGGAAGGACTGCGAGTGGGACGCGGCCGACCCCAGGGCTAGGGCTGGAGGCACCATTCCGCGGGATGCTGCCGTGCACGGGCCCTTTATACCCTGCGGGCCACCCACTCCTTTTACGCGTGGGGGGAAAACTCGCGGCCACCCAGGTGGCTCCGTGTGCCAGTTATAGGTTTTGCCGTGTCCTGTCTTCGGGACGCTCTGCTTTTGTTGTCATGCTTGTAGGTTTTTTGGGGATATTTTTTTTTGTTGGTTTGGTTTTTGTTTTTTTTAATTGCTGCCGCGGAGGCCGCCGGCCCCGGCGGGGCGGTGGGGCCGAGAACCGCCGCTCCCCCGTGCCCTTAGCTGGGCTCCGCCCGCTGGCCGCGGCGCTCCGCGGGGCTCCGCGCGTTCCCCGGATGCCGAGCGCTCCCTCTGCGGACGGAGGGAGGGGAGGGAGGGAATGAGGGAGGAGAGAAGGGAGGAGGGAAGCGGGGAGGAAGGGAGGCCGGGGCTGCCTCCAGGAGGCGGGGGAGGGGCCGCCGGGGCCGCCAGGCGGGCAG
>VWZE01013279.1:57931-109619 GCA_013396675.1 Eubucco bourcierii
TCTCTCAGCCTGTCCTCATAGCAGAGCTGCTGCAGCCCTCTCAGCATCTTCGTGGCCTCCTCTGGACCCACTCCAACACTTCCATGTCCTTCCTGTGCTGAGGGTTCCAGAACTGCACACAGGACTCCAGGTGGGGTCTGACAAGAGCAGAGTCACCTCCCTTGTCACCTCCCTTGCCCTGCTGGCCACACTTCTCTTGCTGCAGCCTAGGACTCGGTTGCTGTCTGGGCTGCACTCACACTGCAGGCTCATGTTGAGCTTTTCATCACCCCGGACTCCAAGGTCCTTTTCCTCAGGGCTGCTCTCAGCCATTCCCCACCCAGCCTGGAGTTGTGCTTGGGATTGTGCCTACCCAGGTGCAGGACCTTACACTTGGCCTTGTTGAATCTCATGAGATTCATCAGTACTGATGAGTTTCAGGTCTCTACACATTGGGAACTGTGAGAACTATGACAATACAAATATGATTAAATTTGACAGAGCAATATGCTGATGAAATCCATAATAACAAAAAAGGTCTAGGCTGAAAACTATAATTTAGAAATTATGAAGATGAAAGACTTACACATAGAAGGTGACTATAAGCCATCAAGATGATCTGTCTATTTTTAAGGAAAAAAACAGATGCAGTTCTAGGTTTGAAAAAGGCTTTTCCAGAGTAGTCAGGAAAATTTCCATGCCAGCTTACAATGCCACTAGCAAATTTTCAGCTGAGAATCTTGTATAGATCTGGTCAAGAAAAGAGTCATGGAAACAGGCCCAAAGAAAGATGATCAAGAAGGGAAAGTCTGTCTTATGAGAAGAGACCAAAAGCTTTTGGCTTACTTCATTGAGCAAACTGACAGCTCAGCAGGAGCATAATCACAGCATGTAAATGCATCAGAGAGATAAACACCAGATACAGAAAAACCTAAATTAGCTAAGGACAAAACTGGCATGGGAACAAATGGATATTAACCGCTGTGAATAAATTTAGGTTGGAAATCAGAAGAAGGTTTCTGATCATTAGAGCAATCAAGATTTCCAATATCCTTCCAACTGAAATAGTGGAGGCAAATAAACTAATTACTTTAAACATGAAATGCAATCAATTTGTGAAAGACATTGTATAACATGCTTCTTTGAAGAGCAGAAGATTGAACCTCAATAACCCAGAAACAACACCCTCCTTGACTTCTGAGATTGCTCTGACTTCGGCACAAACAAATCCTGACTCTTGTTCAGTAAGATCAATATCCTCGACTTTAAAAAGTCAAAAGTATTCCTGTTGTGGCTGTGGAGGGCTTAATTGCCTTCACAGCTTCAGTAACCTCCTGCTGTCACTGCCTGGATGGCTCTCCTAGATTAGTCTCACTTTTCCTCCCATTTCCTAGTCCAAAACATCGTTTTGACTACTCATAGGGCTGAGCTTTAGGGTTTGAATACTGTCTCTGCCAGCTTCCTTATCGAGTCTCCCACTCAGCTGAACTGATAGTTTTGCTACATAGAAAACCTTAATAATCAGAGGAAATACATTTCCCCCATACAGCTAAATGCAGTGGTTCGTGCTAGAAACACTGAAGCTTTTCCCCATTCCACAATCACATTCCCACAAGCAGGCACTGAGGCTTTGGAATCACCAGTTATGTTCTTGTTGTGTAATAGTAAACTTAAACATATATTAATAACAGCCAAAGTGCACGTGCATGAAGATCTAAACTAGAAAACATCAGAATCAGAAGGGATATTTTCCCTGCCTTCAGCAGAGCCAGGATGCAGCTTTTTGTTCATACTACCATCAGCTCACTTTTCTGTCCTGAGCTCCAAAAATAAGTCCTATTGGTCATTATTTAGAGCATATGCTCTTAAATAGACAACATGGTGCTTTTTTTTGCAGCCCTAGTCAGGAAAAACTACTGAACTCACTTTGGACTGTTCTCTTTGAAGGGACCATAAAGCCACACTCTGTAGTCAGTTCTATATCCCTTTTGGTAGATTGAATCAGAAAAAATATTTCTGGGTTAATTTAAGCTCATAAAACTACTTTGAGATCTGATTTCCTGGACTTTCTGTCCCATCTCAGCTCATGATGGCTGTGATTTGCATCCCTCAATCTATGAAGCAGACAGATGTCCACGAACACTCCATCACAACTTGATAACATCATTACAGCCTTGGAGCTCTTAGCTGTGCTGTAGTTTACTGAGCATCACTCTACTATTCATATTTCAGAATTTCAGGAATCATGCCAGCAAAGACTTTTCAAATAGGTGAGATCACTGGATGATGGCTAGGCAAAGATATGCAAAAGCATATTGCTAAATTTAATGAGCAAGAAAATAGGATGGTCATTTGATGAGTTCAGTAATTTTTCCTGCCAGTATACAGAAAATGAATGCTGGTTTCCAAAGTGGTTTCTAATTGTCAAAGAGTAATGGAATTTCACTGCCTTCTTTCTTAAGTAATCACTGACAGATATCCAAAATAAATTTTAAGATAAAATTACAAACATTTAACTCAGTCATTAATCAGCACAGGGGTAAAAAAAACAAAACAACAAACTGTTGATCAGGGGGTTTGCATATACATATCTATCTATCTATATATATCTATCTATATATAGATATATATATATATACTGTGTATTTGCTAAGCACTGTGCAAAGTAATTTTATGTGAATTTACAAACAAAAGTATTTTTTATTGCTTCTCGCACACAAACCTCCTCAAGTTCCGTTCTGTGTAAGTGTCATTTGCAGAATTAGGGAGCAGCTGCTACTGAAGTAGCCAGGCAGACACAATAGAGACAGACTGGAAAGTTTATCAAATGGCTAAATGTACAGGGTGTGCCCAATGGACAAATGCAATTGCTTGAAGGAGTTCAAGTAGAAAACAAAGGAGTAGTAAACTTCTTACTGACTTATGTACAAGTCTTTGCTAGGAATTGGAATGCTTAGCTTACACTAATGTGTAATAAACAATCAACATTGATTTTTCAGCTCTGATGAGCTGAATGCCTGCGTGGTGCTTTTGATATATCACTGCTGACAGGAGTTACTTGATTTCTAACTCTTTCTTGCTTAAATCATCAGTTCTGCATTTCTGCAGACAAGAAAGTTGTTGCTTCTACTGTGCAATGTTTTGGACAGTGGTCAGCAAGGAGCACAAAAGAAAGACATTTATGCTCATCTACACATGAAAACATCGCTGCTGGTTTTCAAACGACAGCATTTTTTATAAGACACTGGTTTTGAAACCACTGAGATGATGGCTGGACTATCATTCCCCACTTCAAGTGACAGTTAAATTCAAAACTATCAAAGACCTGATAATACTTTACAGAATAAGTTTATTAGAGATAATTTTGTTTCATGGTTTGGGGTTTTAGGCTGGATGTTAGGAGGAAGTTCTTTCCAGTGAGGGTGGTGAGGCACTGGCACAGGTTGCCCAGGGAGGTTGTGGCTGCTCCCTCCCTGGAGGTGTTCAAGGCCAGGTTGGAGGAGGCCTTGAGTGAGCTGTACTAGTGGGAGGTGTCCCTGCCTATGGCAGGGAGTTGGAACTAGATGATCCTTGAGGTCCCTTCCAACCTTACCATTCTATGATTCTATGATTTTTTAATTCTTTATAAAGGACACTTCTTGAGAAGCAATGCTTAAGAATTCATCAAAAATTGTCTTTGTTTCACCTCAAATAATTGAATCATTTCCATAAAGGACAAAATATATTACAGATGTTAAATAAATTCTGCTCCAACATATTTATGGGTTCTCATGAAATAAGAGAAGATACATTTATTTAGTGTATCCAGTTACCATTTGTTTCCCTCCAGTTTTATTTTGGGGCAGTCCATCAGAATTTGTATTTGTGGCCAGTAAACTAATTTCTGAAGTTTCTGAAATACGAGAAGCATAAAACCTGGAAATTCATCACAGGTTTCTGTCGTATGTCACCTCAGGATCATGGCACCATGTACTCATACACTGCAAAACTCATTTTAAAAGACTCTACAGTCCTCTCCTCCCCAATGAAGTCTTGAAATCCTTGTTCCAGAAAAAATAGTGACAAAGACACCATTAATTTCAGTGCAATTGGGGTTTTGTTTAGCATACCTCACAGTAGGAAGCATTATTCCTTGCCTCAAAGTAGTCTTTAAAGGAATATCTTCACTTGGTGAACAGAGGGAAATAACTAGTATAGAAATAGGTTAAATGCTGCTTGGGGGATTTGTACCTGTTTAAAAGCTATTTGCATGTGGAACTTTACTTTCTGCAGAAATATCTGAAGCATTGAAATGTGTATCGCACAGTTTGAAAGGGTTTGAATATGATCTCCTCTGCCTGTAAAAAAGACAGGTCCCATTATTGCTGGTTCATTTCTTCCATGAGGTTAGATGAGAAAAGCATTCAATCTAATACACAGGTTTTGTGGAACTGTTTACTGGCTGCATTTGAAAAAGGCAACCCTTTGCTCAGATCTGGGGAGAAAGAGAAATTCAAAGGCCTAGGAAAATCATCTGTGTTTGGGAGCAAAGGGCTGACCTCACCTGACAGTTCCATATGTGGCAAGGGTCCTAGTAGGGCAGTTACAGCAGCTGAAGTCCATTTCCACAGTAAAGATTAAATTCTCTCAAGCATGCATGCGCCAGGGCTTAAGTCACAGTATCACAGTCTCACAGTATCACCAGGGTTGGAAGAGACCTCAAAACTCATCAAGTCCAACCCATCACCACAGCCCTCAAGACCAGACCATGGCACCAAGTGCCACATCCAAACGCGCCTTGAACACCTCCAGGGATGCTGACTCCACCACCTCCCTGGGCAGCCCATTCCAGCAGTCAGTGATTCTCTCAGTCAAGAACTTTCTCCTCACCTCCAGTCTAAACTTCCCCTGGCACAGCTTGAGACTGTGTCCTCTTGTTCTGGTGCTGCTTGCCTGAGAGAAGAAGTAACCTCCCCCTGGCTACAACCACCTTTCAGTGGTTCAGTCCTTCACTGAAATGCACAGGATCTTATCTACTGGTTACAAATCACTTACACTTGGACCAACCCCAAATGGATTCTATTATTATTTATATGCAAGTTCTTTCTGATAACTTTCTGGATCCCCATGCATAATGAAGTAACCTCTAATGGTTATGGTAGTCGCATAGAGGAATCTGGGCTTAAGTTTTTGCTTTGTGGTTTTCTATGTGAACTTGAACAAGGCACTTACTGTCTCTGTGCCTCTTCTCCATCAGTAAGGCACTTCCATCCTCACAGGGTACTATCCAGATATAATAAAACATAGAAGCACATGTTTGTGCAGTTATGGGGATCACTTCTATTTTTAATTCTTTACATGATTTTTAAATTCTGACAAAAATGAAAAGCAATCTTAAAAACAACCTTCAGATTTGAATCCAAGCTTATTGCTGGATTTCACACAGAAATTGTAGTATAACAGCATGCTACAGGATTCAGTGCCCTTCATATAACTGAATTGGTAGTGGAGTTGGAAGATATATACGGATGTCAGAATCCCAAATACAAGAGGGCTCGCTTCAAAACGCGGAAATCTGGCCAAGTAAATTCAGCTCTTCCATGTGGAATGTTGCTGATAAGACATGGAGAGAATGATGATTCATGTAAGGGAACAGAAGCAAATGAGTACTACATTAACAGAGTACCATAAATGGGTAAAGAGAACTAAAATAATATAGAAACTCTGAAGCAAAGCCCAGTTAGGAGTATCCTGCCCAGTAAGAGCACAGAGCACTGGGGACTCAAGTCCACCCCATGAAGTGGGGGCTGGATGGCAGGGTGAAACTCCCAGCCATAGTGTGTGAGAGGAAGGAAAACCTCATTCTGAAACAAGCTCAGTGCCTGAGTGACAGGGCAAGGGTTTCAGAGCAGAGCTGACTGAACACATACTGTAGCAGAGTGGGAATCCTCTGTGGTTTTGTTCATGGGTTCTATGAAACTAGAACAATTTATGTGTGTGTGTGTGTGCTGTGGTGTCCCAATCTAATCCCTGCTACGTCTAGCTAATCAATTGTAATTCATTCAATGCATTATTCCATAAATGTTGTATACTCAAAATCTGTAATGAAAGAAATGCTGTAAGTGGAATAATCAACTTATCAACCTCCCAGGGAGGTTGTGGATGCTCCCTCCCTGGAGGTGTTCAAGGTTGGACGAGGCCTTGAGTGACCTGTACTAGTGGGAGGTGTCGGTGCCTATGGCAGAGGGTTGGAACTAGATGATGCTTGAGGGCCCTTCCAACCTTACCATTCTATGATTCTATGATGATTCTGTGATTCTAATAACACTATGGGGCCCAGTCTTGATTTCTACAGATCAGTTTGCTGCACCAGAGCAAATTCTGTGGTCTTCAGGGACAAGCCAACATTGCTTCAATTAGAAAGCCACATTTACCTATTGCTTACAGTGAAAGATTATTCTGGTTTCTCCATTATTCAAATATACTGGGGGGGGGGGGAAAAACCCCAAAAAAACCCACTACACAACAACACACAGGAAAAAAAAACCCACAACTCCCCCCCCAAACAAACACCTACCAAAAACCCAAAACAAACAAAAAAAACCCCCAAACCCCACAGACCAAACAACAAGAAGCAATATAGTGCACCCAGTATTTTTCTAAACCAAGATGATTTCTTTTCAGGGTGGCTTCCTAAGGCTATTAGAAGAGAATTATAAACAAGGAACAGTCTTGTGTTGAGCAATATGGTGCAAAACCACTGCTGATGTATTTTCAAAGTGTTTTTTTAAGATACAGAGTTGAAAAAAAAAAAAAAGGAAAAAAAAAAGGAGTAAAGTGAAAGTTTCTTCAAAGCACTATAAGCAGCTTGAATAATTCCGAGGAAAGGCTCATAAATTTGGTGTACTATTAGAAATAACAGAGCACACACTTGGAGTATGAAAGGGTACCTAAGGCAGTAATTAGCATGCATGTGAAGAACATCATGAGATAATGTCTCAAAGACCTTGTGCTACCTGTTAGAAGGGTAAAAGGCCTCAGAAAGTGGCATTTTCTAGATCAAGTATTTTAATGTCCATAATTCAATTCAGATGAAGCATTGTAATAAACAGTGGGAATTGAAGCTTAGCACTTTTCAAATACCTAGAACACACCCTTGCTCATGTAATTTGTTTGTTACAGTGTCAAAAAGCAGTCATGAGAGTGGGCCAGCCAGTGGTGAGGCATAGCCTCAATCATATAGAGGATGTGCCCCAGCACATCTACAGGAGGAGTATGCTAAGTGTGTCCTAAGTATGACTGCTCACCAGGTGGTTCAACATTCTGTCTCTACAGGAAAAGACTACAACTTTGTAACTGGTACAAATCTCAGCCTGCCCCACGGCCACAGCAGGGTGTATGCATCCATTTCCACCCTAATTTCTTAAGCTGTGCTAGGAAAGACTGCTTCCACAAAACCTGCTGTTAAGGGCTTTGAGTAGTTCTGAGTTTTGAACACAGTTCTTTATCATTAGACTATGTAAACTGTCACTCTTTGTAGAATTCCAGACCAGGTGTCAAGGAAAGATCACCAACCTCTCAGAAAAGTTAACAAGTCAGGCTCCTTGGATCTCCTTTCCCAAGGGTTTCCTGTTTAAGAGGAGAAGGAAGTCCTGAGTCCAATTCCGTCTACATTCTGCACTGCCTTTAGAGCTATTGCTACTAATGATCACACACAAAATTATCTGTAGTGGATCTTAGAGGGGGAAAACAGAATAAAAATAGATTTATCTTGCATTGAATGGAAGAGATTGTGACCCGTCTCCTCCAACCCCTACTATTCCATGATTCTAGAGCATTACAAGTTACTGAGCTATACCCCACTTTGTCATCTGCAGAGACACTTTAAGTTCAGGGGATGATAAGATGTGACTAGAAAAGAACCTGATGCAAGGTATTAAAAATAACAGCTAAGTAAAATTGCAGATTAATATTCAAAAGTTACTCAGCAATAAAATAATTTCCTTTTTTAAAATGCGGAAATACAGAACACACTGCGCACATCCAGACATCATTAAAGCCGGTGCATAATCCCAAGCACAACTCCAGGCTGGGTGGGGAATGGCTGAGAGCAGCCCTGAGGAACAGGACCTTGGAGTCTGGGGTGATGAAAAGCTCAACATGAGCCTGCAGTGTGCACATGCAGCCCAGACAGCAACCGAGTCCTGGGCTGCAGCAAGAGCAGTGTGGCCAGCAGGGCAAGGGAGGGGATTCTGCCCCTTTACTCTGCTCTTATCAGACCCCACCTGGAGTCCTGTGTGCAGTTCTGGAGCCCTCAGCACAGGAAGGACATGGAAGTGTTGGAGCGGGTCCAGAGGAGGCCACAAAGATGCTGAGAGGGCTGCAGCAGCTCTGCTGTGAGGACAGGCTGAGAGAGTTGGGGCTCTGCAGCCTGGAGAAGAGAAGGTTTCGAGGGGACCTGATAGTAGCCTTCCAGTATCTGAAGGGGGCCTACAGGAAGGCTGGGGAGGGACTATTGACAAGGTCTTGCAATGACAGGACAAGGGGCAATGGGTTTGGTCGGTGCCTATGGCAGAGGGTTGGAACCGGATGACTGGGTCATTTTACAAAGTGTGTGTGGTTCTATGATTTTAAGAGAAATTGCATTGGCTTTCAGAGAACAAAAAACAAAAAGAAAAAAGAAAAAAAGAGATAGGGAAAGAATAGAAAGCACTGCTGCTGGCTAGGTATTTGTTAATTTTTCATGTGAATTTATTGCATATGTGATTGAATTAGTAGCACTGACAGGAACCCAGGCACAGTAAAAGCTTCCTGATACTGACACAGCACTGCTCAAGCTGTACAGTCCTGACCATTAGCAGTGCTGCTATTGAAGCCCTGAGCCTCTCTCCCAAGCAGTCTGCAGAGCACACTGGAACTGGACTGAGCAAGGTATTGTTTCTGCTACGTGGATTCGCAGACATCCATAACAAAGACTAGGATGAGACCACTAAATTTTTTTAGATTAATGACCTCGTTTGGACCCTGATGCCAGGCTCAAGGGAAGAAAGTCTAGTGCAAGCTAATATGCTACCAAAATACTGCAAGGTAAGTTTTTTTTTGGGGGGGGGGAACATTAAGAGGATTTTGTATTTTGTGTTAAGGAGACTAAATGCAAAAGGGAGTCAGAATTAGCTTGCAGAAGAGACTATAAGGTACGAAACTGAGAAAGATTTCCCACCTTGGAGAAAAGAGCTCAGAGGCTGAGCAGTGAAATCTGGATCTTCTATCACAGAGCATTAGATTGCTTCAGAACAGTGAGGCTTTGGGAGCAAACTAGGGGAATGTAAACTGCATGTCTAATAATCTAAGAACTCAAGCTTACTGCCGGTTACTGCCATCTAAAAGGAGTACAGGTATCATTGCTGTTATGAAGTACTTAGGGAAGCTTCTAACCTTTTGGTAAGCCTATTTTGTGTCCTTGCAATGTATTCATCTTTTGACCGTGTTGATGCTTGGGTCTACATAAAGAAATCCTACACACAGACAGTAATAGTTGGGGAGTAGAAACTAAACCATGCAGAACATCAGAGACACAGGATGTTGTGTGGATCCTGTATGAAAACCTCATATCTAAGAATAGCTACAGATCTAAAAAAAACCCCCAAGTATTTCAGATGAATTATGAATGTGCAGATGAGCAGCCACAGGGAAATTTTTCAGTGCTGTTTTATGAACTGTGTTCCTGTAGTGTCAGATTGTGACAATATAAGAATGTAATATGAGCTTTGTCTAAGAGTAACACTGCTGGATTTAATGGTGCTGCTAATGGAGTAAGATTTTTCTTGAAGTGAGGGTACCATAAACCAACCCTCAGTCACCACTTCCTGTTTACTTCTTGTGGTTTAGTCTCTAGAGCAAACATATTTCTCTCGCTTGAAAGTTCTGCTTATTAGAAGAAAAAAAAAAAGTCATTGCTTAATGCTTTCTCTCTCACACCATTCACCCTCATGGAAGGCATTTATTTTGAAGTGAATGATTTTACATGTAGAAAAGTGAAATTACTGTTCTCTGATTAGCAGAGTGGTAGAGCTTCACTTAATGTGTTCTTTTTTGGTAGGTCTAGACAGTATCTTTTAAAATTTCATTTGGATATCATTTGTAATTCATTCGAACAATTTCAGTTACTTAGTAAAGTTACTTCAATATTTTCCTTTTTATTGGAAATTATTGCACTGCTGCAAGCAAGCTATTTTATTTAATTAATTTGCACATGGTTGATCCCAAAGGAGAGGAAAAAACACCAAATACCTCAGATTAAATTCTAATCCAGTTTAACAACAGCTGCAAGGTAAATGAGGAAATATTAGTTGCTCTAGAACCTCAGTCTCACTGTAACATGGAAAATGAAGCTGATCATGCAGAAATTTTAACTAGCTTAATATATCTATATACAAATGTTCCATGTTCCACAGACAAAACCAGGCAGAAGCTCCCATTGAACAACAGCATTGTAGCTATGGCAAGATTCAAGAGATAGAATTGAGAGGGAGGTGATTCTCTCCCTTTGCTCTCGTGAGACCCCATCTGGAGTACTGTGTACAGTTCTAGAGCCCCCAGCACAGAAAGGACATGGAAGTGTTGGAGTGGGTCCAGAGGAGGCCATGAAGATGCTCAGAGGGCTGGAGCAGCTCTCCTATGAGGACAGGCTGAGAGAGTTGAGGCTCTGCAGCTCGGAGAAGAGAAGGCTTCGAGGGGACCTGATAGTAGCCTTCCAGTATCTGAAGGGGGCCTACAGGAAGGCTGGGAAGGGACTATTGACAAAGTCTTGCAATGACAGGACAAGGGGCAATGGGTTTGAACTGGCAGAGGGGAGATTTAGACTGGATGTTAGGAGGAAGTTGTTTACAGTGAGGGTAGTGAGACACTGGCACAGGTTGCCCAGGAAGGTTGTGGCTGCTCCCTCCCTGGAGGTGTTGAAGGCCAGATTGGATGAGGCCTTGAGTGACCTGTGCTAGTGGGAGGTGTCCCTGCCTATGGCAGGGGGTTGGGGGGTTGGAATTAGATGATCCTTGAGGTCCCTTCCAACCTTGCCATTCTATGATTCTACCTACTGAGATGGAAAATAAACAGTAAAACTAGCATGTAATTTTGGTATTTGGATTACACTTGAAGCTTAGAAAGGAGGTGTTCCAATACATTGACAGATTTTGATGCTAGAAAGATCGTCATCTCATGCAAAATGTAACATTAATACAGTTTGATGAACTTCACACACTTCTTTGATCTTCAAGATCATCATATGAATGAGAACAGCATACACTCTGGAAGAGTATCTGGTTTCATTTTAAAGAGTCAAAGCAAAGATGTATCTGCTCACTGCACAAGATATTCCAGCAGTGATTCCCCACACTGTTCAAAATAGTGAGTATTAGCAAGCTAGATTAACATTTTTTTCCTTATATACACAAAATACACTGAAAAACTCTATCTTACAAGACTATAATAAAGTAAAATTTTCAGATAGGGGCATGAAAAAAAATCAGCTAAAACTCTCTCTCTTCTTGTTCTCAACCCAACATTTCAGTTCACTTAAAATGGACAAAAGTGGCAGTTGGAGGAGTCAGAGGAATAACCCTGAAGGCAGCAGCAGCCTCTTGTTATATATGGCACAAAATAATCTTACAATGTAAAAGTTTCTGTTCCGTTTGGAGGAACCAGGATTTAAGAGTGAGCTTAAAATCTATTTGCATGTATATGCCAGGATTGTGTATTCCCATGTAAGCAAAATTGGCCTAACGACTCTGAGCTAGTTTAATCATACATCTATTTCAGATTTTTCTCAGAAAGTTCCTGGCAACAAAAGATTTACAGTTCAGTTAACAGAATAGGGAGTGACAGTCTCTAAGCCTGAAAACAATTCCCATTAACAATAATATGGACAAAGTTTCAGATAAGGAACCCCTCTCTTCCTTATCCATGGAAAGGAAACAAATTGCACAACAACAACAAAGTAAGAACCATATTTACCCATACTAAGAATGGAAGCAAAAGACAAAAGAATTTGAGCTTGCCAGTAATAAAATAGGTTAGCATATGTTCTGATTTGGGAAGAAGAATAAACAATGTTGAAAGACACTAAGCCGACTGTAGTTGGAGACAACCTTGTCATCAGGAGAATCTTAGAAGATAAGACAAAAGGAAAGCTGAAAGGAGAGACTGCATTGTGCTGGTAAACCAAGGTAGCAATAAACAGGTCAGAATAGCAAATGTTTTCAGTCTCCTACCAATCCTTTATTCCGATATTCAGTAGAAAGGAGAAATATTATCTGCAATACCACTCCACCTCCCCTTATCTTTTTTGATAACCAAGCCAATACTACCAGTGCTCACAACACTACCTACTCCATACTCTCCAGTTGGAGTTGCTGGATTAATTTTGGTTGTGTTAGCTCTACGAAGACACTGATTTCTTGTGTTAATTCCTTTCTCCCCATGTATTTGTGTAAACAGTCCTTGCTGTGTAACTAATACCAAAATGAAGCACACTGATTTGGAAATGTACTGTGTTTGAGCTGAACAGACATGAAGTAACCTTGCCTGAAAATGTAACTAAATATTTGAACATTGATCTGAATTAGTCAGTTAGGAAATATTAAATTACAGGTTATATATTTTGGATGATACAGTATTTAATCTGTCACGGAAATTACTCAATATCATTACAGCAAACCAAAAGTACTTCTACTATGTATTTTTTAATGCTGGATAAGGATGTTTTCACTATTCCCTCATGACAATACAATGGCAAAAAAATTCCCTCTGTTGGGACTCAGTAGTTGGATCAGCTTGTTTATGAAGCAAAGTCTACTTGTTTTATTTAGAACAGTCTCAGAAGACCTCAGGTTGTGCAATAAATCTCTACCTGCTTTCTGTCAGCTCCTTACCTTGAATTTCTAACAGTTTGACCAATATTCTTTTCTCTTCCAAGTACTTAAATTGTACTTATCCAGCATCAAAGGCTGATATTTAATAATTCACTGACATGATATTGGTACCTTTCCCTGCCACCTGTATTTACTCAAAACAAAGCTATTCAAATTGGCCTTAATCAAGAAATAATTTCACCACACTCATGTGTGCAAATGTACTTGGATCCTTTCATCTGGGAACAGCAGCAGTAAAGTCCCAGACTAACAGGGCTGTAACTGGCAGGACACTGTGGAGGCACTCACACAACAGGCAGCAACAGCTACCTGAAAACTGTATTCATTGCAATTGATCTGCAATCCTTCCAACACAATAAAATTACAGATTCAGATGGCATTTGAGAACATACTGCTGCACAACTAGTTAAAATGTTTGGAGAGATACACCAAAATGTGCACATGCTCACTCAGAAAAGGAACCTCCCCACAGGTACCCATATACATATGTATGTATACACATGTATACATATACACACGTACATATACCCATATACATACGCACTCACCAAGTGGGAGTGAGGGCTCTTTAGATGAGGTCCTGTGCTAAGGGAGTAAGACATGACTGCCAGGCTGCTTTTGTGTGAAGAGAACCCTCTCCATAGGAGGACTCCATTTATATAGGGGTGCTGATTGACACCCACCTAAACGTGAGCCAGCAGTGTGCCCAGGTGGCCAAGAAGGCCAATGGCATCCTGGCCTGCATCAGCAATAGTGTGGCCTGCAGGAGCAGGGAGGTCATTCTTCCCCTGGACTCTGCATTGGTTAGGCCACACCTTGAGTCCTGTGTCCAGTTCTGGGCCCCTCTATTTAAGAAGGACATTGAGATGCTCGAGTGTGTCCAGAGAAGGGCAACGAGGCTGGTGAGAGGCCTCGAGCACAGCCCTATGAAGAGAGGTTGAGGGAGCTGGGATTGGTTAGCCTGGAGAAGAGGAGGCTCAGGGGAGACCTTCTTGCTGTCTCCAGCTACCTGAAGGGTGGTTGTAGTCAGGGGGAGGTTACCTTCTTCTCTCAGGCAAGCAGCATCAGAACAAGAGGACACAGTCTCAAGCTGTGCCAGGGGAACTTTAGGCTGGAGGTGAGGAGAAAGTTCTTCACTGAGAGAGTCATTGGCTACTGGAATGGCTACCCGGGGAGGTGGTGGAGTCACTGTCCCTGGAGGTGTTCAAGGCGGGTTTGGACGTGGCACTTGGTGCCATGGTCTAGTCTTGAGGTCTGTGGTGACAGGTTGGACTTGATGATCTTTGAGGTCTCTTCCAACCCTGGTGATACTGTGATACTCTGCAAGTTCTGTATGGGCTGGTCAAATTCTTACCTAGTTGGAGGGCTGCAACAAAGGAACTTCTATGTCCAGAGGTGCCAGCTAATGTGTGAGGGCTTAATCTTTTAACTTCCAGCCAGCTGAGTTCTAGTCTGGGTCATTTTACAAAGTGTGTGTGGGGGTGTGTGTGTGTGTAACTCTCGAACCATCACAGCATGACACTGACCTTTATTAGCTCCTAGCAAGTCTTGGTCCTCAGTGCTTGTTGAGGGGGCCATTTGTACCTGCCAGGCAGGGCAAACAGTTCATTGTGACAGGGCATCTGTATCACATAACTGATTTAAGTTGCCTGGGTTCCCTAAGTACTTGGCAACATACATTTTGTTTCTCTTGTACCTGTCAAGTCATTGTTGGGAAGCTAATGGGAAGCCCCTGGCAAGCCGTGGCCTCCATGTTCCTTCTCGCCCACCGTTTGCTGCTCTTCCTTGAAGGCAACTCCACAGGGGCATCAGTAACGCCTCTGATTGGTTCAGAGGGGCCAGATACTCCTCTGATTGGTTCAGAGGGGCCAGATACTCCTCTGATTGGTTCAGAGGGGCCAGATACTCCTCTGATTGGTTCAGAGGGGCCAGATTCTCCTCTGATTGGTTCAGAGGGGCCAGATACCCCTCTGATTGGTTCAGCTGTTGGCAGGGCTGCTGAGGGGCTGGCGAGAGCTGGCTGTGACTGGCATAGGGCTGGCTGTGACTGGCATAGGGCAGCCCTGGCCTCCTCCTCCAGTGGTCACCACTGTGCTCTCAGGGCCTGGACATGGATACTTTTGTCAGCGTAGTTCTTGCCGGTCTCACGTTCGCATGACAAGCAGCACAGGCGTCAGTCTGTGTCCTGCACTGCAACTGTTTCACTGTGACTAGTGATATCACTGTAGATCCCCTGGCAGCAGTGTCATATTGTGAACAGTTGTTAGCTGCACATTCCCAGGGAAGGACATTGCTTCCTTTTATAAAGGTTAGTGTATTACAGTCAGGGGTTAAAACTATTGCAAATGGAATAATTAAAGGAGAAAATAACTAAAATTTTAAGAAAAGGATGCTAAGTCTCGTTTAACTGAGGTATTCTGAATACCAACGATCAGTGTTACCTAAATGAAATTTTTACAGCCCAACAAGTATACCAAAGCATTTTCACAGAAACTGAATGCGACACATCAATAGCAGACAGTATTTAAGGTACTTGCTACTCCCCCATGGGTCAGACTTGTGGAATTCTGGCACACTGCCCTGCATAACTCAAAGCCAACTTCACCTGGGTGCATACGAGTCAACATGCTGCAGTCAGACTTTGGGAAAAGGAGACAATCACTTTACTGAAGAATAGTACGTGTACTTTTAATTACTTTTACTCCACTTTCACTCCATCACTTCCCACAAAACAACAGCATTTAACGTGCTTTCTGCGTGAAAAGTCACTGAGCTGAAGTTAATTCAGTGCCTAAGACTTACCAATACATCAAACAGTGACAATACAGCGTAAAGAAACAACAGAATTCCACTGCCTCCAAGAAAAGAGTTCAAACACCCTACCATGAGACAAAAATCTTTTCTTTTGACTTAAAACTGCGGATCCTGTATATTTCGTGCTCTAAGCACAAAAAACCAAAAATACAATAATACAATGGGCAGGTGCTAAAATACTACTGTTTTAAAAAACACATAAACATTTAACAGTGAACTTTTCTTGCCAGTTGAGAGTTGTGGGAATTTTCTGGTAGCTGGCATCAATCTCCACACCTGAGTCCATGATAATGAATGTACAAGGCCACCACTACTGCAGTTCACAATGCCGAGGCTGCACTGTTCTGTAACTTAAAATAAGGATCTGTGTATTTTATCAGAACAGGAATCTGAAGTTCAAGCACACTGAATGAGTTCTTGCTTTATCTAAAATAGGAAATATACTTAAAGTTTTCCAGTCAAACTAGCATTTATGGCCCAATTTGTGCACAAGATAAAGGGAGCCTTGTGGGAAATAAAGCTATTTGTGTAAGGTTATGAAGGACCTTTTCCATATAGTATACTTTGAAGATAGTCAGCTCTATAGCCACATTAACTTCAAAAAGCTGGTTTTAACTATGTGACTACTATTCTGAGATGGTAGATTTAAGAGTGAACCCAGGTGAGTTTTAGGTCATTTGTATATATAACAAATAAAGACTTGAACTTTTCTAGACAGCCAACTTGTATAACTAGTTCATCAAGCAGAGAAATGCAGGATTCAACAGAATCATTTGAAGGTCAAAGAAAGAGACTGCAAACCAATTTCTATTCTGACCTCCTACCAGACTTACAATGAAAAAATACTTTGTGATATTGTGAAAATTGGTAGAACTGCAACCTTTACATAATTAGAGCACACTTGTCTCCAGACTGTCAACAGACTTCTCATCACTGAGGCTGAAATTCTAAATGCAGAACAAGATTTTATTTACATGTCATTTTAATATGTATTTTTATATACATCACCAGAAAAATAACTGAAGGAGGTATATGGCATTAATGTGCTGCCAGTAAACACCAAAATATCTACTCCAAAGAAATTCTTTAAATTCTTGGTCATTGTGCACAGACTTTAATACTTTCTTATTAACCACTTAAATATCAACCTTAGCAGCACACTGGAAATCATCCCATACAGACCACAGTGTTAGCAAATCAGCAGTAAACATTTTGCACCAATATTTACTTGTATGTTGTCAGCCCTTCACATACCAAAGATCTTTAATCAAGATGTTTGAGAAGTGGGAGCATTTTGGAGGATATTACTGGACACGTGGTTCGCTGTGCTTTATAAATAGAGTCCTTTGTATTCTCTGTACCTCAGTTTATCTCGTTATAAAAATGCATTAGGGGCAGCACCAACTCACCTTACAGAGATCTATCATGTGGTTAAATTCTGTGATGCCTATTAAGTTCTTCTAGATCCTTTGATAAAAGCAAAGCAGGGAAATGGTACAGGATAAGTGCTGGTAAATAAGGTGTTCTAAATTAAGGTAGAGAAGACTACCTTCCCAAGATGCATTCAAGGGGAAAAGAGGGTAGCCTATGCTTATGTGCAAAGCACAGATAGATTTCTTTCATGAGCTTGTAATTAAAATGAAACTCCATGTAACTGCTAATGAAATTTCTATCACCTTTTCCCATTTTCCTAATTTACAATGTTTTTCTGACCCATCAGGAAGGCTTTCTTTCATTTGACAATTAACTTTCTTAACTCCGTTCTCTGCCTTACAAATCTGCACAAAATACAAAAATTACCCTCCACATTCACTGTTCTAAACAAATTTATTCTTAGGAGTCTTTCCCCTGTGACAAGTTTAAGGACTCTACTTAACGCACACATGTGAAAATGAGATCAGGACAAAGCCCAAAATCATAGAACCATAGAATGGTAAGGTTGGAAGGGACTTCAAGGATCATCTAGTTTCAACCCCCTGCCATAGGCAGGGACACTTCCCACTAGTACAGCTCACTCAAGGCCTCAGCCAACACCTCCAGGGAGGGAGCAGCCACAACCTCCCTGGGCAACCTGTGCCAGTGCCTCACCACCCTTACTGCAAACAACTTCCTCCTGACATCCAGTCTAAATCTCCCCTCTGCCAGTTCAAACCCATTGCCTCTTGTCCTGTCATTTGAAGACCTTGTCAATAGTCCCTCCCCAGCCTTCCTGTAGCCCCCTTCAGATCCTGGAAGGCTACTCTAAGCTCTCCTGGAAGCCTTCTCTTCTCCAGGCTGCAGAGCCCCAACTCTCTCAGCCTGTCCTCACAGCAGAGCTGCTGCAGCCCTCTGAGCATCTTCGTGGCCTTCTCTGGACCCACTCCAACACTTCCATGGCCTTCCTGTGCTGGGGGCTCCAGAACTGCACACAGGACTCCAGGTGGAGTCTGACAAGAGCAGAGCAAAGGGGCAGAATCCCCTCCCTTGCCCTGCTGCCCACACTGCTCTTGCTGCAGCCCAGCACACAGTTGCTGTCTGGGCTGCACTCACACTGCAGGCTCATGTTGAGCTTTTCATCAACCCAGACCCCCAGGTCCTTTTCCTCAGGGCTGCTCTCATCCATTCCCCACCCAGCCTGGAGTTGTGCTTGGGATTACCTGTTCAGTATATCATCACCCTCAGAAAACCACTTGAACCTGCCATCACACTTTTTGTCTGTCACTGTCCTATTGTAAATGTGCAACCCCTCTAGTGTGGCATTGAAATATTATGGGATTTTAACCTACAGTGAAGTTTGATGCTGCTCCATAACACATTTTTGTTTAATATAATGTGTATCTTGAAGTAATGGGGACTGTTAACTATTCTAGTATAGCAAGTCATTTGTTTTTGAGGCATGGGGCAAGAAACACTAAATCCTGCACCATTAAAAGTTATCCTGTATATCCACAGCCTAAGCCCAAAATGAACAGATACACATACAGTGAGATAAAACCCCTTTGTTTCAGCACATCCACAGAGCTGTGTGGGAAAACAGTTCAACCTGTTAAGAAACAGCTCACATCAGCAGTTCTGCAGTATGACCTAGCTACTTCAACATACTGAGCTTCAGCATGTTTTACTGGCTGGCAGCAGTGAGCAAAGAGATACTGAGAGAGAAAAACAAAAGGAAACTCGGGGCAAGACATAAGATGCAGAAAGCTGCAAAGGGAATCTCTTTATCTGACTGTTCCTCCCAGACTTTCAGGCACCCACCAGGGAACTTCAAAAGCCTGCTCATTTTCCACACATACACACAGGAAAGTTAAGTTGTATAAATTCTGGTGTCTCTGAAAAAACACATGGGGAATCTCAATCTAGAGTAAAACTAATAAGAAAATTAGTGCAAAACTTCACCACAGCTGATGGCTTTATAGGCAGACTACCTGGGTATACAAACATGTGGTCTCTCCAAGGTTTTGGGGCCTCAGTCCCTTGGTTAATGAGTAGAAAGCCCTCAGTGGTTCTGTTGTGCTATAAAAACAAGCTGTCAGTGCCATTAATTCTTCCATTGTTACTAAGTTATTCCATAAGGATGTAGGGAAAAAATGGTAAGCACACACTAGATGCACATTCTGTCTCATTCATGTTCAGCCAGAGAAGTGCAAGTGTAACAGTCACAGAGCTCTCCCTTGAAATACTTACTGGAGTAAAGGGTGAATGGCAGAAGTGGGAGCACAGCTCTGGGTAGAGACTGGTATACAGTTGCCCAGCCTTACCCAGGCTCCAGCTGAGACATCTTGTGCCTACTGTCTTTCTTTCAAATGTGGTGACTTTATCAGTACAGTGTCTTAATTCTGGCCTATTTCCAGAGTGTAATTTGAGACTGAGGGAGTAGTTCTATCTCCATCTCATAAAAAGTAAAATGGAAAGAAAGAAGTTACTTTTCAATTGTCTGTGGCAGGCTGGAAGCTAAAGTAAAGCAGAATTTGTATACCTAAATTACAGTATTAGCTCCTTACATGCCTTTGGAACCAGCAGGCTCCCTTGGAAAGAAAGCTCAGACTGTCCCCCTTACTGAATCAGTTAAGACAAGTGCCTGGGTTATGTGCACAACCAACTTCAGAACTCCACTTGATAATGCCTCCTTTTTTCTTCATTCGGTTCCCTCTCTCTTCCAGGAGTCAGTGCTTGAAGGAAAGATGGTATTTGCAATTTCAGTAAGGCTATATGTGTATGAGGATGATCAACAGAAAAAAAAATCCTCTTTCTAAAGTTCCCTATAGAGCAACAACAATTTTTCCAGCAAAAATTAGTGCTCTTAGAGCACAACCAGAACATAAGCCAATTTGCAGTCAGCAATTTTAATAAAATGTACAAATTGCATTTTCTGTTGCAGATCTTAACATTGATTCCTCTTCATTCTGATGCTCCACTGTAACATAATTGTACCAGAAATCTTTATGAAGCACGTTGTCTGTCCGCTTTAAAATTGGTCCACACATGACAAAAAGTCACAGAGAATAACCCTGAGCTGTATGTTATGGTATTTCTGAGCAACAGAAATACCATAGCATGCAGCTGTTTGCCACTCCTCACATCTAGGAATCAGAGAATGGTAAGATTGGAAGGGACCTCAAAGATCATCTAGTTCCAACTCCCTGCCATAGGCAGGGACACCTCCCACTAGTACAGGTCACTCAAGGCCTCCTCCAACCTGGTCTTGAACACCTCCAGGGAGGGAGCAGCCACAACCTCCCTGGGCAACCTGTGCCAGTGTCTCACCACTCTCACTGCAAAGAACTTTCACCTAACATCCAGTTTCAATCTCCCCTCTGCCAGTTCAAACCCATTGCCCCTCATCCTGTCATTGCAAGACCTTGTCAATAGTCCCTCCCCAGCCTTCCTGTAGGCCCCCTTCAGATACTGGAAGGTTACTCTAAGGTCTCCTGGAAGCCTTCTCTTCTCCAGGCTGCAGAGCCCCAACTCTCTCAGCCTGTCCCCAGAAGCAGGTAATGTTATAGCAACTTCAACGATCTTTCAAGTTTCATTTTTCAAAATGTAGCTTCTTTTAAAAAAATAATCAAAACCCCATAAACCCAAAATCCAACCAAACAAAAAAACAACCCCCCAAACCCAAACAAGCCCCAAAACCCACAAGCTCATACATAGCTAACAACCTACTATCCTGAGAACGAAGTCTGAGAAACTAAGCAAGCTGCTGTTACCCTACAGGTTACGTATGTGCTAGTAAAAGCATTACTGGACTGCAGTAGTCTTTACTATTAGACTGCCATAATGGTTCCTGACATGCTTTTGGCTTATGTTAACTTAAAATCTTCCAAGCAAGTGCCAGGCATGATTCAGGAGGTGTCAGAAGACAATGATAACTTCCAGTGCCAGTCTGGTTGCAGAGTACATTCATGGGAGAGTTTGGTGGTTCAGGTGTCAGTTGTTCTGTGCCAATTCAGTTCAACAATGAAGGGACCTAGGTACATTTAACTAAGTGCAGACACAAGCAGAAGAACTAAGGAACCCTCAATTTCTTCCTCTGCAAAGTAAGACCAAACAAAACGTTCTCCATGACAGGAATCACTTTTGTCTCCAAAAATTCACACCTCTCTCCTCTTATTTCAAACTGCTTTTGCTACCAACAGAAATAGACTTCACACACTGACTTTGTATGGACTGATTCCAGCAATATGGCACATAGAGCTTTAACTGTGAACGAGACCACTATGATCATCTAGTCTGATCTCCAGGAATGCAAACTAAAGAGTATTATTCTGGTTTCTTAGTCAAGCTCAAGAGAATGTGCTCAGAATACATCTTTTACATAGGCAAGCAATCTTGACATAAAGACAAGAAAAGCAATCTTGACAGAAAGACAGGAGACAGACAAGCTGCTGCATTCTTCAGTGCATTCACATTTAGACAGGATGCAGCTTATTTCAAATGCACTTGGTTGGTTCATTTTCAGCACTGTGCCCTGCTTTGTCTAATTATTTTTTCCTAATTGCAGAACTAAGTGCTGACTGTATAATAATAATGACTTCGGAAGATGTTTGTTACAGCTGAGAAAGAGAAAGTATTTTGCTTTAAAATCTCCCAAGCCAAAAAATGCATTAGTAGAAATTACAGCATGTTTGTTATTCAAAAACATGTAGAATTATCTGAAAATGAGCAGTCAGCAACTAAGAACTTGTTTGACACACCTTTTCTTCAGAAAACAATGAGGGCTGAAACAGTAAGGGTTTATTCCCTACATAATTCTCATCTGGAAATCACTGATATAGTGTGGGCATTGGAGGTTTAAGCCAGTGAATGTTTACAAAAAGTGTATCTAATAGACTTTGTGTATAAAGAGTGAATACGCCTTCAAATGTCTGCATAAATTATACCAGTCTGCTAAAGACATTTCTTATTCTTACTAGTCAGGATTGGTTTATACTTTCTGTTTCCAAGTCCTGTTACAGAAAACCACTTTGATGTTATTTCCTTGCAGGAGTGAATCTCACTCTCAGTGAATAGACAATGCTAACACAACCCCCATCTTCTTCTGAAAACAACAAAACGAACAGCTGTCCAAGGGGTCCAACCTAATTTAACATTGTAGGGAATTTCACTAGTCTCAGAGGTATCCCTGCCAAGCTCTCTTTCCTGATGATGAAAATACTTGGGTTCTTTCACTGCCAGCAGCATGAAATAATATAACTACCCTAGCATGGAGTATGACATCAGATCTATCGCTGCAAGCCAGAAAATCCATCAAATTGAGACTTTGTTCCCTCAAACAGTCATTTACTGCAGAACATTGAACTGCTTATTTAATATTTATGCAAACACTTCATGATATTGCACTGGACTATGTATAAGAGACAGTCTGTGCAAAGACAACTTATCTCCTAAGAGGCTATAAAAAGTCCTAACTACATAAAGGAACACTTTTATCTGCTTTGGTCATAAGACTGACATTAGTCTACAGCTGCTTTTGAGAGCCCCACAAGTGATGTTTTTGAAAGCCTGCACAAACCCAAGGGGCTACCACTCTTGTTACTGTCTAGACTGGCATATAGAGTTCCTGATCTTGGGATTCAGAATCAGTGGTCTGCCTGAAGTCTCAAGGAGCAAGAGTCTAATACTAGTACACAAACAATCGTGTAGTCCTAAAACTAGAGTAATCTTTAGCCATCAGAAAATAATTTGGATGGATCATCACAGGGAGCACTGCTTTGCAGCAGCAATATAGCCACAAACAGTAATGGACACAAAGTGTTTGAAACAGGTGGGTGCTACAAGATAAACTCAGGATTTTTCCATTGATTAATATGAAGACCAGTTCAGACATGCTCTTTTACAGAGGATGACAAAACACACACACACACACACACAAGGAAGCTCTTTCCATTTGAGTTCTCCCCAGCCCCCTTAAGGAAGATTGTTTAGATGTATCTGAACCTATTCACCTAACTGCAGGTTCTCAATTAGTTTCCTCTGCAGTGCAATTCACTAGCAGATTTCTCAATTGAAAACCCAGTACAAACTCGGTTGCCTTCCAAATTGGTCTGCTTGGCACAGCAATAAAAAGCATCTCAGATGCCACAGTGTTAATCAAAGTAGCCCTCACCCAACTATGAGCTCCACTCTTATATAAATGTCACCAATGCCATAATTAGTATCAGCTCATGCCATAGGAGTGTATCAAAATCTGTGTTATTTGATCACTTGGTTTTGATCAGAAAGCACTTTTGGGAAAGCAAAAAAGAAAGATTAAAGAAAGAAATTCGCTTTGATCAGAACTTATTTTGCATAATCTTGATTACAGGACTTCATCGGTACTTGCCAGCTGTAGCAGTGGTATCTTACACCTTTCCATCCAAATCAATTAATAAAATAAAATAAGCATAAATTAAAGTCCTCTTAAATCTTGACATTTTAAAAGTATTTGGGATATAGATATTATTCAACTAACTTTTTCTTCCTTGGAGCTATTAAGTTGACTTTATTATTCCTGCCATGTTCTGCCGGTTTAATTGGATGATAGCTGTGGTCATATTATTGCCTTGTAAGGATGTACAAGCACCTAACAGTGTTTATACGAAGAGCTCCATGTGCCTTGCTGGCTAAATGGGAACATTATCACAGTATCACAATATCACCAAGGTTGGAAGAGACCTCAAAGCACAGGAAATTTACAGAATGTCTAAGTGCTGCCAGATGCCTAAGCTTCTACTAAGATCGGAAGTCTCTGGATGGGCATCTCTTAGAGGTAACAGGCTTCTGCCAAAATTTCAGAATGAGCAACTAAACCAAAGAGGATTTTATCACAGTCTCACAGTATCACCAAGGTTGGAAGAGACCTCAAAGCTCATCAAGTCCAACCCATTACCACAGCCCTCAAGACCAGACCATGGCACCAAGTGCCACGTCCAAACCCGCCTTGAACACCTCCAGGGACGGTGACTCCACCACCTCCCTGGGCAGCCCATTCCAGCAGTCAATGACTCTCTCAGTGAAGAACTTTCTCCTCACCTCCAGCCTAAACTTCCCCTGGTGCAGCTTGAGACTGTGTCCTCTTGTTCTGGTGCTGCTTGCCTGAGAGAAGAAAGCAACCTCCTCCTGGCTACAACCACCCTTCAGGTAGCTGTAGACAGCAAGAAGGTCTCCCCTGAGCCTCCTCTTCTCCAGGCTAACCAATCCCAGCTCCCTCAGCCTCTCTCCATAGGGCTGTGCTCCAGGCCTCTCCCCAGCCTCGTTGCCCTTCTCTGGACACACTCAAGCACCTCAATGTCCTTCTTCAATTGAGGGGCCCAGAACTGGACACAGCACTCAAGGTGTGGCCTAAGCAGTGCAGAGTCCAGGGGGAGAATGAGCTCCCTGCTCCTGCTGGCCACACTATTGCTGATGCAGGCCAGGATGCCATTGGCCTTCTTGGCCACCTGGGCACACTGCTGGCTCATGTTCAGGCAGGTGTCAGTCAGCACCCCCAGATCCCTTTCTGTTTGGCTGCTCTCCAGCCACTCCCACCCCAGCCTGTAGCTCTGCATGGGGTTGTTGTGGCCAAAGTGCAGCACCTGGCACTTGCATTTGTTGAGCTCTATCCCCTTGGACTCTGCCCATCTGTGCAGGCGGTCGAGGTCCTGCTGCAGAGCCCTTCTGCCCTCCAACCCAGCAACATCAGCCCCCAGCTTGGTGTCATCTGCAAATTTGCTGTGACTCACTCGATGCCCTCATCCAGATCATCACTGAAGATGTTACAGAGGATGGGGCCCAGCACTGATCCCTGGGGCACACCGCTAGTGCCCGGCCTCCAGCTGCATGTGGCACCATTCACCACCACTCTCTGGGCTTGGCCCTCCAGCCAGTTCCTAACCCGGTGCAGAGTGTTGCCATCCAAATTATATTTTGATATATTGATATATATTATATTTTGAACATGCAGTAAAGGGTGATGAGTTGCTCCACAAGAGCTAATCACAGAGGAATGAGCAGAACAGCAGGTGAATTAATGACAGATCTGATGCCTGACCATTCAATCACTGCTGCAAATAATGCAAGTGAAGACTAATACTGCAGCAGCACAAGGTCTCCTCCTGACAGGCACTACTCACGCTCATCTATTTCTTTCTTTCATTGGGTTGAAATACTGTGGAACAAAGAGAAATGAGTTATTTGAGTGCAGGCATTGATTGCTTGAGCTTTCCCTCCGCACGCAGTGCCAATGTGCATTTCGCAACACTACAGGTTTCCAGATCACATGCCAGGGAAGAAGAGGCAAGCACAGGTTTCTACTTCCTAATCTGGCAGAACTCACACGAAACAGAATGTACAGTGACCTCAGACTTCAGTCCTGCTGCTTACTTTGGTCAGATTCAAATCTGAAATCAGCCAAAATTCTCCACATCTCCATTGATTTATGTAGCTTACTAATAATTAACATCAAGAATAGGTTATAAGTATTTCTTCTATTGTGTCCTAAAGTTTGAACATACTCGGTGCAACGCAGTACAGCACTTTATTTACATCATTTATAACGAAACTAAGCACAATCTTAGGGCAGTATCAGTGAAAGGTCTCACAGAGGACTTATCAGATACATTGTGTAACTCAGTCTAAGTTTCATTTGCATCAAGTTAACACTTGATATGTAGAAGCATTTTCAGAGCTTTCCAATATATGTTCTGCAGAGAAATTGGGAAGACCTCTAGAGTTTTAATTACAATGTCCATATAAAATACTCTACTCCCACATATCTATATAACTGGGGTTTCATTAGGGAAGTTTCTCCTACTGTACACCTAGGTACGTAAGAAAAGGGTCATCTGACATCATCTCAACTGATGTTTTCCCCCTAGTGAGCCCATCTACTTCACAAAAATATGAATCCTTCTGGAGAAAACTGAAAATGTAGATCAAGCACTAATGTAAATGATTTATTCCAACATTAGTAAGGGCTTGTTATTTTCCCTCCAGGTTACCTGCTTTTCACATAGGCAAGCAGGATTAAAGACAGAAAACTAGACTTCATGATGGGGAGGTGATAACTTGCCTTCTCTGAGTGGTTTGATTATCTCAATACACTCAAAGAAAAAAGTGCACAAATAACTTCCTGAAGGGCATTGTTTTCTAAGAGGTTTTTGTCTTTTACTTGGTATGTTGTTCAGGAAAACAGTGTTTCAGTATCTATTGTTAAGGATAAAAGAAGATTTATCTTCATACTAATCAATTTAATTCAATGGTCAAAATCAAAATCACAAATAAGTCCTCATATGTTTATTTAAATCCTGACTGCCTACAATCGAGTTCTGCCTTCTGTAAATATGACATCTGAAGTACCACCTAGTGAAGAAAATGTAAGAATTTCAGGATCTGGAATCACAGAATTAACCAGGTTTGAGAAGACCTTCGAGATCATCAACTCCAATCTATCATGTAACACCTTCTAATTAACTAAACCACGGCACTAAGTGTCTCATCCAGCCTCCATTTAAACACCTCCAGTGATGGTGAGTCCACCACCTTCCTGGGCAGCCCATTCCAATGGCAAATCACTCTTTCTGTGAAGAACTTCTCCCTAACACCCAGCCTGAACCTGCCTTGGCACAGCTTGAGGCTGTGTCCTGCTGTCGCTGGGTGCCTGGGAGAAGAGACCAACCCCCACCTGGCTACAATCTCCCTTCAGGTAGTTGTAGAGAGCAATAAGGTCTCCCCTGAGCTTCGTCTTCTCCAGGCTGAACAACCCTAGCTCCCTCAGCCTCTCCTCATAGGGCTTGTGCTCCAGCCCCTAATACTGTATTTAAGAACAGTACTCTCTCTCCATCTCTCAATCAACAGAATTATCTCTGAACAACAGAACAACCCATAATATCAATACTAGGGAGGTTATTTTTTCTTTCCAAGAACTAGTTGGTTAAATATCAGACAATGTCTGTATACAGACATCTTGCTTGCTTGACAAGACAATGTATGACACCAAAGAAGGCTCAGCCCTCAGTTTTATGAAGCACTTCACAGTTCCCAGCCCTTGAAAGCATTGCCAGTATCATACTGGTCTCATGTTTATTATGGTACTACAGAAGTACTTTGATTTTAAATCACAGAGTCATAGAATGGTAAGGTTGGAAGAGGTCTCAAAGATCATCCAGTTCCAACCCCCTGCCATAGGCAGGGACACCTCCCACTAGCACAGCTCACTCAAGGCCTCATCCAACCTGGCCTTCAACACCTCCAGGGAGGGAGCAGCCACAACCTCCCTGGGCAACCTGTGCCAGTGTCTCACCAACCTCACTGCAAACAACTTCCTCCTAACATCCAGGCTAAATCTCCCCTCTGCCAGTTCAAACCCATTGCCCCTTGTCCTGTCATTGCAAGACCTTGTAAATAGTCTCTCCCCAACCTTCCTGTAGGATCCTGGAAGGCTACTATCAGATCTCCTCGAAGCTTTCTAAATAATAGAAACTAAAACAACAATGGAAGACAAACTAAATAAGTGATATAATTTCTGATACTTTCTTAGAAGGTTCCACTTACGAAGCTGATTGAAAAGGGGGCAAGGGGGAAATAAAGAGTGTATGAACCCATTGTGTCCATAAGAGCAATTAGAATCAGCATTAATGAATTGCTCTGCTGCAATGGAGTCTTGCATTTGCAACCACGTCTCAGAATATTAAATTTACAGTTGTGGAGCAAAAGGTTAGATAAATATGAGTATTATTAGTACATTCCCAGTCGCTAGTGGTGTTCCCTAGAGATCAGTGCTGGGCCTGGGCCTGTTCAATATCTTTATTGATGATCTGGACCAGGAGATTGAGTCCAGCATCAGTAAGTTTGCAGATGACACCAAGTTAGGAGCAGGTGTGGATCTGTTGGAGGGTAGGAGGGGTCTGCAGAGGGAGCTGGACAAGCTGAATGGGTGGGCAGAGGCCAATGGGACGAGATTTAAGAAGGCTAAGTGCAGGGTTCTACACTTTGGCCACAAAAACCCCAAGCAGTGTTACAGGCTGGGGACAGAGTGGCTGGAGAGCAGCCAGGAAGAAATGGACCTGGGGGTGCTGGTAAAGAGTAGCTGAACATGAGCCAGCAGTGTGCCCAAGTGGGCAGGAGAGCCAATGGCATCCTGGCCTGCATCAGGAACAGTGTGGCCAGTAGGACCAGAGAGGTTATTCTGCCCCTGCACTCAGCACTGGTCAGGCCACACCTTGAGTGCTGTGTCCATTTCTGGGCCCCTTAATTCAAGAGAGATGTTGAGGTACTGGAATGTGTCCAGAGAAGGGCACCAAGGCTGGTGAGGGGCCTGGAGCACAGCCCTGTGAGGAGGGGCTGAGGGAGCTGGGGGTGTGCAGCCTGCAGAAGAGGTTCAGGGTAGACCTCATTGCTGTCTGCAGCTACCTGAAGGGAGGTTGTAGCCAAGTGGGGGTCAGGTATTCTCCCAGGCAACCAGCAACAGAATGAGAGGACACAGTCTCAAGTTGTACCAGGAGAGGTATAGGCTGAATATTAGAAGGAGGTTCTTCAGACAAACTGATCGGCACTGGAATGGGCTGCCCAGGGAGGTGGTGGAGTCGCTGTCCATGGAGGCATTCAAAGAAGGCCTGGATGGGGCACTTAGTGTCGTGGTCTGGTTGATTGGATAGGGCTAGGTGCTAGGTTGGACTGGGTGAGCTTGGAGGTTTCTTCCAACCTGGCTGATTCTATGATTCAGATGAATGGTGCCTTACTAACTGCGGGAATATCACTTGGTCAATGCATCACTGAAATCCTCCAGCATTCACTAAAGAAATTTACTTTTAATCACTTTATCTGCCACATATTCCATTTATTGACAGCAATACCTAAATGTCCAGTTCAAATCAAGGGCATAAGAAGGAAATGCATCTGTACTAGCAAATGGTGGATGACATTGTGCTGTTCCAAGTACATGCTCTTAGGAGAAGAACAACTTCTTCTCATGGCTCTAGGATTCAGTGGGTGTACACAAGTTTTATGCAAAATGAGTAAAGTTAAATTCTAAAAATAAAAATACAAATCTCAAGTCCTCATCTCTCACTTAATTTTCTTCTTAGTAATTGTCTCCCAGGAGAAATACTGCTGAGCAGATACAAAGCCAGATCCTTAAGGTGTGCTTGGGAACCTTCCATAAAAACAGCCTGGTTTATTTTTAGATTCCCTTAACTTTATTTATTGATTTAGGAGGGTATGAGGAATGGGCATAAGCAAGGAGTTCTGTAAAAATGGTACCTTTTATTAGATTAGCTGATACAGCTTGAAAAAGCAAGCATGCTTTTGGGCACATGGTGCCTTCTTCAGCAAAATCTGACCCAATACATGCAATTTCAGTTTAATTGCATTATATTGATGACAATGCTATTAAGAAATAACTGTGGAACTGAGTAAGAAGAGGGGCATGTAGAAGAAGCCTTTTCAGAACTTTCCAAAATATGTTCTGCCTAGAAAGGGTGGTTGTAGCCAGGAGGAGGTTGCTTTCTTCTCTCAGGCAACCAGCACCAGAACAAGAGGACACAGTCTCAAGCTGCACCAGGGGAAGTTTAGGCTGGAGGTGAGGAGAAAGTTCTTGCCTGAGAGTCATTGACTGCTGGAATGGGCTGCCCAGGGAGGTGGTGGAGTCAGCGTCCCTGGAGGTGTTCAAGGTGTGTTTGGACGTGGCACTTGGTGCCATGGTCTGGTCTTGAGGGTTGTGGTTTCAGGTTGGACTTGATGAGCTTTGAGTTCTCTTCCAACCTTGGTGATACTGTGAAATTGGGAAGACCTCTAGAATTTTAATTATAATATCCATATAAAACACTCTAGTCCCACATATGTTAAAGGGTTCTTTCTTTAATTTGAAATTTCAGATTTCCACATGAAGCAGAGTGAAATGTCTTGGTCAAGAATATGGGAGAGAAAAGCACCTCTTCTTTCCCTTCCCATGCTCATCACTTCTCAGTAACCTGTCTCTCATTGTTGCTAATATTAACTCTTACAAAAGCAATAGTTATTCTGAAGTTTCCTTACAGCAGATGCTATTGTCAGTAACATTCCACACCTACAAGACACATAAAAGAAATTGTCATATATCATTTTTACACAGTCTTTTGGTTTTTTGTTTTTTTTTCTGTCTCCCAGTTCTTGTTAGAAAAAGACTATGAAAACAGAATGTGGGAGATGTCCAAGTATGGATTGTTATTGTGACTGCAACAGACTGAGAAACAAAGTGCAGCGAATAAAAGGCCATCATGTAGCTTTGCTATTTAAAGATCTAACAATGAGAACTTGCACTAATAATGATGAGGAGAAGAGGAGCCAAACAAGATGGGAGAGAAACTGCTGAGGTCAGTAGGGAAGTGGCCAGGAGAGAAATAAAGGCAGACTGCCTGAATGCTAGGATGTATAAGTAGGACTTAAAGAGGTGAGAGTAGAGAAAACACCAGACAGCAATCCCATTAACAAGTGGAGACTTGCCTCCATGGTGATTCCTGGCAATGCTACAGATAGGTTACAAATAGATTTCTCCACAGCAAAACCTAACTGCACAACTAAGCAAAAATAAGTGACTTTTTCATAAGCAGCAGAAAAACAAGTCAGCATTGTCAGCTGTAAATTAAATAAGATAATTTTGAGTAATTAAATGTGAAAGTCCAGAAAAAAACAGGCATATGTTAGATGAACTGCAGCAAACAAGTCAAGCATAGCACTGATTATTGCACCAGTACAATGTTTCTACTCATCATATCAAGTATCAGACTTGGCTTTCTTCTAATTCATTCTGACTCTGTTGCTAGAAAGCCTCCTGAGGTCAGGATCATGAAAGCAGTATTTAGACAGAGAAAGGTGAGAGGTTTTTTGACCCATCTCAGGAAGATCTTGTGCAAACAAAGCTGCAGAAAAGAAAACTCTGCATTTGGAAGAAATAGTGCACTGAGGCATCCAAATTGCATGGGAGGAATGTGGGGAGTGTTACTGTATCCCAAGAGTGACACTGTTCTCTACTTTCCATCCTGTCCAGGCTTCAGCTTCCATCAATGCTCTTTCATAGAAAATATTTCTATTCAGAATTCATTAAGCAGAAAATAAATAGGGAGAAAAATTTTGGCTGGTATTTTTCCTATTGCTAGTATTAGTGAGCTGCAGGCAAGTTGTTTATTACCTTGTAATAAGACACTGTGGAGAAGGCAGTGTATGTCAAGTGCCTCTAGAGACTACTAAGGGAAAAAGAACTACATTGCCTCTAGATGAGAATATAGACAGAGGTTCACTCAGTTAAGATAGATCTGGTCCTTTCTGGTATTACTCTAAAGCAGCATCAGAAATGGTTGTGGCCACATTTCCCAGCTCTTCTTTGCCCTCATTGTCATACACGTGCTGAGATTAATGGCATGGGGATTGAAGTTTACCTGTGAGTCAAAAGAAACAAAGGATATTTCTGTATCTCCTCTGCTTTTGTATTTCTACTTCTCTTTGCTTTGAATTATCCCATCTGTAAAACAGGACCAAAATAGTTCTTTACTGTATCTGCCAGTGTTACTGTGGCTTTGCAGCTCAAGTACTGGAGAAGGTCATGTGAAGTGCTGCTTAACACAAGGAAGACGAAAGTCAGAGCGCTTTATTCACTACCTTTCATCCTGCAGTACTGTGCTTTGCTAACCTAGCTGGCATGATCTTCTTTAATATGCTGCTGCATTTGTGTTTCAAACATATGCTTTTCAAATTGCATCATTTAAAACACAGCTTGTCCGTTCTGTGTATCATTTGTAGTAATTTTTATCATTTGAGCAACTATTTTATTTTATTATTTTGAGTATTCTGGAAATTGTAGATTTTAAAAGGTGCTTTAAGCTGAAATACAGAGAGAAGAAATGAAATATTTGCAAAGCACTTGTTCATTAAGATTCTTTATCTTTCCATCAAGCACCTGGTTAGGGCAGCAGAAGCAGAGAGGCACTGTAGCACTGAACAGGGCATCATTTAACTCAGAAGTATTGTACCCTGAAATGTATACCTCAAGCTGGGACCCAAGTACCCAAGGGGAGTGAGTGCCCAAAATCAGCATTCACAGTCTTTAGTACCTGAAGCAGGAGATGCTTACTGCTCAAAAAAGACTATTTTGGGTTGCTTCTGGGCTACAGAAACCACTTCATTAGAGTTCTTACCAGGAATCTGATGTTCAACATCTCGCTGTTAAGAAACTGAGATAGCCTCCATCCACCCTTCCAAAATACAGAAAAATAGAGGAGTGGCAGTGCCTTTCTGGCATGCAGCACTTACCTAGGCTCCAGAAGAGAGGGAGCCTATTCTAAAATATGTTGATGAAATCCAAAGCAACATCTGCCATCTTCAAGGTGTCCCTAGACCAACAGATGCAGGACAATTTGGTGTATTAATGGCATTTTCACTCCTTCCTGCTGAATTTGCTCCACTGTGCATAGAATTGATTAAATATTCATAGCAACAGTCAGAAAAAGGATAAAAGCAAACTTGGATATAGCCCAGAAGTCAAAGTAGTCATGCTGCAAAGAAACAACAACTGAGTTTTAGGCTTGTTTTTGCTGATAATTTGAAAATAAATAATGAAATGATCAGTAGATAAAGGGTCTGAAACCCTGAGTCTTCCTGGGTCTGATTTCACACTTCAGTTCAAGAATGGGATTTTTACTTTTTTTTACCTTCAATTAGCAATAAAAGAATTCTGGAGCTTTCTAGTTGTGATGGTTTGGGAGTTCCCACTCCCCCACACTTTGTAAAATCACAGTGTGACAGTATCACAAAGGTTGGAAGAGAACTCAAAGCTCATCAAGTCCAACCTGAAACCACAACCCTCAAGACCAGACCATGGCACCAACTGCCACGTCCAAACCCGCCTTGAACACCTCCAGGGACGCTGACTCCACCACCTCCCTGGGCAGCCCATTCCAGCATTCAATGACTCTCTCAGGCAAGAACTTTCTCCTCACCTCCAGCCTAAACTTCCCCTGGCACAGCTTGAGACTGTGTCCTCTTGTTCTGCTGCTGCTTGCCTGAGAGAAGAAAGCAACCTCCTCCTGGCTACAACCACCCTTCAGGTAGCTGGAGACAGCAAGAAGGTCTCCCCTGAGCCTCCTCTTCTCCAGGCTAACCAATCCCAGCTCCCTCAGCCTCTCTCCATAGGGCTGTGCTCCAGGCCTCTCCCCAGCCTCGTTGCCCTTCTCTGGACACACTCAAGCACCTCAATGTCCTTCTTCAATGGAGGGGCCCAGAACTGGACACAGGACTCAAGGTGTGGCNACCTTCTCCCCACACCTATACCTTACCCCAAGGTTTGCCTTACACACAAGGTGAGTTAGGAGGATCAGCCAGGGGGGGTTAGAAGGAAAGTGGTTAGTGAAGATTAATCGGCAAAGAGGAGCCAGAAGCTAGACCACTTGAGATGCTGTGCCTCAGAGAGAGACAGACTGAGGCTTCCTTATCTAATGTTTTGAGTTCTTTTACCCAAACATCTCAGCAAGCCTATAAGTGAAGTAGACATCACCATGTTTTCCTTTCACAGCCTATAGTGTCATTTTCTCTATTAAAATAGTCCAATTAGCTTTAAAACAGCACACTAGCCCAAACAGCATTATGTCACACGATATATGACACATACAATACATATGGGCAAGATTGGAACCAATAAAATCACAGTAAAATATATATATGTGTTTGAAGTCTTGGCTGAAATAGTAAGAGGTGGGCGCTAATTCCCAGGAGTAGCTGGAATAGAGCTATACCAAGGAGAAGGAAACAACCTCCCTTGGCACCCTGTGCTGTACATTGTACACTCTGAACTTTTCTACAGTATTAATTGCCCTCATTTGTCAGTGTTTAACACACAAAGTGCAGAATAAAATCACTTAGGCAATTCAGTCCAAGTAATTAGCTATTTTACATCCTTGCTATTGTAAAATAATCTACTCTCTCATTTTATGAGTCTGAAACTCATTCACTATCAATTTAGTGATAATATATTAATAAATGTGCCATGTTCCAAACAGTTTCAATAGATGATGTCATGTCCGCAGAACAGCTCATTATCAAGAGAACAGATCTGGGATGCAAATCAGTGAGAACTTAATTAGGTTTAAATAGACAGATGTTCTGCCATTCACTGAGCTGTCTGTTGGCACCATTCAGTAACACAAACTGAATGCACATTGATAGACACAACTGTCACCTCCGTGGTCATATAATCTAAGTCACCTCTTTCCTGTACACATCCTCCTGGCTTAGCAAACGCAATAACCACACACAATCAATTCCCATCGATTTCAACCCAAGCAACACTGTACGACAAAAAAAAAAAAAAAGAGCTTCTTTCTCCCAAGCATTACTTTCATGTTGTTATTGCATCATTTTCCATTTTCACCAAATTGCTATTCAGTCCCATTCTGTTCTTTTTTAAACATCTGGCCCCTAGAGTCATACAATTATATCTAAAGCTCTCTTTTTATTTTGGAAAAATGCTTCTAGGTTTTATGGTTGTTAAGAGAAACTTTAAAATGTAAAGCCTTAACACGCCAGTAAGCAAGTAGAATAATCACCAATTTTAGTTTTAGTGTCTCATTAATTTTAGTGGATTGGTTCATATTTCCTAAAGGATTCAGAAATTCATTGCCACCTTAGGACAGCACTGAATCTAAAGATGTTTTTTTTTCTCTTCCAAGAGCAAATTTTGGAAAGATGTAGACTTGCAAGTAGGATGAGTTCAGGAATTTGAGAGAATAAAACTCCTCGGGTTGGAAATACTTGTATGTGCAAAATGAACCATACACACACTACTAGAATAGAATGCTAAAGGATATATAAAAGAGACTATTAAAAAAAAAATTAACCATATTGATTTGATTTGATTGCACTTAGTATGATGGATAACTTGCACTGGAAAAACAGAAATTTCTTTTAAAACTAAAGGTGCACTAAAAAGATTTACTAAAGAAACTATGAGGACAGGCTACAAGAGCTGGAGTTCTGCAGCCTGGAGAAGAGAAGGTTTCCAGAAGGCCTTATAGTAGCCTTCCAGGATCTGAAGGGGCCTACAGGAAGGTTGGGGAGAGACTATTGACAAGGTCTTGCAATGACAGGACAAGGGGCAATGGGTTTGAACTGGCAGAGGGGAGATTTAGACTGGATGTTAGGAGGAAGTTGTTTGCAGTGAAGGTAGTGAGACACTGGCACAGGTTGCCCAGGGAGGTTGTGGCTGCTCTCTCCCTGGAGGTGTTCAAGGCCAGGTTGGAGAAAGCCTTGAGTGAGCTGTACTAGTGGGAGGTGTCCCTCCCTATGGCAGGGGGTTGGAACTAGATGATCTTTGAGGTCACTTCCAACCTTACCATTCTTTGATTCTATTATAAGAACATTCATTAAAATCTGACTGGTGCCACATTAACCTGAATGGCAACAAGGTGAAAATAAATCTCTTATCTATTTCACTATAAGATGAACTTCTCTACATCCGCATCTCACTCAGATGTGGATTAACTCCATATAGGTGAACAGAGCTCCAGCACCTCATTTCATTCTCGCCATGACCCCACAGCAAAGATTCATTGGATTACTTCTTCCCTCTCCAGAACTGCCTGAGTTAACTTTTTCCTCTGATCTGATTCAGTGTTCCAACACTGAAAAACATCTTACAGTAAGCAGCTCTTCTGTACTTAGAAGCAGTCAGATGTGAATCGCTATTCTAGGCCTTTCTGCAGCTTCTCTCAGCTGTTCCAACAACATTTGGCTTTGAAAGATATCTCAATATATATTAAACTAAGGAAGCATCTGGGGATTGATTTTTAGTAGCATGCTGTAGACTTTTTTTCCCTGGTATTCCTGTTTAGTTTAACTTCACAACCTGAAAGACTGTAAAATTTAGCTGAACTAATTAGCTGTTACCAAATCTGCATTCTAAAGTGAGATCTGCTTCTTATTGAAAGCTGCAAGAAGCAGGTGACTTATTATTTCTTTGAGCATGCTAATTTATGCTGGACTTTAATCTAAAAAATTCTTTCATGTTCTCAGCTCTTTCTTGTGATGGGTATATGAAATGAGGCACTCCTTTTTTGAAGGGGACAGCAATGCCAATAAACACAAATTACCATGCTGTGGAAAGCTGTATCAAATGCATCTTAATACAGGAAGTCTGAGTGTTCAAGTTTGTATTTGACATGCAGAATGACTTTGTCTCCACAACTTTGCACACAGAGTTTCTATTACTACAGGCTGAGCATAGATAAGCTGCTATAGATTGAGTGGATTGGCTCATACTTCCTAAAGGATTCAGAAATTCATTGCCACCTTAAGACAGCACTGAATCTAAACATGATTTGAGTATTTATATTTAAACATTTTTCAGCCTTTAAAGGGTCTTCTCATAATCACCTACTGACTTTCATCTTCAATCTATGCTTTCCTGACCCTGACTCCAACAGCAGCATCCAAACCTTCCAGCCTCTACCCTGCTTGAAGTCCTAACCAGCTGCAAACATACATGCATACAGCAGTCATCTCCTTCAGGACTGCTTTTTTTATTCTCCTCTAGTATTTTGCTGAAATCAATAGTAAGCCTTAATGTGAATGGAAAAGGCAACATCTGAGTCAAGCTCTTCTACACCAGTGCAAGGTTAGTAGGTAGCTTTAATTAGGATGGGAAATATCCACATTTCCTCTTTTGTGGCCAAACTACTTTGTTAGTTTCAGTGGAAAAACTCTACCAACCATATCCTCACTGGCACTCCTGTATGACCAAAGTTTGCACTACATGCAATAACGGAATTCATGTAATAGCAATTTAGCTGATAACTAATGTAAATTAGAAAGGTTGGTGTGTTATGTATATTATTTGTTTTCAGCAGAATGAATACATTTCCATATGCAGACTTCAGCTAGCTTAGGAGAATAAAGTCCACAATTGTGGGAAATACGTATTCCTGCTGTGCTTTCTCCAACATAATAAAGTGTAGCCTCAGCAATTTCTTGTCCTTTTAGACTCAGTGCATTGTAATCTACTGTGAATTCAGCATCTGTTTATGATATTCTCAACAGGAAAAGTTGTTTCTTTTCATCATCTGCAGATGCAATTAGAAGAGCAAAGCCTGCAAAATGTTCAGATACAAGATGTTTAAGACAAAAAAAAAAAAAAACTAGAGTGAAATGTTACTTTTGTCATAAATAAAGATTCCCAGAGTTCTTTCCAGAACCCTTTAGCTTGAGCTATCAAGTAATTATAACACTTTATGTGACTATAACTTTTGTTTTCACCTGCTATCTGAGCCTCTCGATTCAGTTGGCAAACGGAACTGGATGAATTATTACAACAGAGGGAGGCATTCTGCAAATTTAAAGGCAGAAGACCCCAGTAGGCACACTCATTGAGCTCTGCATGTCTACCATTGCTGGCACACAAATATGCTAGCACTGTACATGCAAAGCAGCAATTGAAACTTCAGAACATGCACATTTTCCAAACAAGGGTCAGAATGTACTATGATTTTGACCTGTTGTTCACAACAGAATCTGAATGCTTGAAGGGAAGTTTCAGTGCACAGTTGAGGGAGGGCTCAGAGACATACTCTCTGAAGACAAAGATTGAAAAAACAAATTAAAGAAACAAACAAAAATCTCCAAAAAAACTAAGTAAAGAGTTTCACTATCAAACACTTTTGGCAAATTTGTCAAAAGTAACTATAGAATTAAAGACACTATGGGTTTAGATACATAAAGCCATCATAAGCTGGTTAACCCAACAGATGATAAAGTTTCACTCTTCCAGCCAGACCAAATGCAAAAGAACTCCAGTTACTTTAGCCACTCTTCAATTTCACAAAATCACATCATTGCTGCTGCTGCTGCCAGGAACAATCTAGAGAACATCTAGATCTGCTCTGCTTGGAGGAGAGTCAGCAACTTGTGAAGAACAATGTTCATTTGGACTATGAATGTTTCCAAAGATGGAGAGTCCACAGTCTCTCTGTGAAACCTGTTCAATCACCTCTTTAGTAAAAATGTTCATTCTTATGTTTAAATGGAATTTCCTGTATTGCGGTTTTCACCTACAGCCTCTTGGCCCTTCACTAAGAACACCTGAGAAGAGCTAAATAATCCCATCTCTCTCAGACCACCCCTTGTTTTTAAGATACTCCAGTTATCCTCACTGCCCTTCAGTGGATTCTGTGATGGTTTGGGAGTTCCCCACCCCCCACACTTTGTAAAATGACCCAGACTAGAACTCAGCCAGCTGGAAGTTAAGGACTGAAGCTCTATTTACAGCTCAGCACAATGTACAAGCAGAGATAGACACTATAGACAGGAATAGTTACAGACATAGACAAGTTAAAGGGAATACAACAACACAACACCCCTCCCAGAAATCAGAGACCCCAGGAGGGGCCCCCAACCACCCTTCCACCTTCTCCCCACCCCTGTACCTTCCCCCAAGGTTTGCCTTATGTACAAGATAAATTAGGAGTATCAGCCAGGGAGGTTAGAAGAAAAGTGGTTAGTGAAGATTAATCAGCAGAGCAGCCAGAGCCAGAAGCTGCTAGACCGCCTGAGCTGCTCTCCCAGCAAGAGACAGACAGAGACTGACTTATCTATGTTTTGGTTATTGTTCCCAGACAATTTTTTCAGCAAGCCTATGAGTGCAGCAGACATCACCATTGTTTTCCTTTCACAGCCTATAGTGTAATTTTCTCTATTAAAATATTGCAATTAGCCTCAGACCAGCACAGATTCATTCTACTGCATTGATGTATCTCTTGTATTAGAGAGTCCAGGTCTAGACACAGCACTACAGATATGGTATTTCCAGGGCTGAGTAAAGGGAAAGAAACATCTTCCTCAGCTGGCTAGGTATGATTTCCCTAATGCAACAAAGGAAATTCCATTTAAACATAACAATGAACATTTCTCCTACCTCCTGACCAATTTGGTGGCCACCAGGAGCCTCCAAGCCTTTTTCTGACAAGTGACTTTTCAGCTGGTTGGGCCATAGCCTATTCCGGCGCAGGGAATTATTTCTTCCCAGGTACAAGACTTTGCACCTCCCTTTGTGGAGCTCATAAGATTCATGCTAGCCCATGTTTCCAGTCTCTTAAGGTCCCTCTGAATGACAGTGTTGGTCCCTGAGGAAGACGAGCACACATGTAGTACTTTTTGTACTGTAGGATTTACAAACTCACCAGACTATATCCCAAACTTCCACTAGAATCAGCAACCCAATCTTTGTACATCCTTTGAAAATACTATTGGGCTGCTGGCTTCATATTTTGGCAACCAAAAATTCTGCAAAAAAATCTAATGGGGATTTTTTTTTTTTTCCTTAATGAAGCTCCAAAAAAAAAAAGTCACCTTTGAAATTTTTATTCTTTGTTGTAAATGGGCAATTACTCATCACTGTCATCTTAGAGGTGACAAATTGAAACAATAAGAATCTGGGCAAAGATTCACAAAGAAATTGTAGCTAAGCCAGAAGCTGAACCTAATCATATTGATTTAAACATCATTCTGTTCAGAATTAAGTTGTGGTAGAATGGCTGAAGATATATGAAAGTTATTCAGTAGGAGCATATATATCCATTCTCACTACCAATAAAGGACAAGTTGGTTTTGATTGAAGTAACATTTGTACTTTATCTTGGGACTCCTCCTTGCTGCTAATTCTCTCTAATTCTGCTCTTCTGCCTCACTTTTCTCATACCAACATTTATGTCTGGTTCACAAATCTACTACAAGCCAGAGTGGGAGGTTGACAGAAGGAGCAATCAGAAGAAGGTGGGCAGCAAAGAGGGAGACATTTGCTTTGGTTTTGACTTGCTTGGTGTTGACCTTATATGGTTCCAGCCCAGGCCAAATAGGACAATTAAGAGAGTGTAGAGGGCAAATTACTGAAAGGCAGACTTTAAAGAAGCGTATTGGTAGAAATTCTTGTGTGCAAGACAGTCAGCTGTGCTACACCTCCAGCTTATGCAATCTAAGCAGATCCTAAGATAGTTTTTCTATCACTAATTAAAACTACCCAAAATTCAACTGCCAGTTTTCAGTGGGATGATTCTGCAAAGATGAATAAGTGTGAAGTTACAGGAAGCAGTGTGGTTTCTGATCAGCTGGCAGCTACTTACTCTAAAAGAGAGACCATTTACTGGAGAAGACCTCATCTCACTTCTTGCTGCAGAGTAGTGGTCAGATTTAGACAAACTGTGTAAAGGAATCATTTTACAGTAAGGGGAGTGAGAGCCTGGGTTTGAGTAATCATTTACTGTCAAGGAACAAAGGAGTCAGGAGTAAAGCCTGATCCAGAATCTCAAAGTGTCTACAGAGCCATCCTGACAGCAGTAGTAAAATATAAACCAGACAAAACCACCACCAGTACTACTGTTTCAAGACTTTTTTCTCTGCTGCATGTCGCTGCTTTCTCCAGTAAATCCTAGCTCACTCCAATGGTTTTCTGTCTGTGGCCCACATAAAAGGAAAATTCATATCTAAGAAACATTTATGGATTGCATGTAGGCAAAGTGAGAAATGCAAATAAAAGTAATATCACAGTCACTACACCTAAATTTCCTCTGCAAATGTTCCTACTTCCGCTGGAAACACACAAAGGTCTACAGGTGAAAGAGATTCAAAATAGTACCCCCACTTCCCACTCAGGAGGGGAAGAACAAGTCATTGATTAGAAAGTAGGCTAATGAACTGGAAAAAAAATATTCAGATCCCTGTTTTGCCATGCACTAATGTGGTCCTTTGCAAATCAGTCATTCTGTGCCCTAGTCTCTACCTGCAAAACAGGGCACACACATCCTTATCTCTTTGGATCCTTCTGAGAATAGCTTTAAGGATGTGCACATCAAGTGGATTACTGTCAATAGATGTCACTAGGTGGAAGAACAGCTGCCAACTGAATAATTTCAGGAACTTTCATAAAGGAAACCACCTGTAATTACCAGTGGATTAACTGGCTTTACCAGTCTGGGAGAAGGGATATTAGGAACAGCATCCAGCCAGTCGTGGAGCCATTTACGAGACACCTTTGAGTAAATGTAGTATTCTTGTGATATAAGCAACACAAAAACCCAAATGCCAGAAATCTCTCTCAATTGTCACGTATGAGGCGAATCTCTTCTGGGTTGATGAAAGCTCAACGTGAGCCTGCAGTGTGCACATGCAGCTCAGACAGCAACCGAGTCCTGGGCTGCATCAAGAGCAGTGTGGCCAGCAGGGCAAGGGAGGGGATTCTGCCACTTTACTCTGCTCTTGTCAGACCCCACCTGGAGTCCTGTGTGCAGTTCTGGAACCCTCAGCACAGGAAGGACATGGAAGTGTTGGAGTGGGTCCAGAGGAGGCCACAAAGATGCTCAGAGGGCTGCAGCAGCTCTGCTGTGAGGACAGGCTGAGAGAGTTGGGGCTCTGCAGCCTGGAGAAGAGAAGGCTTCGAGGGGACCTGATAGTAGCCTTCCAGTATCTGAAGGGGGCCTACAAGAGGGTTGGGGAGGGACTATTGAAAGGGTCTTGCAATGCCAGGACAAGGGGCAATGGGTTTGAAGTGGCAGAGGGGAGATTTAGCCTGGATGTTAGGAGGAAGTTCTTTGCAGTAAGAGTGGTGAGACACTGGCACAGGTTGCCCAGGGAGGTTGTGGCTGCTCCCTCTCTGGAGGTCTTCAAGGTCAGATTGGATGAGGTCTTGAGTAACCTGTACTAGTGGGAGGTGTCCCTGTCTATGACAGGGGGTTGGAACTAGCTGATCCTTGAGGTCCCTTCCAACCTTACCATTCTATGATTCTAATCACAAGATAAAATCAGTCACCCTGCATTCCACCGCTCAAACTATTTTATTAAACCAAGGAACCTACAGGAAGCAAGAGAAAATCAATCAGTAGCTTAAAATGATTTGGGATATGCTCAGTCACACCATAAAAGAGATTTCATTGTGCACTTGCAAGGAAGAAAGTACTTACATAGGAATTTGTTGTTTCATCATTTCTAGATACTTGCAAATGCCATTAAAATGCCTCCCCTAACTCTTTGTAAGTTCAAAGAGAGCCAGAGTTTCCAGGTTTTTTTTAAACAGTACTCCACAGCCATTTCGGGGATATTATATATTTCCTCCTCCAGCAGAAATGTCAAGGCACAAAGTGTTGAAAGATCTATTCTTCTTTGTGAATGTATCTGTCAGTATGGAAATACAGGCTCAAAAGGGGTATAAATTGCACAACGTTGCTGGAGGAGTTATTACAGCTAGTAAAAAAAACAAGGATTTTGTCCCTGATGTCCAAGATGAAACATATATCTAGCAAGTGCACAATATTAATAAAAAAATAAAGAATAAAAACAAGGGGGGGGAAATTGAGCCTGAAAGTATCACAAAGGTACAAATATTTTGCAATGTACTTAAATAATGCTAACTGTTCTGAGGGCTTTGGTCAATACAGGTGTTTCAAAAACGCAATGCAGTCATTGAAATGTTCCAGGCTGCTAAAGCCTTAAGCATTTGTCTTAACCTCTTTGCCCAACAGCACCTTAACTCTTGGCTGTGCTAAGAGGACAGAAATTCGTGTCTGAACAGACCACTCAGGATTCCAGAGAAGGTGCTGCACAGCACAGCCTAAACCACTGTAAAATAGCATGGGTAGGATGACTTCCAGTACTGGTGCCCATGTACTGAAACAGACAGGGTCAGGGCTGTCTTTGTCAGAGTCAAAACAGATTTGCTAAGGGTATGCAAAACCAAATACCTGTGAAACACTCAGGTACTGCAATAACCACAAATAACAGAAAGGTGATGACAAAAATAACCTCATTCTAAGGCATCTTTAGAAGCAAAAAAATCTCATTAGGGATTATCCTGATTTACTCAAAAACACGTGAGTGAAATTACAGAAAGCATGCAAATGAAAACACTAATTCTAATCTATAAAATAAAATATTGCTGTATATGATCTTAAGTCAGCACATTTTATCTCGAGCCTTCTGTCGCAATCTTATTTGCTCATTTGCTGGGTGACTAATTTCTGAACTGGAATCATAGAATGGTAAGGTTGGAAGGGACCTCAAGGATTATCTAGTTCCAACCCCCTGCCATAGGCAGGGACACCTCACACTAGTACAGGTCACTCAAGGCCTCCTCCAATCTGGCCTTCAACACCTCCAGGGAGGGAGCAGCCACAACCTCCCTGGGCAACCTGTGCCAGTGTCTCACCACCCTCACTGCAAACAACTTCCTCCTGACATCCAGTCTAAATCTCCCCTCTGCCAGTTCAAACCCATTGCCCCGTGTCCTGGCATTGCAAGACCTTGTCAATAGTCCCTCCCCAGCCTTCCTGTAGGCCCCTTCAGATACTGGAAGGCTACTCTAAGGTCTCCTGGAAGCCTTCTCTTCTCCAGGCTGCCAAGCCCCAACTCTCTCAGTCTGTCCTCACAGCAGAGCTGCTGCAGCCCTCTGAGCATCTTTGCGGCCTCCTCTGGACCCACTTGAACACTTCCATGTCCTTCCTGTGCTGGGGCCTCCAGAACTGCACACAGTACCCCAGGTGGGGTCCGAGGAGAGCAGAGCAAAGGGGCAGAATCCCCTCCCTTGCCCTGCTGCCCACACTGCTCTAGCTGCAGCCCAGCCCTTGGTTTGCTGTCTGGGCTGCATAAATCATCTCTGTACTGAAGGTTTCCTGAAGCAGGATGCTCTATCACTGGTACTTTTCCCGGGAAATGGTCTTTGCATCTCAGGCAGCACTATCAGTTTCCAGCTCTATTTTAAATCACATAATATATGCTGTCTTGGATAAGACAACAAGTTTTGGAATAACATGGGTTTCTCAGTAGAAAACTAGGTAGAATATAAAGTCTGCAGAAGCAGACAGCAATAAGGAACTTCAAATGACGCAGCTGCAAACTCCCAAGGCTATTACAGACAATTTTGTCATGTTGAAGGGGGTAGTGCAACATTTCATCATTTAGATTTGGTTTTGCCTGCCAAAGCATAACTGCATTCAACATTAGGCAAATGAAAACACACACTTAAAGGCTGCATATAGGGCAAATCACACGTTCAAACCCACAGAAACATTTTCCTATATATTTTCTCAACATTTTAATCCATTTGGACCTCAAACAACTTGTCTGACTAAAAGATTTCAAAGCAATAGGTTTGAAGCCTTTGCTAATAATTTTCTACACATTGCTGGGACACTGATCCATTTGGTAACACTTGCACTGTAATGCAGTTCATAGACTGAATTGTTATGTTTCAGTAACAATACAACCATTCCTTCACAACAGGTTCAGTGACTTCACTGTTTAAAAAAAGTTGTAAAGAGCTCAAATTAAATGACATTTTAGCAGTTGCTTTTGAATTTCTTGAAAACATGTCTGTACTTGATTTATAATGCAAGTGGGTTTAGAAGAAATCTGCACAACCTGAGCATGGGCACAATAATAATCCTGAAAGTCTTCAAGGGAATGGTTGGTAAAATGGGCAAAATAAACAACTCTGTTAAAAATTCTGTCTATGACAGCTTGGACAGTGAAAAATACTCAAGAATATTATAAGCAGGTAAAAAAAAAATCCTTAGAAATTGAAAAATCCACGTTTTGTTTTGTATTAATTAAAAGTCCATGTGTTCATGTATCCAGTCTGAACCTATCTACCTTTTAAATAGAGCTATCCTCAGCACCAGTTTAGGACAAAACAATTTTTCTCAGTAAAAATTTGCATTAAGCAAATTATTTTGAAAAGTTATGGAGCAGCTAAATTGCAGGAAAGATTACTACTATAAAGAACTGAGGAAAAAAAAATTCTAGCAGTAGATTACAGATTTCATCAAGTACATGATGGCACATCTTTCTCTCAGCTTTTAGCAAGATCATCAATCACATCTTACCCTGTTAACTAATTTTCCCTATTCCCTGTATTTTGTCCCAAGATACAATAAGGTTGCATCCATACCCAAAGTGTCTGGCCAGAGAGTGCACAAGAACAGCTGATATATGAGTAATACTGTGACGGTTTGGGAGTTCCCTGCCCCCCCACACTTTGTAAAATGACCCAGACTAGAACTCAGTCAGCTGGAAGTTAAGTGATGAAGTTCTATTTACAGCTTTGCACAATGTACAGCAGATATATACACTATAGACACAATATTTACAGAAATATACAAGTAAAAGGTAATACAGAAACACAACTCCCCTCCCAGAAATCAGAGACCCCAGGAGGGACTCCCAACCACCCTTCCACCTTCTCCCCACTCCTGTACCTTCCCCCAAGGTTTGCCTTACGTGCAAGGTGAATTAGGAGGATCAGTCAAGGGGGTTAGAAGAAAAGTGGTTAGTGAGGATTAATCAGCAGAGGAGCCAGAGCCCAGAAGCTGCTAGATCGCCCCAGCAGCTCCTGTCCCAGCAAGCGACAGAGAGACTCACTTATCTATTGTTTTGGTTAGTGTTCCCAAACAATTCTCCAACAAGCATGTGAGTGAAGTAGACATCATAATGTTTTCCTTTCACAACCTATAGTGTATTTTTCTCTATTAAAACATTCTAATTAGCCTCAAACCAGCACAATACTCACAGAGTTAAATTTATTTGCTTAGCAAACTCTTTCCTCCTTTAGGTATTGTCACCTTTAGCTTACAAAGTTTGGTTATGATCAGCAGAGCACTGCAGAGACTAATGATTAATGGATTTAATGGAAAGGCTTGAAGAAGTGTCCACAATGCCTGAGGCTTAAGTCCTGACACAGAAATGGATAGGCATACATATGCTTTAAGTTTCACCACATCTAATATTATACAGGATATTTTCTCTCGCAACAATGCCTTTAGCAAGGTTCAGCTCAAGAAACCCAGAATAGAATATGTAAAGATCCCTTACTCAGCCAGTCTTCTTCTATCAGCTTTTAAAATACGGTTTTAGCTCTGACTCTATTTCTCAAGTCTTTGCTGCAGCTACAGCCATCCAACCAAGATGCAGAGAGAGCCAATAGCACATCCTGACATCAGTAAATCACATGAAAGCTGAGTATTGAAAACACATCTGTAATCCTTCAGTAGACTGAAATATGTTTACATGAGAATCAATCCAATAATTCTGAATAAAAAGCCTGCAACTGAGAATGAAGGACTGTTGACATGTGATTGCTCAGCAAGAAGAGAGGACTGGTTGCTGCTGTTTCTAAAGCGTGTGATTCATTATTTACGTCAAATACCCATCGGAGAAAAAGGGTTACACTCCAAGTTGTTAACCTTCTAGGCATGCTTGCTTTCTTTTGAAGATTTACTTTAGCTCGATGTTTATGTGGGTGACACACTGTTGAGTAAAAAGATTATCCAAAATTTGCAGCCTAACACTGAAGAGTGGTTCATTTTAGACATATAATAATGAATTTCAAAGTAAGGGGGCAAATAGGGGCCAGTGGCTATATCACAGTTAATGTGATTGGAAAGAACACGATGTTCAGAAGAAAAGATAGAGCTTGTCTGCTTCAGGTGTACAGAAACTGATTAGCTTCATATAATAGCAAGAAAATTCAGTGAGCATGGATCTGTCAGAGTCTTTGTGTGGTGACTTACAGCAAGTGATGTGCGGTAACACAAAGAATTTCTGAGCTAAATCTACAACACAGGAAGAGATGAAAAAGAAGAAGTGGAAGCATGTGGCCATCTTTCTTGGTAGAATTTGACATGTGAGAAATCAAGTTTGTGTAGACATCAGTACTCAGAGGGCCGTTTGAAAACTGTGAGCCCGGAGACATTCTTTTTCTCATACAAGTCATAGAAATTAATTTTGTAGTTCAATGATCCTGTAAGGTACCAAAGATTTTCTAGAAGCATGAAAATGAAAAGGATCTTTATCTCCTAGGAGACAATCATCTTCAGTAGGATCATGCTCCTGAACACATTTAGCAACTCTGTAGGGTTGAGTTGGTTTAGAGGAAGAATTCAGAGTTTACCTGCACTTTTAAATGTTTCTAAAGAGTGGTTAAGATCTAAAGCTTTTAGAAGCTTTTGAAAGATGAGTAAAGTGAAATTACTGGAGAGGGACCAATACAATTTACAATTATTTCTTGGTTATGGTCTCCTGACAGAATATAGTAGCAATATGTATTTCTTCAGAAGTCTTCTTATTTCCAAGACCAGATTCAATGCTTGCTTTTTTAGAGCTGTACTATCTATCAACCGCATCTCAAATCACATAAGAACTTTGCCTTTCAAAACAAAGGTACACATTCAAAACTCCCAAGAGAAACCTAAAGGTCAGGCATTTGCATTTTCACTAGTTTGTACCTTTCCAGCAAAAAAGTCCCTCATTATTCCAACATTTTTAATCCTTTAGATAACGGAGGGTGGAATGCTCTTTTTAAATGCTCTCTTTAAATAGTGGTGGAAACCAGTTATTAAACAGAGTCATTTGCTCCTAATATTGTAACAAATAGTTTGTAGTTTGAAAGATTATTGCCCTGTGCAATATACAGAGAATATAAAATTTTCTTCCACTAGAAATGCCCTAACGAGCCACTGTCTTCTCAGCACAAGAGGATTGCTCCTACATATCAATCTCAAAATGTGTTAGAGGCTTTTATGTCTTTAACCCAGGCTAACCTTAGATCATCAACCTTGACTCTGGAGAACGTTCATACAAAAATTAATCAGTGACAGATGTGGAAAGAAGAGCAAAGCAAACAGCAAATTTACCATCAGCAATTCAAAAGAGCATTTTCCAAGCTGCCTGTTACTAGGGTTCTTCTTCCTGCTGTGCTCCTGGCCAGAGCCAGGGACTGAGCATGAAGCAGGACAGTTCTTTGTGCTTAAGGAAAAGGCTTTTGAATTCAAGTTCATGCAGTAAGAGGGATAGCTTTTTGTGTTGCTCTTCCCTTTCAGATTCCCAGTTACTGATTCCATCAATCTGAGTGTTTTCATGTTCCCACCTCATTCACTTTCCTTCACAGCTGTTTTCCATGAGTCAGGACCCAGCTTGCTGCAGTTTATGTTTTCAGGATTATCACACAGTACATGCTTTATATGACATAATAGAGATTAAATGCTTTCATCATTTATAAGAAAGTAATTAGCCAGAAGGCACCTGCAGAACAGGAACCTTGGGCAACTTCAAAAAACACTGTCCCTTGGTTCTTACCTAGGTACTGAAAAATTCAGAGGCAGAAACGCACTTTGAGTGACTCTGGGCTTCTTCACCTTGGCTCTGCTAGTACAAATATAAAACTCTTTTTCTTAAAAGGAAATAAAGATTAAATTCAAGATAAGAGAACAGAAGAATGCAATAATTCAGTTTAGAATAGGTCTCTGGAGATCATCTGATGCAAACCTCTTTGCCCAACTAAAGTAAGACTATCTATAGAACACAAAAAGAACCTATGAATCTGCAGAAGGCAATCGTATGCAGAGTCCTGTATTGTAATGGCCTTCATAGGACATAGAAATTAATTGAACAAGTGCAAACAGAAGTGACAACCTTTGTTCTTTTGATCTCCAGTGACTGACCTAATCATAGGCTTTAACTGGGAAATGGATTCAGACTTCCATAATAAGTGTTGACAGTCACAGTATCATCAAGGTTGGAAGAGACCTCAAAGATCATCAAGTCCAACCCATTACCCATTACTAGAACATGGCACCAAGTGCCACGTCCAAATCCACCTTGAACACCTCCAGGGACGGTGACTCCACCACCTCCCTGGGCAGCCCATTCCAGCAGTCAATGACTCTCTCAGGCAACAACTTTCTCCTCACCTCCAGCCTAAACTTCCCCTGGCACAGCTTCAGACTGTGTCCTCTTGTTCTGCTGCTGCTTGCCTGAGAGAAGAAAGCAACCTCCTCCTGGCTACAACCACCCTTCAGGTAATTGTAGACAGCAAGAAGGTCTCCCCTGAGCCTCCTCTTCTCCAGGCTAACCAATCCCAGCTCCCTCAGCCTCTCTCCATAGGGCTGTGCTCCAGGCCTCTCCCCAGCCTCGTTGCCCTTCTCTGGACACACTCAAGCACCTCAATGTCCTTCTTAAATAGAGGGGCCCAGAACTGGACACAGGACTCAAGGTGTGGCCTAAGCAGTGCAGAGTCAAGGGGGAGAATGAGCTCCGTGCTCCTGCTGGCCACACTATTGCTGATACAGGCCAGGATGCCATTGGCCTTCTTGGCCACCTGGGCACACTGCTAGCTCAATCTTCCCAAATATGAATGATTTCCTGCCTCACACATGAGTTAAGTTCTAAGCATCCCACAGACAGAAGGAATGAACAGTTAGAATAAGTATTTCACTTTGTCTTCCTTCTTGCAAATGCCAAAGAAGGAGCCTCATTCAGTTACACAGCTAAAGTAACCAAGAAGCTGTGTCATCCCACTCTGCAGCACACACAGACTGCAGCAGCCAAATGCAAAACATGTTTAATTAAAACTCTCAAGTTAGTTCTTTACATTTGGAGTGTTTCCACTGAAATACATTCTCTCACATAAAGAGAACATTATAATCAGCCAGTATTGTGGCACCAACTGACAAGAAGATCAACAGGCTTTCTGATGCTGCCTGCAGATTTTATTAGTACTTTATTTAAATAACATGCCATATAAAGCAACAGAAACACAGCAAATTCAAAATACAAAGCAATGGGCAAGCTGGTTTTGCAAATCTTGTAACTCCATCGTTTCCTAAGAGGATTATATTATAGCTAAGAATATAGCCTCCCACGATTTTAATTAAATGCCATGAACCTCATAAGCATAATATAAAAATCAAATGCCAGGTACAATCCAGATCATTCCTTCCTTCTAGTACAAATAAATTAAAACAGATTGAAAATAGAGATTAGGATCAAATTACAGCACTTAAGTGGCAAAAACTATCTGCATTTAACTCGTGTCTGCAGACTGTAGCTATTACACCATCAGCGACAGAAGATTGGTTATAAACAGTTTCAGAGGGAAACCTATGGAAAGCTGCACCCTGACAGATCTGTCCAGGCCTCCTCATCAACTGCATTTTCCATGGCTGCACACCAAGTGCAACATTTTGAAAAAGATGAAACTGTTTAGATGCACCCAGGGATCAAAGCTCTCTCTATGTCAAAGCAGATTTAATAACTCCTTTGAAGAAAGCTCTTGAGGAAGTTAGAGAAGCCACTAGTGTCTTATAAGTAGCACTTCCAATGACTTAATTCCAGCACCATGCTGTGGTGCCCTTTACTTCCTCCATTTAAAAAGACCCAAATCACAGTGTTAGGTAAATAATAAAGTGGGTTTAGATGGAAGGACAATAAAAAAAGAAACAGATTATTTGTGCTCCTTCTGCTTACATCAATAGCTAGAGTGTTCCTAACTATCTCCTCCAGGAGAGTTTGCAGAAGAAAAGGCTACATCAGTACCCAGAATCCATACCAGGCAGATGGTAGCAATGAGGAGATCTCTGGGTGACAACACAGAATTATCTTTCAGCACAATTCACAAACACAGAGGCTCTACTCAGCTATGAGCAGCTCTGACTTCAACTTTCCTATAAAGAGTTAAGCCTCAGTCCTGCTTCTATACAAATGTAGAATTCCACCTAGATTTGCCAAAACCAGTGCCTTTCAAAGTGGTTCAAAAGCTACCACAACAAAAAAAACAAGTACAATTTCCTGGCAAAGTTGTATCAGACACATGGAAGCTACTAGGTCAAAGAAGGGCATGTTAAAAATTATCAAGACAGAGTTAGGAGGAACAATGCCTTTGGCCCTCTGAGTGTAACACACTTCCAGAAGACATCTCTTCACACCTGAGTCTTTTTGGAAGAGCATGTTGAATGCACACAAAAGGTTGAAGAACCAACCAGTATGAAGTTCCAAGGCTTCCAACTAATTTCAGAGGGTGTATAGGCATAGAGGAAAACCAAAAACAACCAACCAAACAACAACAGCAACAACACCACCACCACAAAAAGCAAATTCACAACATTTTACATTTTAATGTATTCATTTTTTCCCATTCACAAGTATTTTAATCTTTGTTACTAAGTGTCCCCTAGGGGAAGGGGTTAAAAAAGGTTTCTAGAGTAGATTTGAAAACTTCAGGTTTTTCACGTTTTCCTTCAGGGTTTTTGCAGCTGCTAGATACCACCATGGACAGCTGCTCCCAGCCACAGCACACTTAGAATCATAGAATGGTAAGGTTGGAAGGGACCTCAAGGATCATCTAGTGCCAACACCCTGCCATAGGCAGGGGCATCTCCCACTAGCACAGCTCACTCAAGGCCTCCTCCAATCTGGCCTTCAACACCTCCAGGGAGGGAGCAGCCACAACCTCCCTGGGCAACCTGTGCCAGTGTCTCACCACCCTCACTGCAAACAACTTCCTCCTAACATCCAGTCTAAATCTCCCCTCTGCCAGTTCAAACCCATTGCCCCTTGTCCTGGCATTGCAAGACCTTGTCAGTAGCCACCCCCCCCAGCCTTCCTGTAGGCCCTTTCAGATACTGGAAGGCTACTCTAAGGTCTCCTGGAAGCCTTCTCTTCTGCAGGCTGCAGAGCCCCAACTCTCTCAGCCTGTCCTCACAGCAGAGCTGCTGCAGCCCTCT